>CM076985.1:31324235-31708144 GCA_039105355.1 Benthosema pterotum
TGCTCTATTATAAGGTGTGCAGACCATATATGGAGTATATATATATCCCCCACGTTAGCAGAGGAGCTAATAAAAGTTCCCCAGGTGAATTCTCCTCCAATCAGGATCGAGCAGCAGGTTCACATAGTGTAGCTACTCTTGGGTGCCCCTATTGCACCAGGCTGGTACTACACAATGGATTTCAAATCACTTCCCCTACAAGTAATAAAAACAAGGAACGTGCACTCCTCTGCAGTCACAAGGAAGATGTGGGTAGAAATAGGCCCACAGAGTGCTGCCCTGTAGTTGCACAATCACTATTGCAGTGTCAGATGCCTGCGGTCATTTGAATTCCCCTAACCCACTGAGCACAGATCTAAAAATGTCTTCCACACGGCATCCACATCGTTCCACAGAATCAAGCCTTTCCATGAGTCACCTTGTCCAGGCTCAATAGCGCTCAGATGTTGGTGTGACGTGCAACGTGATCAAACTTTTCAGATTTTACTTCTAAAAGACATCGGTCACCATTGCTCGATATTGATATTGCTTATCCATGAATCAACTCTGCATTTACTGTAGACAGGAAACATTTTTAGTTCATTGATAGTGCACACACAATGCTGTGGCTCCAGCATGCCCATATGAATGAATGAATGAATAAACAGTAACACCTGCTGATGACGTGATCAGTATAACTATGATATAATGACTATTATTGAGAACTAATAATATACAACTAAATGTAGTCTATGTAATCACACATTAAAGAGTTCAACATGCAGTCCAGCATGAGCACTTGAGCTTGGGTTAATAGTATATTCTGCGGTCTGTATAATGCGGTGTGTGTGTGTGTGTGTGTGTGTGTGTGTGTGTGTGTGTGTGTGTGTGTGTGTGTGTGTGTGTGTGTGTGTGTGTGTGTGTGTGTGTGTGTGTGTTGAAAAATAACTCTGGACAGAGAGCCATGGGAGACTACTGAGTCGGCGGCAGAGCTTGGATTCACCTCCTCTAAGTGAGTAGGCTATTCAACACAAAACTTTGTCCCCATTGAAGCCATGTAGTCAAAATGCTGGTGGGTCTATCCAAATGACACAGTATTTCCTCAGATTTGGATGTACGTATATACTGTGCATTACACTCAGTACTACTATGCACCCTCAACCATCCTCTGGGATTTGAACCCGGGTATTAATCGCTGAAATGTTTTGACCAGTGAGATTTTTACCTTCAGGTAAAGCATCAGGTCAGATTTGGATAGTGTAGAAGGGTGTGTAACAGCTGTTGTAGACAATAGAAGAGCATGAGACCAATCACAACCAACCCCATTATCGCCAAATGGACTGGCAAATGGTCAGTGCAGGCTGATGCAATAATTGTGCCTACCGCTGGTTGTATTAGTGTGGGTAACAAAATTACATAGGTCTTTAGCGTGATATCTAAATCCAAGGCTTGTCCCGTACCTGCGCTGTATGAACCAATGAAGGAGTCTGGCCAAGCCCACTTTGAGAATGCCCAAATGACTGCCCAATGCCCCAATATTCATTGTCTTTGTTAAGTAATGAGGACACACAGGAGGGAGTTCAACAAACCATGTGCAACCCAGATTCGGCACAAATGAGGGAGTTTCATTTTCATTTCATTTTGCCCCTATGGCATCAAAATGTGGAACTCCCTTTCAAAACCGCAAAGGGCACCAACAGACGGCTGTTACTCAAAAATATCTGTAAAATATGGTTCCCCCACCCATCCCCCTTTCTCCTCTTCCCCTTTTACCTCCACTATGTTTTCCTGCTTTTGGCAGGGACATACAGAAGTATGTCTCAAATTTCTTGATAAAACGAACATGGTTGGCCCATATTGTAAAGAAGTAGAAATGCTTCATAGTGTGGTCACAATCACAGTTATCAGTCTTGTAGTGAGTTGTGCTTGAAATGAAGTGTACATCTCCAAGCTGTTAATACAAAATCCAACCAACCAATCAATCAATCACACTGATCTAATTTGAATTGCTTCACTTGTTGTTTACGGTGTTTATTGGCTAAATTTAGGCTTAATGTTAATAATAATTGTTTATTTTATCTCAAATGTTTAATTTGAAACTTTTCATTTCAGTGTCTGAAAGTGACCCCCTCAGCGCTCATGATAGCAGTACATCAAGACAAACTGTGATGTTTGACCCAGTAGAAGTGGCTGGTAAGTGTAGGATAGTATTCTTTTCCACGCCAGGATGATGGCAGTTCATCCACTTCTGTCGTGCTATCAGGCCACTTCTGTCTACTAGCCAGATTGTCAACCTTGGCATTTTGAGTACAAAATGCCAGTGTTCACAGTTCATGCACTTCTGTCTGGCTATAGTCTACGAGTCAGATTGTGAACCCCGGCATTTTGAGTACACGAAGGTTTCATGTTATAAATGTTTAGTAGTGGTCCCCAGCTGGTAGGCACTTCTGGATGCATATCTTAGTAGATTATTTAGAGCTTCAAAATGAATTTAATCATGATTAATCACCATTTGGACTATTTCCAAAATATGCCTATAGATCCCTCAAGCTATACTCTATGGCTCTGGTTACAGGAAGACACACAGCTATATGTCTCTGTAAAACCATGCCCTACTGATTTCATCCAAAAGAGAAAATGCTCAGTGGGTTGACTCAGTGTGCACATGAGTTATTAAGTGTGATAAAAAGTTTAATCACATTAATCAATACATGCCATTGATAAATTAATTAATGCCATTAAATTCTATAATTATTCATCAATCTTTTTTCCTCTTCTCTTTTTAAGCTTCTGGACTCAGGATTGTGCTTCTTGGAAAAAGTAAAGACAAAAAGACAACACTTGGTAACTTTATCACAGGGAAAGATGATTCTTCTAATCAAGGAACCAAGCGCTGTGTGGCAGTTGATGGGCAGTGGCAGGGAAAGTCTGTCAGAGTAGTGAAAACTGCAGATCTCTGCAGTCGAACTGTAGATTCACTAAGAAATGTGATGGAGAGTTGTGCATCTCTTTGTTCTCCGGGACCAAATGTGATCTTGCTGTTATTGAATCCAACTGATTTTACTGAGCAAGACAGGCACACACTGAATGTGCTCATGCGTTTGCTTCATCAAGAGGCCTTTAACCATTCAATGGTTATAAAAACGCACAAGGGAAATCTAACAGAAGCTGCGAAACAGACCATTGCAGACTGTGGAGGAAGACATTACAGCCTGGGCGAAGATAACCGCACATCACTGATGAAGAAAATTGAGAGCATTCTGGGTGAAAACAGAGGAGCATACCTCTCCTTACTTGACGGACCAGACACCATGACACCAAAGTCCAAGCCTTCTTTGAACTTGGTGCTGTGTGGCAGTAGAAGAGATGAGAAGATTGCCACAGCAAACACCATTCTGGGTCATACCCAGTGCAGCTCAGGGAATAGTTCCTCTACAGAGTGTGTGACGAGACAGGAGGTGGTGTGTGGGCACTGGGTAACTCTAGTGGACCTGCCAGCCTTGAATGAAACGTCTGCGGAGGCAGTGTTTCATAGGGCATTGAGCTGTCTCTCTCTCTGTGATCTAGATGGTATCCATGCCTTCCTGCTGGTTGTTCCTAATGGTCCACTCACCGATGAAGATAAGGGAGAGTTACAAATCATCCAGGATGTATTCGGCTCTGAGATCAATGACATCACAATGGTTCTGCTGACTGTAGAATCAGATCCAAACACTACAGATTTTGCTAACGTAGTCGGGAGCAACAGAGACATCCAGCAACTACGTCAAAGCTGTGGAGGCAGATGCACTCTCCTCAATATTAAGGAATCGGACAGAACACAAGTTCCTGCGTTGTTGGATGCTGTAATAAAGATGAGACCACTGGAGGGGAAACCACTTTGCTTCACAAGAGAAATGTTTATTAAGAAATTTGTACAATCCCAAGCTAAAATTGAGATGAAAAGTATTCCAGAGTACCAACATACCCTCAGGATTGTGCTGATAGGGAAGACAGGCAGTGGGAAAAGCTCCTCAGGAAATACTATTCTGGGTCAGAAAAGATTTAATTCCTCACCTCTCCAGTCATCTGTCACCAAACATTGCCAGAAAGCATGCGGTAAAGTAGATGGTCGTCCAGTTGTTGTAGTTGATACACCTGGTTTGTTTGATACAACACTCAGCCAAGAAGAGATTCGTCAGGAGCTGATCAAATGCTTCAGTCTGTTGTCCCCGGGACCTCATGTCTTCTTGTTGGTGTTAGAAATTGGCCGAATGACAGCAGAAGAGAAAGAGACAATGCACCTACTACAGAAAGCCTTTGGAGAGGATTCAAAGAAGTTCACCATGATTCTTTTCACAAGAGGAGACTCGTTGAAGAAAGAGAATTGCTCCATTGAACAGTTCATAGATGGGGCAATTGATTCATGTAAGATTCTGATCGATGACTGTGGAGGAAGGTACCACGTATTCGACAACCATGATGAAAACGACCATAAACAAGTCAGTGATCTATTGGTAAAAATTGAGCATATGGTGGGGGTTAATGGTGGAGGATGCTACACCACAGAGATGTTCCAGAAGACTGAAGCAGCCATTCAAAGAGAAGTGAAAAGGATTTTAAAAGAGAAAGATGAAGAGGTGAAGAGGGAGAAGGAAGCCCTGGAAAAAACCCATGAAGAAGAAAAGAAACAAATGAGAAGACAGATGGAACAGCAGCAACGTGAAATTGATTTGGAGAGAGAAAAAAGAGAGAAAGAACTGAAAGCAAAGGAGGAACAAATAAAGAAATTGGATAAAGAGAGAAAGAAAGAACGGGAAAAAAGGGAACGGGAGGAGAGAAAAAGGAATAAAGAGTACAGAATAAAACAAAAGGAATGGGAAGATATGCTTGAGGAATTGGGAAGAGAGAAAAAAATTGGATATGAACGTGAGCAAGAACTAATGAGAAAACAACGAGAGGAATGGGTCAAGGAAAGAAAAGAATGGCAGGAAAAGAGATGCAAGGAAGAAGAAGAAGGACGAATGAGAATAGAAAGACTTCAGGAAGAATTTGAAAAGCAAAAAGAAGAGCTTGAGAACAAAAAAAGAGAAGAGGATAAAAACAAACTAATGGAAAAGGAACTGGAGGAAAAGTATCAAAAAAAATTAAAGGAGATGGAGGACAAATATAACCTCCAGGCCAGAAATCAGGCTGAGCTACACAATGAACTCATAAAACTCTTTTATGAGAAGGACATTGATCTCCTGGAAAAAGAACTTCTTGAAGCTGGAAAAACAGCATGCGTCATATTATGATATCATTATGATGTATGGTCAGCAGAGTGGGATAGTAATTCACACTGGGTGTCCTACATCCACCCAGACTCTATATATACATTGCACCCTGCTGTACATACTAAGTCATGCCCGGACACACACAAACATACAGCCAATCCATGGTTGGCTGAGCAAAGCCAATCTATGTTTGCCTCTCAAAAAGGAAATCACATAATAATGATTAATGTTTTTTCTGCTCTGTGACCACATTGCGTGACTTCTCTCACAGACTACTTTACAACAGTGCTGATTTTAGGGCATCAGGAAAGTGTGCACAGTATTTTTTATTTTATTTTTTATTTTATTTTTTATTTTATTTTTTACAATTATTTAATTTAATAATCATTGTATTATGGGATTTGAGTTACAAAGCCAGAAAAAGTCTTGATTCCTAGAGTATCATGTTATATGGTTAAAATGTTTAGATTTATCTTGTTCAACTATCTGCCAACTACCAAAGCTTTGTATTGGTTATATAAAATTTATATGTTAACTATTACATCTTTCAATGTGTTCTGTTTAACTATTCAAACATAATGATAATGTTAACCTGATTAACATAACAGATTTTACTTCCAATTTGAATAAAGAACTGCAAAGTGGTTCCCATTGTAGTGAAAAACACAAGCAGTGCAAAGCAAGGTGTAGATCCACCCTTAGACCTTGCTTGCTTATGTACTGCCTGTGTTTTCGGCTGAGCTGTCACATCACATCCTTTGTGGTGGCTCTACACATTCCAATTTTCGGCCGGGGGTGTGACGTCACGTCCTCCTTTTTTGAATGGGTTTCAATGGGAACTTCCATCTAGTTCCTGTCTGAATTTCGGACAGTGCTCAGGCAGCAGGAAAGACCCGCCCGCGGCCGAAATTCAGACAGGAACTAGCCGGAAGTTCCCATTGAAACCCATTCAAAAATGGAGGATGTGACGTCACACCCCCGGCCAAAAGTTGGAATGTGCAATCTGCAGTCTGTAGGCCCTGTATTCAATGGGTGTCAATGGGCACATCAGGCTTGTTCGGGTGCCTCTACACTGTTTTTTGCACAGTCCAAGTCTCGGACCGGGGTGTGACGTCACGTCCTCCTTTTTTGAATGGGTTTCAATGGGCACTTCCTGCTACTTCCTGTCTGAATTTCGGACAGTGGCCAGGCAGCAGGCAGCAAGACCTGCCCGCGGCCGAAATTCCGACAGGAACTAGCCGGAAGTTCCCATTGAAACCTATTCAAAAAAGGAGGACGTCACAGCCCGGCCGAAAGTTGGAATGTGCACTTGTGCAGTCTGTAATCCCTGCTCCTGCTTGCATTTTCGGCTGCAGCCAGCTTGCAGGAAAAGCCTCCCATCACCAAAAATACGAGCCAGAACAACCCAGAACAAGTGTGATTGACACCCATTCAAAAAAAGCAGGACGTGAAGTCACAGCTCAGCCGAAAACATGGGCAGCAGCACACAAGCAAGTTGTGGAGGCACCCTTAGGGAGTTGGGTGTCTTGCTCAAGGACACTTCCAACACTAATCTAGGATAAAAAAAAATGAAAAATGAATCTAGCAACCCATTTCCTTAGGCAAGCACGCACACCAGCGCGCGCGCACACACACACACACACACACACATTTTTTTTATTATACCAAAGATTAAAAACTCAACCAAAAAACATTGAAATGAAGATATTTATTTTGTAGCTCACCTCGCCATTACACCATCTATATACAGAATGTTTCTATAAGAGACACGTCATCATTCACCTACTGATTTATTGCTACAAAGTATAAATGTCCTTTGGGGGTTAGTAGTACTGTACAATAATACCATCAAAAGTTGGTAAAAAATATCTGTTGAAATAAAGCCGTCACATGGGTGTGACCTTATCAATAAAAAGGCATAGCATTGTAGTAAACTTACCCTGTGTTTAGAGACCATACAATACACACACTTATACTATATAGATTGATTATTATTTGAACACCTAAAATGGGACATACCTTTGATACTTGGAAGTACATTTTGAAACCAATACTTTTGAAAAACACCTGTCCGACACCCTTAGAGGTGTGGTCAGCATCCACAGTCACAACATCTTAATGTCTAAAGGGGATTTTACGCACCCTAGTGGCTGATAAGGGTTGGCATAGTAAGAGAGAAATGTACTGTATGTATGGTTAGGTAAACACAGGGCAAGGTCACACATGCCATGTCCTTGAACAGAAACACGTCTGTACATGAATAAATGTTATATATTCTGTACATCACAGCTACCATATACGCATACAACCCACAACTCCCTCCAAGCCCTTTAAAGAGTAATAAGGCCCTGATAAACTCCTTAAATCACTATGCTTTTTTTGCACCTTTGCAAGCAACATGACATAATTTTTCGAGCAGGATTGCATACAGGTACATTAGGCAGTGGTGGTCGATTACAAAGTACATTTACCTGTCAAATGTAGCGAAAATAGCAGATCTACAACCTCAGTCACATATTGTGAGCTTGTCGTTCTGAAATATTCACTATTGATTTAATATGTATTTTCTTTTGGGAACACCTTTGCATTATAATCTTTTACATCAATTTTAATATAGCAATGGAATAGAGTATCTATACTTTGACTCAAGTCCCTGGGGTTGAGTATCTTGTCCACCACTGACGTTAAATAACATTCAATGGCCGTTTAGCTTGAACTAAACAAAAAAACAACATACAAAAAACTATTGTTGTTAACGTTTGTTCAGAGGCGAATTCTAGCCTGATATATGCATTTATATGGATATAGACATCTTTCCAGAATCATGGTATTAGTTCAGTGATTTAAATTAAAACTGAGGTATTGTGCACACTGATGGCTATTACAGTGACTAAGCTAGCTGCTAGCTTGTGTACATGATCATTTTGATCATTTAAAACATACCAGATACACTTTTTCCCACACAACTTGAAAGTACATTTGCCATTACGAGAGGGAGGGGAAATGTTGAAAAAAAGGGTGCCAAGACAAAAACAAAACAAAAAACAGATTTAAGTATTGAGTGGATAAAGAAAAAGCAACATTATTCCTTATAAAAAAGTAAAAAGAAAACATTATTCTCCCATCATATTTTTCTTCTTTTAACAGTGTAGAAATGTCTACACTAATCTAGTTCAATTGACACTGGGTTTTTGCCAGGTAATTATATTACCAAGCAAACAAAATATGATACGAATAAAACTGTAAAGCGGTGGTTCTCAACCTTTTGTCTGGACCAGAGCCCGAATAGAAGACCTGGAAGGTATCTGTGGAACGCATACACATGTATTTTCAATGATTTTTAATGATCAATTCATTGATGGGGTATGGCTCAGGAGGTAGAGCAGGTCGTCCAATGATCAGTCCTCATGTCTACATGGCGAAGTGAAGTGCCCTTGGGCAAGACACTGGACTCCAAATTGCCCCCCATGTGCTGGTTGTGCCTGGCATGGTTTCTTCACAATTGGGGTATAAATGTGGTTGTGAATGGATCAATGTAAAGCACTATGTAAAGCACCTTGGATATAAGGAGGATATATATGGATACTGTATAAATGCACCATTTAACAATTACCACCGATTGTGTTAATTCCTGGCTTCCTTTAATGGAACAGTTTACAGTTTAAAAGTTTACACTTACCAATATAATAACCAACACTTTTTTTCTGCATTTTAAACCAAAAAAATAAATATTTCTTTCTTTCTTTTTTACAAACATTATTTTATATCATCAATAAAATCATATTGTTTTGTTTGACAGGGTCCACTTGCAATATTTTCATGGGCCACAGGTTGAGAACCACGGCTCTGAATATATTCCGTTTCCAAAATAAACGAGCGAATGAATGGTGTCATTTATGCAGGTTGATCAAAGCGGACAGACAGACAGGTTCTGCAGCCATGGACGTTGTAAACATAATCTGAGCATGAGGGAGGGAGGGGCTCCCCCTGGTGGCAGCCTCGAGGAACAGCCGACGCTAAATGTCCCACTTGTTAATTTTTCCCCAGGCGAACAGACAAACAGGCAGACAGAGAGACAGACAACACTCTCGCTAACCTCACGGAGGTTCTTCTTTTTTTTTGTTAAGTGTTCGTTTGTTAGTGGTCGCCGTTGGTTATTGCGTCCGTGGAGCCGGGCATGCGGGGCATCTTCTTAGCGGGACTGGGGATGTGCTGTAGAGAGAAGGAGAGAGAAGGCATTAGCAGCGATGATGCAACTTGGGATGTCACCATTACACACTTAAGTTGTTGATTAATCGTCAAATTGACAGAATTTGAAATTGCACTGAATGTATGTTTGCTTCAATGTAATACAATGTATAATTATTCATTCTGCTTTACACCACCGTGGCTGGTCAGTGTGCCGTAGATTTGTCCTAGAGGATGGTTAACAATCAGAGAGGAAAACTTTGCGCGATCAACCATACCTCAGTGGTCGTGGTAGAGTTGAGCAGCGCTGCTTCGGCATGTCCGTTCTCGCTGTCTTGGGAGCGCCGGGCGTACGTCCTGCGGTGCTGCTCGTCGATACGTGTCAGGTACCACGTTCCTGGGAAGAGCTCCTCCACGGGGCTCTGTGGTACGTAGTTGGCTGCAGATAGGAGAGAACATACAGTCAAACTGTTAATACCTGTGGTAAGTAGTTGGCTGCAGACAGGAGAGAACATACAGTCAAACTGTTAATACCTGTGGTAAGTAGTTGGCTGCAGACAAGAGGAAACATAGAACCTTTGTACGTAGCTCACCGCACACAGGAGGTGCGTATGGTGGTGGGTACCCAGCTCACAAACAGCTTGTAGACTAGATTCTACTTTGCTTTGATATTTCTCAGTGGAACCGATTCAAACTACATTTCATGTGTTTGCAAGTCCCCATTTCAAATATGATTATGTTGGGGAGTCACTGCTAGAAAAAGTTGAGAACCGTGGAACTAGTGAGCTTCATGTTAGCACTGCACCGTACCTAGGTGGTGGGTCTCCTCTCGTAACTTCATGTTTTCAGCAAACACGGCCGGAGACACCTTCGTCCGCGAGTCCAGGCGATCCTTCAGGTCGCTGAGGCTGGCCACCAGCTTGTCCAACGCAGAGCCTGCACATAAAAACAGGCAAAATAAGCATTCACATTTATAAAGAAAGCTAAATGTCTCATGTGTTTTCTCTGAAAAACGTTATGTGGCAACAGTATATCAGTGGTTCTCAAATGTACTGTATTCATGTCATGGCAGACCCCTAAATTGACTTTCTTACAATATTTTGTGCCAAGAAGCAAAGATTTGTGAGAAATGTAAAAATGCTAAACAGACACGTACGAAAATCTGGAGATTAACATTCTGTTAGCAGTAATTGGGTCTTACGTTCGAAATATAAACATCATAATAGTGTCTTGTAGAAAAATTACCACAGATCTTATCATCTGTGGTGGTGAACTTACCAGGCGTGCAGTCCTGCGTCACAGTGACAGAGTAGAGCGTAGCGGCGAATCCAGAACCATAAGAGAACAGGCCGATCCTCTGACCCGACAACTCCTGGAGGGTGTGTCTGGTGGAACAATACAGGACAGGATATTAGTCACGCTTCAACAACTCTCAGAGCACATCCTATTGTCTTTTTAGCCAGTTTTAAACTGTTGTTTTAAACAGAACCACATATAACATTATTTTGGATCTATGACGCATTATATTGCCGCTGAAAAAGGCAGTGTTTATGTCAAACCGTTGGTTGTGCTTAATAAATTCTGCACTTTGGCTAGCAGTGTGAGTGCAGCCACTTTTTCGTTTTTTTTTTAAGACTACAATTTATTATTTGAGGTGGATTGATTCATTAACATGACTTGACTTCACAGACATATTGCAAACATTTGCCCATTTCCACCGCAGGTTTAAGCCTTGGTTGTCTTCACTTTAATACAACATTGTGCAAATATGCGATGGAATCCAATTGCCTCAACTCTTTTGCGACAGGTAATAGTAACTCATCTTAAAGGGCCACTTCATGCTTTTTGCAATCTTCTTAATGATTTTAATGATGTTTAGGACACATGGAACAATTTCTTGGTTTTTTTTTAAGAGTGTAATATTTCTTTTTTTCTCTCTTTTTCTGATATTTTAGTTATCAATGGATGTCCATGAGGTCATGAACATCCAGGACTACAGGAAGGAAGTTCACACCTTCACCTTGACCAGGTCCACACCTGAGCGGACATCAGAAGATTATTTCTGCTTGGCTGTAACACCATTCCTGTTTTTATAACAGGAATGGGTGTAAATGCTTGTTCCAGTTTATTTTTTCAGTCGTGGCAAGCTTTACCCGTATATACTGTATTTATATTACACACACAAAAAAAATGGCTGCAAAAGGTGTGAAGTGGCCCTTCAGGATAACCAATGGCCAAACCGATCTTGACAACATGGTGCTTTCACAAAAAGCATGCTGGCTTCTACGGAATCCAAATGACTGAAATCGGTTGTGGCGACTGAGAACTTTATTCCCTGCAGTACAGAGAAGGCAGCAGTACGTACTGTGCTAGTACGGAGGCCAGGCATCCGTACACAGATGGCGTGTACATGTTGCCGTTCTGGTTGGAGACCAGCAGGGAGCGTTTGGTCTTCTGCTCAAACAGCTCAGCGCTGGCCTTCATGAAGGCCTTTTCCACATCGCGATCGAAGTACGTCTCCTCCGGCTTCACCTCCCTGAGGGACGAACACACATGCAAATATTTGTTTAGACTACACTGTTCAAGAATATCACAAAGTTGACTATTATGCACGCAGGCATACATCTGCTGCTAAACACAGTGTATATAGTTGGATCTTATTTTTTTTGTTCGATATCCTGTGAGCAAAATATTAATTTAGTAGCCCTTCATATGCTGTTTAATATCACCATGTAGGGAAAGATTTCTGCTGTTCCGCTTTCTAACAAAAGCTACAAAATAGTAGAGCGCTTTGAGAAAAATAATTTCATCCACATCAGGGAAAAAAATGGTTACACCTTGAAACTTTGATGTGAAAAGCTTATTCTGATTCTGTTGTAACCTCATCTCACCACAGGGTGTCTCCCTAGTTATCTAGCCAAGGACGCATAATCTGGATTGTGTTTATTTCTCAAAATATAAACCATGTTTTAAGAGAAGAGTACAAAAGGTGGTCACCCTACTAAAACTGGACTAGAGGTTATCAGCATTTGTATGTTATGTAATGGAGAGAAAGAGAATACAATATGCCATAATGGACAAACCAAGCAAGGTTTGTTTACAGCCTTCCACATGATCTTTATCTAACATTGTGACTCACTGTAATGGCCATCACTGTTTTGAAACTTTGCCCTGTTTCTTTCGTCTTTGTTCATTCTATTTTCTTTTTTTGAATTCCTTTTTGCATTGTCTCATTTGTGGAACATTAATACAAGTACTATAAACGATACGATTTGTACTGTACAGTACCTGAAGGCCTCCAGGCCAGCGAAGGGGCCCGTCTGGGTGTCTGGGTCGGGGTGTCCCAGGAAGTCGTTAAGCATGAGTCGGGCCAGAGACTTCTGCACCAGTTTACAGTATGGAGAGTGGAACACCACATAGCCAAAGTCTTCCAGGCTGAAGAGTCTGTCTACACCCTCTGAAAACACACCAATCAGCCAACCAACCAATTAAACATTGTTAAAACTCACTTTTCTAATCATTGTAGGCATGTGCATACCCTCTACATGCTATACTACATAGTGGGTGTTGTATTTCACCTCGTTGCCACTGCGCGTGGATCTTCTTGCGGTACACAGAGTAGCAGCGGTCCAAGGCACTGAGGTAGCATTCGATGGACAGCTTTCCGTCCACCACTGGGTACTCTGACAGCATGTCTGGTTTGTAGAAGTCGTAGGCGTGCTGCATGTGTGTTGCCCGTAGGCCTGCGCAAAAACAACAACAAGCTATTATGGCAAAAGCCTGGTCCAAGGTGAGGCTATTAAACTATTAAATACATACATTTTTGTATCCCTAGTGTGGGCTGCAGTGTTTTGTGTGATGAATGGACTGACCTCGGTCGAAGATGAGAGGAGCGTCGGGTCCTACCAGCATGGCCACCGCTCCGGCGCCCCCCGTAGGCCGGGCGCTTCCTGTGGCGTAGACAGCGATGTCCCCCGCTACCACCAGAGCGTAGCGGCCTAGAACAACACAACATGGAAACACCTTTAGTTCTACCACCAGAGCATAGCGACAATTTAGCGTTAATCCACTGTCCTGCCAATGGCATGACGTGTGAAGTTCTCAAATGGCACATCTGTACTGTGTGAAAATATTGCAAAAAGCATCTGTCTTCAACCATCTTCATGCTAATCTTCATGAGGATTATGTACAGGTATACGAGTCTATGCACGGCCTTCCCGTTTATAAACCTCATCTTGAAGCGCCAGATCTCCGGAACCGGATGTATGACAACGTAGTCATGCTTCTGGTGTCTTGACCATTCTGCCCGCTAACCCTAAAATTACCCAGGTCGCGAGTCCTGGATGTACCGCTGTCTCTCATTGGAAATGACTGGTTTGCCGAGGAAATGGACATTGAGGGGTAGAATCTGAGATAATGCCATTCGAATGCATAGGATATAGGGAATGGGTGCGGGGGATTTGTTTTTTCAAAATGGCCCATTTTGTCCCAAATGAAATTCAACAAAACAAGCATCGGCAAATGATACGTTGGGATCAAAAGATGGGCTAAAGAATGTGATAAATAATTTTCATCCAAGTTCGGCGCAAAGGGGACTGCAGTAAATGATTTAATTCTCACCATCCCAGGAGCTGGACTCCACCCAGTTAATGGCGTTGAAGAGCGCGGCGGTGCCGCCGTAGCAGGCGTTGGTGGTGTCGATGCCCTCAACGTCTGTGTTGCCACACTCCTCGAACAGCTGCATGAGCACCGTCTTCACCGACTTGGACTTGTCCACGATGGTCTCGGTGCCCACCTCCAGGCGGCCCACGCTGTCGTACGCCAGCCGCTGTCGCTCCATCAGCCGTTGCACCGCCGTCAGGCAGAGTGAGTTGATGTCCTCGCGGTCGCCACAGAAGCCCATGCGCGCCTGGCCTAGGCCCACCGTGTACTTGCCCGCTGAGACGCCGTCAAACGCCTCTAGCTCCGCCTGGTCCACGTACTGCGAGGGGAAGTACACCTCCAGGGCCAGGATGCCCACGTCCTTGGGCCACGAGTTGGCCAGGCTGGCGGGCAGCGATCCAGGCATTCTGTCTGTCTGTGGTGGAGGAGGGAGAAAGAACTGGTATTTAGAATTTACTTGGACAAAGTATTGGTATTAAAAATTGCAAAAATGTAAATATAACATGTGCATTGGCATTGTTTTTGATGGGAGCAAGCTATATTAAGCTATTAGTGTAGCTTTCTGTCCTACACAAAGTCAATTGCGACACAATTAATGGGCAATTTTATGTCAGTGTCTGAGCAAATAGACATGTTACACTGTGATGAGAGCACCCCTCAATTCACATGGCACAGGTGTGCTTATTTCAATGAATAGACTTCAAATAATAGAACCAAGTTATGTACAAATACCTTGTATACACTTTTTAACTGTAATATGAACTAAAATGCATACTTCTCTCTCTGACCGAGTGTGTGTGTGGCTGTAAACATTAAATAGCCGATGTAACGTATGTGTATCACAAATGTATCAGAGATGTTGCCGATTGATACCTATGACTTAATTTTATCAGTATTGGCATCTGATACCGATATCGATACTCCCATCCCTAAATAAAGAATTACTAATACTTCAAGTGCCAAAAGTAAAAAGTACATATGGCTACATCAACAACGTGGAGATGAGTCAGCGAGATACTGAAGCCACAAAGACAGGTTTCTGCCTGGGCTCCAAACCCACTCTGTGTTCAAGCTCTCACACGCAAACACCTTCCAGCAGAACGCAAACAGAGCTTAAGTGACAGGTGAACTCTTTAGCAATGTCCCATGTCACATACTGTATATAAAGTGTATAATTACAGCCTAGGATCTACAAGCTCACATGTATGGCATTTATGATGCATTGTGAACTTGAAGCTCGGCTACTTTCAAATTGCCAAAATTATAGGGCTGTTACTGTATTGTTTTGTAATAATGATCAAAATCTGCAGAGCAACTAGTAGCTGTCAAGTACCGGTAATTGCAAATGTAAATCAGAAATACTCCAGTTAAGTTAAAGTACCTCAAGTGTATTCAAGTACAACTTTACTTAGAACATTACTTAGAAATTGTACTAGTCACATTACATCTCTAGTGGTGTAAAAACAACAGTTTATATATAGCCCTGGGTCGATATAGTCTCAAAGAGTTCAAATCAATATCACTGAAATCAATATCAATATCAATATCTCTGCTCTATGCCGTTTTTAGAATGTGCGCTTATCTTAAGAACCTTCATGATCCTGTTGTCATCAAGAATGTCAACACAGTTTTGTTTACACAATACACAAACCTTAGCAGCATCCACATAGTTAAGCAAACATTCTGACAAAAAATAGCTGATTTACAAGCTTGGCTATTTTCAAATGTTCGATGTGGTAAAACACTGGCCCGGTCGAATCATTTTGGGCTTGTTTTCTCTTGCGAAATCTGGCAACACTTCTCATCACATGCACACCCCCTTAGTGTGCACTGAAGTCGGACTGGGGCAAAGCAGGAGTTTGGTTGTAAGAACAAGAACAGCAGCAGCATTGTAATGATTTAGACTTCCAGAGCAGTGGTTGTGGTTCACAAACGTATTCGCTCAAAACACTCATTTCCCAATGCTCACATTTGTGAGGACTCGGGAGGTAGAGGAGAAATCATTTTGAATATTATTTTAAATCAACACACTCCGGCTAATGCTCTGGACCAGAGCAAAAAGTGGTCCCCTCTCCCCTGGCACACGTAATGTTCAGATCATAGGGTTGATCCACACGGAGGGAGGGGTCCCCCTCTAAGAACTGTGGTGTTTTTCACTTTAAACCAGTGGTTTTCAACCAGTGGTCCTTGAGCGGGTTGCAGGTGGTCCCCAGCTAAGTTGGCTAACCAGATGCAACTCTTGAGAACGTAAAAATGAAACCAAATAGACCCTGGCGGGTCCATTTGGTTTCATTTTTACACTCTCAAGAGTTAAAATATGCATCATGTGAGTTAGTCCAACTCTACACAACTAGAAGATGAATGGTCATGGACAGAAGCAAAATATATCTTTAGTTGTGGGGTCTCAGCTGCTGAATAAATAGTGGGCTCTGGTATCAAAAAGGTTGAAAACCACTGGTTAGACAGTTGAGGTTGGAGGACAGGCCAGGGTGACACCACCATCACAGCTAGTAAGATAACAGTTGAGTGAGTAGGTCAAAGGTCACCCTGATCCTGTGGCTCAAGAAACCTTTCACCCAGTTCCTCTACTGCGAGTCTGACAGAAAAAGTCAAGACAGTGAAAACATCACACCGCGGCGAGGCTTCCAACCATTCAGTACCACCACACCAGCCAGATGACATCGACTAAAAACACTTTGACATCAATGACAACATAATAACGCAAGATCATCGTGACACACACATGCAACGTGGGTTGGCATCGGCTCCAGGCTACCAGCGTTAGCCTGTTTGTAAACATCACGGGTATGTATTCATTGATCAAGCCAGGGAGACTGTATCTAGACCTGATCACCTGATCAACAGTATTTCCAATATTCATCACACACCGGGAACCTTTCTACTACTGGCCCCGATCTTGTAGCTCGATCGCTCAAATAATACGACAGTCTGTGGCCAGTGCGGCGACTCACGTTACGGGCACGGGTCCGGGCCGGCGACCCCTAGGCTATGGAGAGATCTGACGGCTCTAAACGGCTTCGCGTGGACTCGTGTGGATCGGAGAAAACAGACCTGGCCGATGGGACGCTGGTCGGAACCGGTTAATCGATGTTATTGGTGGTTATTGTTGATGATCGACGCTCTCCTCCAGTCCATTCGGCAACCTTTACTTCACTGACTCACTACAGCCCGTCCGGTGTCACATCGAAATGCGTCCCCCCGACAACAACAACACTAGCGAACAACTTCTGACTGCTATTATCATGTAATAAAGTGATACTATGTGCTTTAATTAGCTTCTGCACAGGCAAATAAAAACGGAATAATAACAGTCAGTAGTGAAGCACTAAAAGCTCACAAATATTATGTATTTCTGAAAATCAGAAATACAAAATTGTGTTAAAGCATATATAGTAATAATAATAATCTGCGGGGCATGGTTTATTATTATTGTGTAATTTTTGAAGGGGTACCAAAGTAAAGAAAAATACAAAATAGTACACACATGAAGAAGAAGAATTTCACAAGTTACAGACACCTGCAGCCTACAAATAAATAATAGAGATAAATAACTAAATAAAGAGATAAATAAGTAAATAAATGACATGTACATTAATTCACTCACCTTGAGAAGTTGGATGGTATCTTAAATAAAATAAAATAAACGTGTATGTTGTGTAGTGTTGTGATGATCCAGTTAAAACCTTTTTAACGGGTCTAATCTGTCCCCCAGTCTAAATCTATTTATAAGGACCTGAGTGGCCCGTGGCTCGGCCCCGCCCTGTCCCGCCCCCTTCGTTCACCTCTCCGTCCAATCAGCCTCTCCCGTCGTCAGTAGCGTAAAGTAACTGAGTACAATTACTCAAGTACTTAATATAGAAATAATTAAACAATGTGTTTTAACCTTTAACTAGTTAACTAGACTGAGGGTTTCCACATTTCCTTACTTTTGGTTCTACTATGCATTTCAGAGGCAAATATGGCTCAGTTTGGAACCTCTATATCTACATCATAGACATAGAGATTCCACATATGATAAGGGAAATATCATGCTTTTCCTCCAATGCATTTATTCGAAAACTTTTGTTAGGCTATTTTTACTTAACTTTGTAGGTTTGGACATTTTTTACGATATAAATACCCACTTCAGCTCATTACCCATTTTGGATAATTGAAATTGAAATCACAGATCTACTTCTCACAATGTACAAATAAACACGTTGAAACATGATGTATGTGCTATTGTCAAAACTATTTAATACATTTTGAAGGAATACTTCTAAGTTTGCTTAAACAAGCATTTTCAATAACACGTTTTTCTAGTTTATTGAAGTTTATTGCAATACTTTTACAGTTTTACTTAAGTAAAACTACTTTTTTCCCACCACTGCACACTCGTCTCCACCTCCTTCAAGATGAAAACACCCGTGCCCCGCCTCCCGCCCATTCTCGCCTCGCTCGCTCTCCCTCTCGTCCAATCGGCGTCGCGGACAGAAGAGGCCATGCGCCGTGGAGCGGCCCGGCCCGGCCAATGGGGAGAGGACGACGGCATATGGTGAGAGAGGCTCCGCCAATAGGAGCGCCTATGTGATTTCCTGTCCTGGCGAGGTGTGGGCCGAGCGGCTCACTGAATGAGGAAGATGATGATGGACCTGAGGCGTCTCCATGGCGACCGAGAGGAGGGGGGGTGGAGGGGGCTCTCCTGTTGCTTCAAGGTTGCACTCACTGTCATACAAAGTACAGACTGTAAGTAAGAGACATTTAGGCCCTGTCAGGTTATGGTATAAGTTAAGTTATTATACACATCGTATACCGTATGCATATCATCTTTTTGTTTTACACTAAAGTAAAAGCCTTTATAGCCTACAACAGTTTATTTGATAGGCTACATGTTTCTCCATGAAATTTTGCCCCTCATAATTTAAAATTTAACATTTTTCGTTTGCTTGCATTCTTGCTTCAAGATCTACAAGCTTGTTGCTTTTTTGTAGGCTATGTGAGAATATGCATTTGCAATAACCCTAATTATCTTCTACAACTATTTGCAATATTGCCTATTTCTAATAGGCAATAGGCCTAATTATCTCCTACAACATCCTTTTTTTCCTCGAATAATTGCAGTGGATTCAGAATAAAAAAAAATCAAAAACCTTATATTCCCCCATTTTTTGATTATAACCACCAATGCGTATAGTGAGTCAAGTTATGTGTACATTGAAAAGGTGAAACACAAAAGTGGGAACCCAGAGTGTGTGAGAAATGTTTCACATTTACAGTATAATTTGAAGACTTTGGCCCCACATGGCTTTAACAAGGAGCTTGATATCAAATCATCCCTGTAAATGTATTGTCATTAGGTATTGTCTCTTTTAATTGATTTATAAATACATTATTATTATTGGAATAACTCAAGGAGCTGTTTCTGCACTTGATATGTGTGCTGATATCTTCCACTGTTGGCCACACTGTTGGCCACAATGGAATACCAATATAGCTTCTCTTCTTATACTGTGTGTTATCGCCAAGTTCAATCCCAATTGGGTCTGTGGTCCCGACTTGCCGGGTGTGTTTATTTATTGTTGATATTTTTTCCTATCCTTTATATTTATATGTACACCCCTGTGTGTTGATCAGTATAGCTGATGAAGCAGGTGGAAACATGTTTTTTTCTGCCCGGGTAATGTGTAAAAGTGCTTTACTTTGGGAAGCACTTCATGTATGTACTGTACACCCTGACCCCTGCCCACTTTGACAGTCTGGGTTGGCTTGACGACAGAATACAATATCTTGCAATGGGTATGGTCCACAAGATTCGATACTCTACGAAAATACTGCACCGGTCCAAGTGCTTCATTAATGTCACCAAAATTCAACAAACCATGTGTACAACCAAGATTCGGCACATGTAAGGAGCTTGATTATTTTTGCTCCTTTGCCACCAAAATGTGGTTTTGTATATTTTCTTTCCCCTACTACCTGCACTATGATTTGCTGCTTTTGACTTTGCAGAAGTAAAGTTTTTGTAGTGTAACCATGTCACAAAGGCCAAGAAACAGAACACCCCATACAGATTGCCTGCCAAATGTACTGCACTGTCCTGAGGAACTACTATTTTCACTAATAGCTGTTTTGCACAAACAAAACATAAAATATTTCAAACCTAAACAAATAACCAAAATATAATAGGGACAAAAACATCAGAGCTCCTCTTAATAACAAAAGGACCATATTAATAAACAATAAATATTAAAAATTTAAACACACAAATACATTATAGGTAGCTCAGATTACCTCAGATTAAGGAGGGGGGCAAGTCAGCCATTTACCGTTGGGTGTGGCTCCCTTTTATTCAGTCAGCAACCAGGCATCTCAGCTGTCCTGAATATGGGTGTTGGGGTGTCACATGACTATGAAAACTCAAGCCACTAGTCAATGCCACCTCGCCTATCTATTAACTATTCCCATAGACAATGTTGGTAACAGTGTTGCCAACTCCCCAATAACGGTAGTAGCTAGTGGCATTTTCAAAGTCTCTATACAAGGATGTTCTCCAACTCCACCACCTACAGTAGATTTCTTTTCTGCCAGGTAGGAATTGCCCATGGTGGAATTGAGGCCCAGGCAGCTTTTTATGTCGCCCTTGTTGCTTGCTCCTCTCCTGCCTGCCTGCTCCTCTTTTCAGTGACAGACAAGACTCAACACGAGACAGTCACATTCACACATTGCGCGTGGTGCGTCAGCTCGGTTCTGTCCAGAGCATTAGACGATAAACAATTACGACAACTCTCACTTCATGGGTCCAGTCAATTTGTGCGAGTATACAGTACGTATATAAACCATGTGTCCCAGCTGTTTTCTTCCTGCTCAATAACGCAACCCTTAAGTAAACTATTGTCCTGCACCCTGCCCCTAGAGACATCCTTGTGTCCACAGCCAAATCCACCCGGTGGCCGACTACAGGATGAGTCGGCCACCGTTCTCAAACTCTGCCCGAAGCCGACAGTCCAGAACCCGAACAGGCCCTACCCAATGTTTTAGGACCGGGCCTAAAATCTGTGCTAACGAGTAGGGGCCTTGAGCTCTGTGAAAAAATAATATATATTGATATTATTCTAGCATAGTAAACATAATAGTAAATTTTCTGTATTTACCTATTATGAAGATTGTGGTGATTGGCATTTCACTGTTACTCTGTGGAGAATTCTCAAATTTTGTCGAAATCTGACAGTTTAGGATTTAGGTCCAGGTCGGGCCTAAAATCTATTCCATTTAGTTGGGCCAGGCCTTGGGCCTGTACAGTTAGGGCCCAGTTAGGGCCGGGCCTTAATTTTCAGGCTCGTTGAGACCTTTATAGTTCAGACCCCATTGTCTGGCCTTCAGACAGGGTCTGGCCAACCTGGTCAGTGCTAGAGCGCAGGCAGGTGAGAGGAGATCCAGGTGCTAATAACTGGAGCTAATGTGCCTATCTCCCACACTGACCTCAAGTAATCCATAAACTATTCAGGGGGCTACTCGGCCAACGGATTTCCTGGGAGGTTGTGGAAGCCTTTACGGATGACGAGAAGCACAAGCTGCTCCGGTTCGTGACCAGCTCCCCCAGAGCTCCGCTACGGGGTTTCAGGGAGCTGTACCCCGCCTTCTGCATCCATAACGGAGGTCAGGAGCCCAAGCACTTGCCCACTTCCAGCACCTGTATGAACATGCTCAAGCTCCCAGAGTTCTGCGGCCAGCAGCTGATGAGCAACAAACTGTTGTATGTTATTGAGTTCTCTTCCAGGTTTGAGCTCAGCTGAGGAGATCCTTGCATCTGAGGACTCAAGGCGACAGAGTGGCCTAAAGTTATGAAGAGATAACAATGATGACCTGTCCTTGTTTCTCTGATTTCATCAGTTATTGCAAGCAGAGATTCTCTGGTTGAAATAACTCCATATGAGTGGACTCAGATACCCAGATCAGGCACATCATGTGGTCAAAGATGTTGTGAATAAGGATACAACTGATTTGTTATAGTTCTACCACAGAGCCAATCAGAAGGCATCTTACATTGGAGCTAAGAACAATACAGCACCTCTAACCAGATAAAGCTATAACAATGACTTGAGTATTGCTTTGTCTTTCCCTTGAGCAGCTCACTATGTACAGTATGATGATGATGCATTGAACCAAAACCTTTACACAGCATCGATCTAGATTGAAGTCTACAATGACGAGAATTTGCTTGTCTATGCCTATATTGCAACCATTGGTGGGGAGGAAATGATCAAGAAAATAACTCAAGTGCGTACAGTATTCCTGGAAATGAGATAAAATATTACTATTGACTATACGTTTCTTTATTGTTGTCACGAATCAGTCCAAACATTTGTGGAACGAATGGAATGTGTTATTGACAGGGTTGCAGTCTTCTTGTAAAGTGGACCTGGCTGGTTAGTCATGGCACAAGTTACAACTAATCCTGCCAAATTGTAGCCCAGTTGATCTCCACATCAATATTGACAGAGTGAAGTAGATTTTCTGTTACCATGCAGTTGCCAGAAGAAATGAACAATTCACATTGTCAGTTTGTAGACCGGTTATCTTCACAATTTTAGAAATACGGTTGGGTGGTATATGATCGTCACGATTGTCATGTAGACGGGAGGGATGGTTAACGGTTTGATTCTGGGCCTCTCATGTAATAATGACAATACTTTTTTATAACACACTTACATTTGAAGAAAGTGCTACGACAATAAAAATAAAAACTATATAAAACTAAATTTAAAGTTAAAAAAGCATGGCATTTTAGTCCAACTAGAGGCCATACATAGTAAAAAGAAATGTCTTTGACCCTTTTTTAAAACGTCCACAGACTGTGGAGCTCTCAGGTGGTCCGGAAGAGCATTCCATAGAACAGAATGGCCCATAGTCCGGAGGTTTGTCTTTTTTCATTTGAGAGTGAAAGAGTGTCCAGATCGGAGGGAGCGGGTGGAGTTTGGGGGTTCAATTCATTCCTTAAGATAAGAAGGGGACGTTGCTATGGATGCACTGATGGGTGAGGAGGCAGACCTTGTATTAGATACAGAAAGAGACAGGGAGCCAGTGTAGGGAGTGGAGTATGGGGGTGATAAGTTTGTATTTTCGCACTCTCACCAGGATCCTAGCAGCACTGTTCTGAATGCGCTGGAGCTTTTGGAAGCTCTTGCCAGGGATCCTGGTGAGAAGTGGGTTGCAGTAATCCAGCCTAGCTGAGGAGATAAAGGCGTTGATGAGTTTTTCAGCATCTGACAGAGTGAGTGTGGGGCAGAGTCATGTATGGTAGATGTCAATTAAAGTGTCCATGGACACTGGTCTTGACTGTCTGCTGCTTCACATCCAAAGAATGCAATAAATCTCAATATTACAGTATGTAATGCAAAATTGGACAGTTAAGCCTTTTATTTCCATGCACAGGGTACAAGTACATGGTGCGAGTTTTCATTTTACTTGCACCCTGTTGACACTAATAAACAATTTAAATTAGTAATGAGCAAACACACTTGAAAGGGTAACTTGGGTGATTTTGGTTCACCCCGGTAACAGCATATGCACATGCACATGCTCTACAGTGGGGGGAAGTGAAACAGCACTTGCACCAAGTCCTGCCCCCATTCATTCATGATTGGAGGAAGGCCCCTCTCATCCTGATTGGATTAAGGCTCACCTGCCACCAAAACTGAAAGTATTTTTTTTTTATTATTATTATTATTATTATACCTCAAGGGCTCCTTATCACACTCTAGTATGGGAGGTTTATCCAAGAAAAGGGAAACAGGTGACATTTGAATTACATGAAATCACTGAAGATAATTAAAAAGTCTGAAACTATAAACTTGGTCATGAACCCCTCTGAAACAGAGTTGCCATAGTTGCCATAGTTAGTAGTACATGTGAGTGGTGTAGAAATATTTTTTAGAAATACTTACTAAGCAAAGCCTAGGTGGTATGCAAAATATGCTTTCTTTGTAAAAGTATAGCATTGTCATTTTGTTTTGAGGTGTATGAATTGGTCTACATTTTCAATAGCCATGTATTGCTGAATTTAATGTATGTACAAAAATCTATAAATTAATAAGACACTAAAATTGATTCAACAACTGACTTCGGATAAGCAGATCACGATGGATAGATGAATGAGTGTTTGTTTAATCCTACACATAGAATATTCCAGGAATATATTTATCATTATTCACTATACGGACTGACTGTTCTGTTCCAATAGAATAGAATAGAATAGAATAGAATAGAATAGAATAGAATAGAATAGAATAGAATAATAGAGACAAACAATCAAATTCTTATACTGAAGTTAAACTCTAGTTGACATAAGGCCAGAGGTGCACATGTAAAATCCCACATGGTTTATGACTTTGTTTACATTAAAACAACAGGTACATGGTGTTGTAGTGAATCTTTTGGACCAGACCCACTGCCAGATGCTGTACTCTGTTGTACTCTGTTGCCATTCCGGTTTTGTCAAAATGGGCAGGGGTGAGGTTGGTTCAGGGAGTAGCCTAAGTCCAAATAGTAATCTGACTGACCAGCTTGTTTTGGGCCTTTCAGGTGCTGTGTGTACCTAAAGGTGCAGGCATAGTCGAAGAAACCTTATCCCAGGGTTCCTGTTAGGGTCCTCAATGTTTTTTGTTGACCAGTGAAGGAGACCCATAGGAATTTTGTTCTTTAGGTAACCTTTTTGATTATTTCGATTGATTGGTGGCAATTTTATCACTGGAAAGATTTGCCTCCAGAAAGGAAACCTAGGAGAGCCGAGGTAATTTCATTTTTTGTGTGATAGTCACCCACTCCAACCCAGCTTTCCCAGATTGTGTGTGTGTGTGTGTGTGTGTGTGTGTGTGTGTGTGTGTGTGTGTGTGTGTGTGTGTGTGTGTGTGTGTGTGTGTGTGTGTGTGTGTGTGCGTGCGTGCGTGCGCGCGCGCGCGTGCGTGTTCGTGCGTGTGTGTGTGTGTGAGAGAGAGATAAACTACTAAATAGAGCCATCTACAGACGACATGGCATAATTGCAGCGTTTATGGAGTACCTTTTTCAATTCAATTCAAATTGGCATGAGAAAACAAACTTTGTCAAAGCAAATGTCACAAATACAATACAATTTAAACAGTTGAAATTAGGCTATATACAGTTGGAGAGACTTTGTAAACATGTCCCATTTCATTGTTGTTTCATATACATAACAGACCAAAGAGATCCCCACCTTATTCTTTAAACAAATAGCATCAATGTTTTGCCTCTTCAGGACAAATCATTTCCCCTCAAGATAATGCCGAAAAATAAAATCAGATTTAAGGTCTGTTAAAATGTAGCATAGGTCCAGATAGTCCTTAGGGTGCTTATATTCCAATAGCCAATCTTCTTTTTTCACAACAGATCACAAATCCTGCTGCTTTGTTTGTACATTGTGCACATTTTTGACTGTATTCTCCCAATTGGCATGAGAGTTTTTTCGTCACTGGCCATAGTTTCAAAAACACACTGTGTGTGTAATTTGTGCATGGAAGTATGTGTCTCTGATGTCTTGGATCAGGGGTTTTCAACATGTGGGTCCATTTCATGTTTCCTGGAATTGTGCACAAAACCAAAAGAAATCTTTAGTTTTGGGTCTGTGGAGCTAAAATGTCCTCAAATGGTGGTCCGTGGCTCAAATGCTGATTGCATAGTGGTCCCTGCTATGAAAAAGGTTGAAATTGAAAACCATTGTCTTATTAATGGGCAGGTGGTTAGAAAGTGTAGCTCTGTTTCTAACATATTTGTGCAAACAGAGCTGCTACATTTAAAAAGATAGTAAATCTGTTTGTTCTATTTATTCTGCTCTATGATCTGTCTTGAAGTAGCAATAAAAATGTTAGTGTATTAAAAAAGAGGAATATGCACTGTTATAATATGTTATAACCTGTTATAAAACAATGCAGTGTAGCACAACTCTGTCTACAAAAATCTGTACCTCCCTCCAACTGTATATATTTGTCCCCTTTTTCAACTGTATTTATTGTATTGCATTGTACTTGTATTGTATTGTACTGCATCTTGCTTGGCAATGTAAATGTCTTTTTTCTCATGCCAATAAAGCTCCTTTGAATTGAAAATTTTATTGGGAACATAGTCTGACTTCCCTTGGGAGCGGGGCCTGCACTAAGTATTCTTTATTCAACAGTAAGATCTCAGGCCCTGCCTATGTGCAAGCCTGCTGGAAAGACAGTCATACGGTAATGAGCCATATATGGTTGTGTTCGGAGTGGACTCTCTCCAGGACAGGTCAAGGTCAGGGCCACGGGCGATGTGGAGCAGTGAACCAATACTTTGTCAATACATTACCATTACACTGACCTCAACACAATGTTAAGTAGGCCTAAAATCAGCATCTGGTAACAATGTCTCAAATATCATATGAAAAAATATGATGTTGTATTGTTTGACTTGTTTCATTTCGTAATGGAAATCACTATTCAATTGTTTGGCAATAAGTACTTGTGCATTGTATTTAGCAATCTTAAGAAGAAGCCAGATGTTTTGGCTGTCAAAATATGACTTATCAGTCAAATAACAATTGCTTGAAATAGACGCTTACGTATTTTCGAGGTGTGATATGGGTCCCTATCAATTCCAACATCACATTACTGCCCAATACTTAGATAGAGAGGGGGTGACATTATGACAGCCAGTTTCCATCCATCTTCAACTGCTTATCTGTTGCCAGGTTGTGTTTTTTTACATTTCTGGTGTCACAATATGACTCCCTGGTAAAAGAAAACCCATTTTTAGATATACACTTTAGTGCTTTGGTATGAATCGTGGCACTAAATATGAATACAAAATCAATATCAACAACATAATACTTTCCAATACTTATCCGTAGATATAGGAAGGGGGTGAAATATTGACAGGTAGATTCTGCTGTCAAAATATGACTAGCCAGTCAAAGAAGACGTTGTGTTTGAAATAGACGCTTTCTACGGATGTTGATATTGATTTGGGGATCAATATCAACATCTTATTAATACTGTGTTGTCTCCCACTACACCAGAGGGGGGGGGGGGGGGGGGGGGGTGCTGCTAACCATACAAACAAGGAACTTAATTCCTTCCACTCATATGCCACCAAAATGTGGAACACCCTACCAACAGTCATTAAGACATGTGAATCCCTTGACTTCTTCAAAACCGCTCTCAAAGGGCACCTACAGACGACTGCAATTTGAAACTGGCCTCTGCAAAATCAAAAAATGTATATACTGTATAATCCCGACCCACCCCCTCTCCTCTTTGTACATTTCTCTTTTCCCTTTTCACCTCCACTATGACTTTATCTCGATGATTTGCTGTTTCTGACTTTACTGAATTATTTTGTACTTATTTGAATGTGTCAATGAAATGAACATGTGGCTACTATTGTAAACAAGTGTATTCTTAACTAGTGTGTCCATTCTTTTTTTTTTTTCAGATTTGCTGTAGTTGCACTTGAATTGTACGGTAACTCTCATCTCTGTTAATAAAATTTTCCATTCATTCATTCATTCATTCATTCATTCATTCATTCATTCATTCATTCATTCATTCATTCATTCATTCATTCATCCGTTCATACATTCAATGCAATCAAGCAAGCTTACTAAGCATTTCAAGCTTTGTACTTGTGTCTCCATTTTTGAGTTTGAATTAAAAACAAATAGCCTAGTGCTTTGACTTTGTCTTGATCATGATTAAACATATAACTAGAATCAGTCACACTTTTACCATCTGGATGAACACATACATCATGCATTTGGCTAAGGGACTAATGATGACTCATGATGTGGTAAACCAACGTTTTTTTTATATAAAAAATGCTCACATTTTTTGCAAGCATTCCAAGTACAAGTTAACAACCCTCCCACATATATAGGTATACATTGATTAGATCAGTGGTTTTCAACCAGTGGTCCGGGGACCATCAGTGGTCCTTGAGAGGGTTTCAGGTGGTCTCCAGCTAAATGATGGCCAGTTGGATAACCAGATGTAACTCTTTGAGACCGTGAAACATTTGGTTTCATGTTTTACACTCTCAAGGGTTAAAATATTCATCATGTGATTAGCCTAAGTCTAGAGAATGTAGAAGATCAATGGTCATTTTGATCTGTATGTTTGACTGTTTTGTTTCCAGTGTGGAAACCAGCCTGGAATGGTGGTCCGTGGCTCAAATGATGCATAAATAGTGGGTATGAAAAAGGCTGAAAACCACCCCATTGAGCACAGATCTAAAAAAAAAAGGTCTAAAAGTGAAAGTGCAGCACATTAGACATTGATTAGACATCTAATAGATTTGTCTATCTGATCCTCTAAAAAAAACTTTCACTTTTAGATGTTTTTAGACACTTGTGCTCAGTGGGACTGGATTAAATCACTGCATTGAACCTTTAAAGCACATCTGACGTTTATATGTAAACATCCGGTCCTTTGGGGCCCCCAGGAGCCCCTCCCATCTCACTCCCCCTGTCTCTCTCTAATGAGGCTCTGGCTCTCAAATTCTCTCTCTCTCTCTCTCTCTCTCTCTCTCTCTCTCTCTCTCTCTCCTCCCACTCTCTCTTGCTCTCTCTCACCCCCCTCTCTGCTCTCTCCCCCAACCACTCCCCCATCTCTCTCTCTCTCTCTCTCTCTCTCTCTCTCTCTCTCTCTCTCTCTCTCTCTCTCTCTCTCTCTCTCCTCCCACTCCCCAGTCCCCCCCTCCCTCCCTCCCGCACACACACACATCTAAATGGTAGCCCTACTCCAGGACAGAAAATGGCGACGGCGAGGAGCCGGAGCTCGTTGTCGCGGAACCGGGACCGAACAACTCACCACCAACAACAACAAAAACAACAACAACAACATAAACAACAGCAACAACAACCACCACCAACACAGGACCCACTACTAGTAGTATCAACAGCAGCAATTGAGCAGGTTCTGGACAGTAGCAGCAGCAGCAGTGGTTCTTCTCAGGGATCATCATCATCATCATCGGGCCACAACTTTAACGGGAACTTTGGCGCAACAAGTTGGCCCGGCGGCGGCGGCGGTGAACAGGACCATCCGCCGCCGGATCTGCTGCACTTTGGCGGGGCTGATCGAGGAGGACTGATCGGTAGTGGTAGTACCGGAGGAGTAGTTGTTCTGCCTGGTGGTAGTGTGGACTTCCAGAACAACAACAGCAACAACAACAACACCACCACCACCACCACCACGCACGGACCAGGAGGTGGTGGAGGTGGTGGTAGTGGTGAGCACGCGGGCCAGGAGGATCAGTTATCGGGGAGAGGTTGTGCTCTTGTCGGTGGCTCTGATCACCATGGTGGTTCTGGTTCTGGTGTCGGTGGTTCGATGATCCCCCATGCGGCCGCGCTGAGCGCCCCGCCGCCACCGCAACAACAACACAGGTAGTTATGATTATTATACACATGCAATAATCCTCTTGTTAACTTTGTTCGGGGTTTGCTTCAAAAGGATCTGATTCTGAACTGAGATTTGTACAAATGGAACCAGTATTTGGTTCCATTCAAGGTTCTAAATTGACGCCTTTCTTGCACACGTACGGGACGAACATTTTCAGAACATTTTCTCTTTTGTGGAAACCGTTCAGTCTGTTCTGCTTGCAGATCCACAATTTATTGCTAATTAGAAATGGGGCCTATGGTAACTTCACATGATCTGAATCTGATGTGAGGGGTGTGCAAATAGAACCAATTTGGATCCAGTTGGTTCCATTAAGGTTTCAATCCAAATGGACGCTTTTGCACGCTGTTTTAAAGGGTATATTTTAAACCCTTTTGGGTCCGTTTGCGAGCATACAGGAACTTAATGTAATAAAAGCCACTTCCCCCTTTTCCAGGTGGCCATTTTTGATCATACTATTGTAGCAGGAAAAAGTGTAAAAAAAAAAGAAAAAAAAAAGAAAGTGGTGGAAAGTAATGAAATACTACAAGGCATACCACAGTACATTTGACATCTTTAGTTACTAGTTACTTTGCAGTTTGGACTATTAAATCATCAAACATCTATATTTTGAAACACCACATCTCCCTACAAGCTCACAGCGTGGTTCATCTATTTTGAACACCATCATAAGTATAGTTTGAGTGGTGATGTTTATAGCCCAATAACATGATGGCCATTCTGCATCACTACTTTTACTTTTGGCACTTTTAAGTATTTATTGATGCCACTGTGTTTGTAATTTAAATCCAGAATCTGAGTAGCCTTCTTATACAAGGGGAAAAGGTCAATTTATATACAGTGCTTCTCAAATTCCCACACATTAGTCTGCTGGTCTCCCTTTTGAAAAGATATGCTAGAAACCCTTGCCAGATTGCCCTTGCCAATTAATTGTTAATTGTGAGGCAGTGATTCTCAGCCATTTCAATATCAAGGTCAAGGACCCCCAATTTGATCATTGTGACCTCAGTTTTGTTGTGGACCCACTGGAACCCCCTGAAGGACCCTCGGAAGTCCCCAATCTCGTTGTGAGACCCTCCAAATTCCATGCTTTGTGCATATTTGTGTTTGGAATTGGACTTAACATACGAGAATTGTCTTTAGACATGACCAAATTGTTCCAAATGTTGCCATTTCTTTCAACGTTTTTCTATTTTGTTTTCATAGCTGTTGCTATGTGCTGTGAGCTTGTAGAACACTGTCAGGTTAAGCAATATTTTCAATTACCTAGGCACCTATGTTTGTTTGGGTAAAATTGACCTGAACCAGCTCAAGGAGCTCCGGATCACACTTTACTGTATATTTACTAGCTGATACTTGAAGTGCCATTAATGCCGGATCTTGTGGCAGTGAAATTCAAAGTCCATTCAGGTGACTGTGGCACTCAGAGTACATACAGCACAGTAGTCACCCTTTAGAACACTGGTTCACTAGGTATAATACTAGGGATGCACAGATCAGGTGCGCAAGGGACATATTTGAATATTTCCAAAAATATTATGTCAAAATCCATGTCCAAAGAGAGAATCTTTCGGCCCTTTAAAAAAATGCAAAATCATATAATAGTTATGTGACATTTAGACCTCTTAGATGGTATAAAAGATCAGTTTCCCCAGATAAGGTAAATTGCCGATCATTGATTATCGGTGCATCTCTAGCCAATACCTTTGTACTCTTTTTTTTCCCAACGTTTTGAACACAGGCCGTAGATACTTTTACTTAAGTATCAATTGCTGAGTACTTCTTCCACTGCCAGTAGTAACCGCCATCGAAGGACTCCGGATTTCCTACACACAACCCTCCCCCCTTAGGGTAGTGCTGTTGTTTTGAAGATAGTGTTACAGGAAATGAACACGAGTCACACACTGAAACATCTTTGCTTTGCAAGAACGGTTCAATCACTGCATCCCCATCCAGGGTCATCGCGATCACCGTCACAATTTGATTGATGATTCATTGTTGTGCGAGTTATTGAGATTAACGATTGGCGTGTAATTTCTATCGTTGACGGCCATCGGCATGATTATGTGATGAATCCTAATGTCGATTTCTGATGTTGGCTTGATTAGGTCTTATGTATTGATTCACAGTGGTCTCGCAAGTAAAGCTGTGGGCCAAGATGGCCACATTTTCATTGTGTCTTCCTTGGACCTTAATCATTATAATACTATTACAATGTGTTTATCTATTCGTTCTGTGTTGCCATTGATGGGCTGTACATAGTTCTGCCTGCCTACATAGTACATCCTACAGCTAGGTGTGCTGTCATGATGATTTCAATTTTCAACATTTTATTTAAACCAATTGCTTGGTCAGAAGCTATAGTACTATATTGAACCTATAGTAATGTGTATTTCATTCCAGTTTTGTTTTTTGGCTCCTCCTGAGCCCCACCAGAGAAGGGCTCAAGTATTAACAGTGGTACTAGTACCAGTGGTGGTTGGGAACCTCTGAATTGCAGTATATGCAGATAGGTGACATGGATAGGACCTGGCCCCAAACAGGTAAAATAAGTGTAGCTACTAGCTCCGTTCTTTTTTGTACCACATTTTGTGTGCAGTCTTCTCTTGGGTGCCATGTCTGCCTTGTGGCGGCCTTCTCGGTCACAAGTCCATGTGCTGCTTAGTTTTGGATCAGACACAGTGCTCAGGTACTCTGCCACTGTGTATTCTCTGTTTAGCCCTAAACACAGCATTCCAAATTTTGCTGCGGTTTTTGGGTTGACTTCACAATCACATACCTCCAAAATACCCAGACCCTGCAGGCCAGTGCCGGGCTGGCGGTGGGTTGTTGTGGCATTCTTTCACGAGAACAGACAAGTGTGTGACTGTGTGTCTTGTGTTCTCGTGTCTGCCTGTTTTTTGAGTTCCATACTCCTAGCTTCGCTATAGCAACAAGGCTCATCCTTATCTCACGTGTATCCTGCCTGGTGGTTCTGACTGAAACTTGGGGGCAGCGCGGCTCCCGGGGAGCTGTGAGAATAGAATATTTAATGGGAATTGCATTTTAGTTCTCATGTGCAACACTGGTTTGATTTGCAGGGAGAATAGTGCAGCTAGATACAGTAGCTAGATTGCAACAGCAAAAAATGAGCTGCCCGACAACGTGTTCCACAACATGATGTACCTGGTTGATACTGCCATCATACAGTGTACACATCATCAATCATCTGCATTTCCTTGACCTAGAGCAGTGGTTTTCATCCTTAACATACAGTAAATTGAAATGACCATTCTTCTACCTTCTCTAATTGTGTAGACTTGTTAATTAAGTGGTGCTAATTTAGATTAATATTTTAACTGAGTTACTGGTTAACCAACTTTTCATCTAGTTAATCAACTTACCTGGGGACCACCTGGAAACCTCTCAAGGACCACTGGTGCTCCCCGGACCAATGGTTGGAAACCAGTGACCTAGAGGGAAGCTCGCAAACCTCTGTGGTGGTGGATGGCAGGCACTTTTCCCCACTGCACCACCCGAGCTTACCACTGCACTACCCGGGCTTCTTGGTGATTAGAAGGAGGTTTATCCTCCTGGCACTGCTGTGTCCTTGTTCCTGACAGTGGCAGGCTGTCTCATCTTCAGGTCCATCACCACTGTGTCATCAGCTTACTTGATGATGCTTGGAGCTGTCCCATACAATCACGTGTAGGCGTGTAACACATTTTGAATTACGATGGGTTGCACCCATGAGGCCCATGAGTCAAGTGGCCGACTATGGCTCAGCAGGTAGAGCAGGTCGCTCAATGATCCGTGGACCTGCGGTTCGAATCCCTGCTCTTCCTGTCTAAATGTCGAAGTGCTGCTGTTCAAGACACCTAACCCCAAACAGGCTCCTGTTGTGCTATTTGTGCCTTGCATGGTTGCATTATGTAAAGCGCCTTGGGGGGGCGTTATATAAATGCGCCATTTACCATGGCGATATGATTCAATGATGTGAAATTGAAAAAAGTAACTATTTGTCTGAATGGAATGCTTGAAAACCACTGCTCTGGCGCATTCTAGTGCATTTTGGAAATGCCACTAGTGCATTTTGGATTTTGGCAGTAGTACAGGGGATATAGGAGGGGGCTCCACTCACAGCCCTGAGGGGCTCCTGTGTTGGAGATCAGAGGCTTTGGTGGGACCAGCACCTGGCAGGGAGGATCCTGCTAGGAGCAGGTGGAGCACTATCCAGCTGTTCAGCAGACCATGTGCAGATGGTAGTAGTACACACACGTCGTTGTGAGCTTGTAGGTCAGGTCGGCTATTGTTTGCCGAGGTTCAGTCATTCGACATGGGATCTTTTCATCCTGTGTACAAGTAACATCATTCAGCAACCATAACCTATACAGATGTATTTCTCATTCAAACATTGCAGCAGCAAGCAGTAATGATGCAATTAACTAGTAGTTAGTCCTATAGTACACCAGTTATTTGAAAGGACTACACAATGTTGTGAGCTTGTTGATCTGCTTTGACCATAAAATAATGTCTTGATTGAAACAATAATTATAATGCTAATGATGGGAATGGGATAATGGTGGAATCCTTTGAAAACACAGATCTCTTCAGATGGGGGTGCCATGACCATACCATGCACGTTAACCTGGGGGTGTTTGCTGACATTTACTATAGCTGCCACTTTTGCAATGCAACTTTTCAGGAATAGAAAGTCTGCAGTTTCTATTAGCTTGGATTCCCCTTTGTTGATGTCACTGGATGTTTTTTTAAGCAACAACAAAATAAAAAGCACGACAATACATCATAGACATAGTTAACGTGAAACATACACACAGTAATCTACCGTATTTTCCGGACTATAAGTGCACTTAAAAGCCTTTAATCTTTCTCAAAATACAAGAGTGCGCCTTTTAATACAGTATATGGATCATCATTTTTGACTGCAGTAGCTTCTATCATATGTTGACTGGCACTGCAGTAGCTTCTATTCTGTGCGCCTTTATATATGAAAACAGTTCTAATTGAAGGTGCACCTTATAGTGCAGATAATAATAAGTAAGTCTAGCGTCTATGTAGGCTATAATGGTAAATGGTACTGTACCTACACTGCCTACAATACCACTACCTACAAGTCTACATAAAAATGCTGGGATACATAAGTCTTTGCATACACCTGTAGGAGGCTAGGACAAGTACGACTGCAAGTCAAGTGCTATGGGCTATTTTCAGAACCATTGCCCCCCCCAACCTTCCAGATGCAATCGCGGTCCTGGAATATGACTAGTTTTGTTGTGATGGACTTTTGGAGTGTGGGACGGACTGTGTGGTTGTAATAATAAGCTGGTCATGTGAGAGGCAGTGCAGCGATGCAGAAAGGAGATAGGATCACACACAGCTCTGCTCCGGGGCAGCAGCAGTGAAACCCCCACCGGTTGGGTGTGTAGGCACTAGGGCTGGGATCCCTCTGGATTTGAGCGATTAACGTCTCCTTAATGATTTCCCCTGAACTCGTTTACTGTCAGAGGAAATGCATACATAATCCTCCCACTCCAAATGATTTTTTTCCCTTTGTTTTGCCCCCCCCCCCCTCCCATACTATTGTAGTAGTCACAGAATATTTATCTGCAGGTCAATCAATCCTCCGGTCACCGCGAACCCGCAACCATCTGTTGCTAGTTAAGGTCAGTTGGAAAAGAAAGCATGGCTCGCTAAAAAACTGAGGAAATCCAGGAAAGGGCGTTTTTCCAAATGGAATATATCCAGGAAATGAACCTGGTCCTATCTGATTGCTGTAAACAACGTTAAGCAACGTTAAACTCCCTTTGCTTTGCTTGCCACTCGATTTGGCACTCAATTTTCCATTCACTTTATGCATGTACATACCCTATAGGTCTATTGCATGCATATTGCCATATTGTTTCTCAATGTGAGGGTGTAGGGGACCCTGTGGTTTTTGAGGGCGGTTGTGAAGTGATCCACATAATACACCAACAGGGTGATAAACCGGTTTTGGAAAAAACTGTTCCAAATGTGATGGAATCGATTCTGGTTCCTCAATGCTGGATCTGGTTCCTCCGGGTTCCGGATCCCAACCCTAACGCACAAGATCTAGAGTATAACGAAAGATGCCCGTAATCTTGAGAATTGAAGATGATCTCCAGCTCAGCTTATTTCCAGTCTCATCCAACCAGAAGACAGAGCATGAATACATGATAATCAAGGGAAATTGGAAGTGCCCAGACCCCAAAATCCATTTGGTTGCTTCAAAGAACCAACTTATTATTATTCACTAGTATTTCACTGTGTGTGCCGTTCTTATTCTCTGACCTCTGTGGGTGTTAAAGGGACCCTGGGGACCTGGCATTGTGTCCCCCAGTCCCGGTGTGTGTGTGTGTGTGTGTGTGTGTGTGTGCGCGTGTGTGTGTGTCTGGGTTATCAGCAGTGCTTCGGGGACTTCTTCCCGAGAGCCCCCACTGCCCCTCCACCACAGACACCGGCTTGCTTTAAAAGCCCCGGGGAGGGGAAGGGGGGAGTGGAGGTTTAGCAGCTCGGAGGCCGTCCAGAACAAAAGCGTCCCCCGGATATTTCAGGGCCTGTTTTAGGCGTGAGCGGGCCCGGCCCCTCAGCCAGCCCCCCTGTCTGTTTGGTTAGCAGGCAGGACGGGGCCGGGCGCTGAGATTACATGTGTAAAGTCAACACGCACACGCAGGGGGGCCAGATTACCTAGTCAAAACAACCTCCCTCTCTCTCTCTCTCTCTCTCTTGCTCGCTCGCCATGACACTACGTTCACGTGACACTTTCAAGGTAGTGGCTGCAAGTGATCTGTATTGGGTTAAAACAACAAGTTGTGGAAGTGATGTTTCTGGCTTAAAAATAGTATGTATTGTTAGAAAAAGGTTAAAGCTGTTTATCTCCGCTAAACCTTTGCTACATTATAACTACGTAAAATATACTTGAATATATGGCAGTGTAGACGGTCTCTGACTGGCTGGACTGTTGTGTTTTGCAATTTTTTGAATCCTTCCGTCATACAGTCTGGAGCAAACGGAAAAGTATAATATAAAGCGGAAGTGAAGCCTCCTCCCTACATCCGTTTTGTCTTTACAGTCACGCACATTTATCCTAATAGAAATCACAATCAATCTAAGCACAAAAGTAAAGCCTCCTCCCACTCGCAAAGATGTAAAACACAATTTGTTTAGTGACAACTTGCGATAACCTGTAGTGAATGTCATGTGTGCAGAATGCTGTGGTGGATTAGGATCTACAAACTGCAGTGCATCTCTATAGATGGCTTGTAAATCTGCTCTATTTTCACATCATGCACAAGCTCAAAAGTAGTACGTTGTAAGTAATGAGGCATGTTTTGCCAGAGTAACATATTACTTATTACACATTTTGGCATATCTTTACTATTGTGAGATTGCAAGCAATATGCACCAGCACTGTGCACCTTTTATCGGATCAGTAAAATGCACCAAAATGACATTCAATCTGTGGACAATGTGTCCTTTATGCCTGCGTACTTCAAGGTGCGTCAAGTCAGTTTCACTGAAGTGTTTAGACTAGAGCCTGATGAAACACTACTTATTGTGCATGCAGCATTTTGAACATCTTACTGTATGCTATGTGTCACAACCTGGATAGAACACATTGGCGCCGGAGAGATTAAAACACCTGCGCTTAAAAATAATCAGACTTTTGCTTCAGATCTGATTTGCTTACCTTATTTTTAGTCGTTTGTTTTGGACCGTTCACATCCTTTTTAAATAGGGACTGGTATTGGATATCGCTGTAACGCAATCATTCTCCTCAAATGACCCGCATCAGGGGTGAACCAACAACAACAATACTAATTTGAAGTGCGTATGCATGTGTTTGTGTATGTTTGTACTGCTGTGTGTGCAGTCCTGCATGTTTATTTTTCATTTATTACAGTGGTTTTCAACGTTTTTGATACCAAGGCCCACTATTTATTCTGCATTTTAGCCACAGACCACCATTTGATGTTGAGTTTAGTCTATCAAACCCAAAACTAATCGAATTTAGGAGATAACTGGCAAAACATTGGTCAAAATAACAATTCTTCTACATTTTGTGAATGTGTAGAACTGTAGTTTCTTGAGAATTAAGCAAGTCAAATGTTCAATATAATTTAACTCTTGAGAGCCTAAAATGAAACCAAATGGACCCGTAACCCCGTGAAAACTGCTGATTTACTATAATATCTGCTTCATCTGTGAATGTCTGTCTGAGTGAGTGCTAATGTTGGACACCACTGATCAGCATGAATTTATTTTCTTGAATTTAGAGTTGCCAATCCTCCCCTCCCTCCCCCAATGTAGTCATATATGGCAATTGACTCCTGCCGGTTGCACCACGTTTGATTCGAACCCACAACCTCTGAGGTAGTGGTCTTAGATGTTTAGCATTAGCACTGGCTGGGTGCCACGCGAGCAGCGTGAACCATCCTTAAAGGTAATATAGGCAACTTTAGTGTGTACAAAATCTGTTTGTGAACAGATTTGCCTCTAACTCCCCCTCACCTCTGCCTCCCCCCCCACAACCCCCACCCCCACCCCACGTCTGTGGCAATACAACTATTTATTTTTTGTGGTTGATAATCGCAATAATTGTATTAATCACAATTATTTTGGCTATTATTTGCAATGTTATAATGTCATATCGCCCCGTCCCTCGCACCAAAATCTTGTTGCCAAGCTCTCAACGTGATGTTGGTCCCAGAATTAGTGACGCAGCGAGGCTTATGCTTAAAGCTCAGTCCATCCACCTGTCCGTATCATCCATGCATGCATTTTTGAGTGGTGAAGCCACTCCAATGCACAGCAACGTGTGTCCCTTTCTCTGTCTCTTTAGGGTACCGACATTGACAAAGTGGCACTGTTGAGGTTCACACTGTGCACAGCTGCATGATGGGAAGATGAGTTGTTAGTCTAAAACAGGGGTTTTCAACAGGTGGTCCGGGGACCACCAGTGGTCCCTGAGAAGGTTCCAGGTGGTCCCCAGCTAAGTTGGTTAACCAGTTGTAACTCCCGAGAATGTAAAAATGAAACCAAATGGACCCTTGCGGGTCCATTTGGTTTCATTTTTACACTCTCAAGAGTTAAAATATTCATCATCTGAATTCGCCCAAAGTCTACACAACTAGAAGATGGTCAAAAGCAAAAGGAATCTTTAGTTTTGGGTTGTGTGGGGTCAAAATGTCCTCAGGTGGTGGTCCGTGGCTCAAATGCTGAATATATGGTGGGCCCTGGGATGAAAAAGGTTGAACACCCCTGGGATGAAAAAGGTTGAACACCCCTGGTCTAAAACACCGCTATTTTTTTTTAGTCCAGCACAGCGCACAGTGATGAGAAGGTAGCACAATAGAGCTGAGCAGTCCCACCCCCTTGTAACGCCGCCCTGGCTCCAGAAATGATGTCCCGATTCATTTTCCTCATAGACTCTTGGAAAATTATCTATATAAAGATAATTACACCACCAATCCAATCCAACTTTATTTATAAAGCACATTTAAAACAACGATTTTGGCCAAAGTGCTGTACAAAAAACATAATAAAACAGTGTTAAAACAAGCATGGCGAATTACAATAATAATACAATAATACAAAAATAAAATAAATAAAACAAATAAAACAATAAAATCAGACACTGTTAAAAGCCAGGGAGTAAAAGTGCGTTTTTAGCTGTGTTTTTTAAAAACGGGCAGTGTTTGGGCCATTCTAATGTGCTTGGGTAGCTGGTTCCACAGTTTAGGGCCAAGGATTGAGAAGGCCCAGTACCACGAACAAAGCCAACTCGAGTCATGAGTCATGACAAATCATGACAACACACAGGTTTTGTGTGTTTCAGATAATTTCTAAGAAGCAAAATGAAACAAAAAGTGTTGTATCCTGCCGTTTTTTACTTATTGCTACTTGGATATTGTATAGTAATATTGTGTGTGTTGTCTTGGTTTGTCACGACCCGAGTTGTCAGCGTTGTAATCGTCCTTATCATTTGACCTTGCGGGCCCATTTGGTTTCATGTTTACAGTTGAAAATTTCATCTGAATTAGCCCAAAGTCTACACAACCGGAGAATGTGGCAGATTAATGGTCATTTTGATCTGTATGTTTGACTACTTTGTTTCCCAAATCCATATTGTGGACAAAAGCAAAAGAAATCTTTGGGGGTCTGTGGGGCTAAAATGTTTTCAAATGGTGGTTCGTGGCTCAAATGCTGAATAAATAGTGGGTCCTGGTATCAAAAAGGTTGAAAACCAAATAATAAATACACAAAAAAACAAAAAAACATGTAAAAGTAGGTGGTACGGGTGCTTCAAAACGCCATTGAGCATCTTCTATTGTGATGAACAGCAAGGGGGCGGGGCTATCACTCCAGTTAACTGGAATAATTCTCCTTACAGTCAATAGTCTGACTAGTCTGTCAACCAATATCCCGACACTCCCAATAGCACCACAGTTTTTTTTGCTAGCTCATAACTTTATTTCTGCCACATTTCAAATAAAAAAATCATTAGCCCATTTCTTCTCTACAATAGACCTTTCATTAAGCCCCTCCCCAAACTGCTGTGGTCCAATCACAGTTAAGCATAACGTGATAGACAAACCTCTCCACCAATAGCTATATGATAAAACATTGTTTAAAAAATAAAATAAATGCCACACACATATTTTTCCTCTGCATACAGCATGCCTTGTTGATGGATTTGGAAGAGATTTTGAAGGTCTGGTTTCAAAAAGGAACCGACTTACTGCAAGGTCTATTAAAGGAACAGACTTTGTGTCCTCGACTAAAAATATATATTATGAACTAACCACTTACCGGTAATATAGCGGGCATAGCCGATCTTTCTCCACTTAATAAATGTATTTTTTATGTAAATATGTTCCTAACATAGAAACTATATGCAGTATAAATTCCGGCACAAACATACTTTTCTTGCCATTTCTTTATTTTACCACTTAGTTGGGGGTATTTACTTGAGTGTATACAGTACCAAGACCTAGTCCTGGTCCTCCCCTGCCTGTCTGCCTGTCTGTCTGCCTCCTCACAGCAAGAGTGTGTGTTTGTGTGTGTGTGGAAGGGGGGGGGATCATATTCGACCGTAACCTAAGTCCCAGGCCTCGCCGTTTTACCCCATGGGAAAGGGTGTGGACCCTCTGTTCCGACCTGTGTGTTCTGTGTGCGTGTGTGTGTGTTTCAGTGTGTGCGTGTGACGCAGTTTCGGCTTACGTGCAACAGGTTTTGAAATAGACTCTTCCTTGGGCCCTGCCAGGCCTCCCATAACCCACCTGTGTGCTGCTGTCGTCTCTTATACAATGTGTCCTTTGTTGCCAGCTCATAGTTGTGTGGGATCGCTGTTATTTGAGAGGCGCGGGGGCCAGTCGATTCAGGTAGAGGGAAGATGGCTCCCATTGTTGCTCTTCTCGCTCGCTCTTTAACCGACTCCTCGGTAGTCTTCTTGGGGGCTGAATCAGCGACCCACTGGTTCTGGAAAAAAACAACAACTCTTTAATTTTAATCGAATGACAAGATCTGATTCAGGGCAAATGTCGTTTGCCTTCTTGGCGATGGTATTTTATTTATTTTTTTAATACATTGAATAATCAAGAAGTGTGTTGTTCCTTTTGTTGTTGAACCTTTTCATAGTAAATTGATTAATCTGATTGGTTACTTAAACCTTATTTTCTACTGACAAACAGTGAAGGTCGTAATCTACAGGCATGTCGCACAAGTACAGCAAATTTGCGGTGTGTTGTGATCTTGTAGAACTGCTGCACTATTTTCACTGTTTTGTGAATCAACACCACCAGTGGCCCCTGAGACGATTCCAGGTGGCCCCCGGCCCAGTCTAAATGATGGAACTCTTTGAGAGCGTAAACAAATGGACCCGCAAGGGTTTCATGTTTACGCTCTCAAGAGTTAAAATATTCATCATCTGAATTAGCTAGTCTAGTCGACTAGAGAATGTAGAAAATAAATGGTCATTTTGTTTTGCCTGTTATGTTTCCCAAATCCAGCCTGGAATTGTGGACTAAAGCAAAATATATCTTTATTTTTGGGTTCTGTGGGGCTGAAATGTCCACAAATGGTGGTCCGTGGCTCAAATTCTGAATAAATAGTGGGACTTGATATGTAAAAGGTTGAAAACCACTGGTTCAGCTTCCACCACTCTTTGATTCACTCTTTGATTCTCATCTTTCTCTTGTCTTTGCGTGTTTCTCACAGTGGATGGGAGCGGCAAGGAGCCGTAGGAGAGAATGGATATGCATATATATTCATGCATGGCACGCACACGCAACGCCGCGGCATTCCCCCCGACTTTGTCACTAGTTAGAACTAGATCAGACTAGTGACTGGTCCACGGTGACATCATCCCAAAGTCTAGCTGCAAGCTAGCTCTCGTAACGTCTTTTATTATGTACCGTCACTGTCCGGCGGAAAACCCGAAAACTGTTAACTTCTCACTGAAATGGGATTCGAAAACATCAAGAAGTAATGAAAATGACAGCTCACAATGCATTTCGTTGTGGATCAGCCATTTTCACTACTTTTGCTCGACTTTACTTGTAGATCAGATTAAGTTATAGAGCATCAAATGGTAAGATATGGAGATACAAGGTCTCTCTCCTGCCCGTCGACTGCACAGACGTGGTGACTGACGTATGATTCACGGGTTGATGAGATGGAAGGCTGCAAGAATGCTATCAGAATGATGGGTAGGTAGATGGCTATATGTAGGGCTTAAAGTTCTCAGTCCTGACGGATTTCAGTCCTGAGGATTTCTTAGGGCTCATTTAATGACTTGTTCAGTCTTGGGATGTTTTGGGGGGCTTTAAGCCCTGTGTAGTATGTATGATGGCTTGTACTTGCTACGAATACTGCACAGAAACACGGCGACTGCTTAGGAATTGGGTGGCTACCTGGTTCGATTTCTCCCTGAGTTAAGGGCTTTACAGGCAGGGTGTGATGAATGGCTGCATTAACGCGGTGATTCCACCGTGCCACTCAGTGCCGACAGACGAGAATCGTGTAGCGTGTGCACGAAATAAGCACGCGTGCAACAAACAACACTGGACCCTGTGCGATACTGCCCAGCGTCACGCGCTTGCTTTATCGCACAGCGTTTTCTAAGCACAAAGCGCCGGTCCCGTTGAAAATGAAATGTGTTGAAATGTGTTACTCCCCTTTCTGTAAAGCCCTTAGCTTGGCACCATAACCACTCGCCGGTGTGTGAGTGATTGGATGAATGTAATGCACATTATATTTGGATAAAGGCATTATATAAATGGACATTTTTTTTTACATCTCCCCCCACCTGCTGACGGGGCACAGAGGTAGAGCGAGAGAGAGACAGGGAATGCAAGGAGACAGAGTAGGGGAATAACATTCAGCTAATGGAGTCAGGGCACCATGCCCAGGTGGTACGCACCCTAACCGCCGTGCTATCAGGTTGCCCCGACCCAGGCAACCACTTAGCGCACCTTAGCAACCACCTGATGGAACCATAGCAACCGCCTTCCAACAGCCAGCGGGCTGGGGGGTCATTTCCCCCTGGTCTCCACAGCTAACCTCAAACGCACTTCTCTTATGCATATTTTCAACCAACTATGAGCTTTTTTTGTGCAGAACAATCCTGCTTGTGACACGTGATGGATTTGGAATGTGTTTTCTTCAGTGGTGTAAAGTTACTAGTTAATTAAATGAGTACAATTTTGAGGTTTACTAGAGTATTTCCCAATTTCCAGTACTTTTACTTCTGCCCTACTACATCTAAATATTATTCAGACATTTATTTGAAATCTTTAGTTACTAGTAGTTACGTGTGTTCAGTGTTGGGCAATATTAGGAGAGTGATATCTTTACTTTACTTATGACCCCTTTTTAAAAAGTAATATTTCTTTACTTATTAATAGAATCAAAGAATAGTATATTACATATCACAATATTAATTTCCCAATTCCCCCCATCCCACCTGCAAAGGAGTAGAGATGTACAACAATCCGTTTAGTGAGAACTTGCTACAACAATGCTAACTTGTAGTGTGGGTAATGTGTGCAGAATGCTGCGGTGGATTAGGATCTACAAACTACAGTGCATCTCTGTTATCGGTTGATAGCTTGTAAATCGGTTCTATTTTCACATGCAACAACAAGCTCAAAAGTAAGTAATGAGGCATATTTTGGTGGTGTAACATATTACTTCTTACACATTTTGGCAGAGTAATATACACTAAAAAAAACAGTAATATGTAATGTTTAATTAGTTACTGCCCAACTACTACTTGTTGTGTTTACTTGTGTTTAGTTTAGTTTGTTTGGCCTTTTGAAAATAGCAGATCTAAAAGCTTGCAGTGCATCGTGATATGGTGAGATTTGCTATTTTTGAAATAAATCATGCACACTACAATACTACAGCCAGGTATGTGGTTGCCTCAGGTTCAGGGTTTCCCAATGAAGGTCAGCGCAACCCAAACACATTTCCACTAAGTCGACAGGATTGCAGGATTGATGTTTTCCTGTCTGCTGTGTTGACTGCCCGCTCCTACGCACCTGCCCTTTTGAAGTAGGTGGACAGAAGGTCTTTTTCAACTTAGCCCTGCAGGCTTAAACCATCAAGGCGTTTTCAGGGGAAAAGTTTTTTTTTATGCTTTTCTTTTTCTTCTTTCTTTTCTTTGTGTATGTTGGATTCATGGTAATGTGTGAAAACTCAATACACCAAAGCTCTTGGCTGAAGATCTTGCAGAGCTTGTAAACAAAATGAACCAGATTAGCCTGTACACTAGGGCTCCAACAATTAATCGATTAATCATTAAGCAAATCAATTATTCATTACTATTACTATTTTAGTAATCGATTAATCATTTTGTCAACTAATCACTGATGTTATCCCACTTAACCATTTTTCCCAGTGCAACAGTGTAACAAATTTCCCCCATTTTCAACATTTTACTGCCATTAATTCATACACCTTAGAGATGTTGTTGGACATGATAAAAAGTTCCCCCATTCTGTGTTTCCTAGAAATGGAGGTATGAAAAAAACATGGTGAAATACAGCTTGATGACATCATCAAGTTGCGTTTCACCATGCTAATTTTTCTTTTAGGGCTTGACATTTTTGAAAATGGGTGGAATACCCCTTTAAGGTGATAGCTAAGTAAGATTCATAATCCGAATAATCGATGAATTGGTTAAATAATCGGCCGATGAATCGAATATGATTCATCCATTTGGATTTCTTTCTCTCCGCATGCGCAGACCTCACTTTGAGAACCAGTATTTTGTGTCTTAACCAGTTCAATGACTGCTAAGTGTATTGAGCTGAAGTGGATGAAGCCAACAGGGTTTTTTTTTGGATTGGGGGTGTATCATACCTGAAATCAAAGTTTTCGATTCATTGTTTGGTAGATGACACCTTAGGCACAACCTCTATAGACACTACATGTTTGTATTTTATGATTAAAATACTACACGGGGGTCATCCCAAAGTTGTTGGATTGGGGGATTAGATCAACTACAAAAGATTCCTGAGCACGGTGTGGCTGCGGCTCACCATTCAAAGAGATGGGTCAAGTAGTAGCTGTGACCTTAACCTTTAACCTTACTCTGCCTCTCCCCCTGGGTCCTCAGAGACAGCCTGCGGGGTCTGCAGAAGATGGAGGAGCGGCCAGAGGACCGCATGATCCGCGAGAAGCTCAAGGCCACGTGCATGCCCACCTGGAAGCACGAGTGGCTGGAGAGACGCAACCGCAGAGGCCCTGTGGTGAGTAGTAGGAGGACTTTAACCATACCTGAACATGTTCAGGGGTTGACACTAAGGTCTCCGAGGCACTTGCCCATCGGGCAAGTGCAAGTCAGGTTCTACTTGCCCTCAGGTCATGGTCACTTGCCCCCCAGGTTCCAGGTGGTCCCCAGTTAAGTTGTTTAACCAGATGTAACTCTTGAGAACGTAAAAATGAAACCAAATGGACCCTTGCGGGTCCATTTGGTTTCATTTTTACACTCTCAAGAGTTAAAATTCATCATCTTAATTAGTCATTTTGATGTGTTAATTTGCCTGTTTTGTTTCCCAAATCCAGCCTGGAATTGTGGATAGCTAGAAAGCAGGGAAAGACACAGAGGCAGAGTGCAATGACTGTCTTCAAGACAAATATATCTTGTGTTGTGTTATAGTGCACTATGTTGCACACTTGCCCGATCGGGCAACCAGGTAGCAGTCTTCACTTGCCCCACCATTTTTTTTTACTTGCCCCGGGCAAGCGGGCAAGTGTTAGTGTCAAGCCCTGATGTTTATATCTGAAACAACCACAGAGGGCCTGTGGTGAGTAGTAGTAGTCGTAAGACTTTACCCATACCTGAACATGTATACTGTATACTGTACACCAGTAGTAGTAGGACTTTACCCATACCTGAACATGTTTATACCTAAAACAACCACAAAGGGCCTGTGGTGAGTAGTAGTAGTAGTAGTAGTAGTAGTAGTAGTACGACTTTAAGCCAGTGGTTTTCAACCATTTTGATCCCAGGGCCCACTATTATTTATCCAGCATTTAAGCCACGGACCACTATTTGTTGACATTTTCGCCCCACAGACCGAAAACTAAAGATTTCTTTTGGTTTTGTCCACAATACCAGGCTGGATTTAGCAAATATACAGATCAAAATGACCATTAATCTTCTACATTCTCTAGTTGTGCAGACTTGGGCTGATTCAGATGATGAATATTATAACTCTTGAGAGTGTAAACATGAAACCAAATGGAGGGTCCATTTGGTTTAATTTTTACGCTCTCAAAGAGTTACATCTCGTTAACCAACTTTCCATCATTTAGCTGGGGACTACCTAGAACTCTCTCAAGGACCACTGGTGGTCCGCGGACCACTGGTTGAAAACCCCCTGCTTTAAACATACCTGAACACGTTTCTACCTGAAACGACCGCAGAGGGCCTGTGGTTAGGAGCATGACTTTAAAGGGCCACTTCACCCCTTGTGTTTTTTTTAGAAGATATTTTAGTCATGACACAATGTTCACTCATGGGCTGCTGACGGCAGAACAATTTCCATCCCGGGGTGACGTGTGGAGATATCTTATTCTGCCACGTCGTACATTTTCCTCGTTGACTTTCAAAAGCCTTAAACGAACGCAAGGTCCTATAGAAAACAATACAAACCCCAGAACTGCCCTGGCTGATAGCAAAATGCATTGATTCAACCAAAATTCAACGTTGAATCAATGCATTTTGCATTGATTCAACCAAAATTCAACGTTGAATCAATTCATTTTGCTATCTGGGCTGGCTCTTCATGATTCTGATTCTTACCATAAATACAAAATAGCTAAATCAACATAAATATACTGTACAATTTTATGTTTTTATGTCGGCAGGATCAGCTTTATTTGCATTTGTTTATTTACCAAAAAAGTGACGTAGAGGAGAGTCTTTGAGGAGACTGTTTTTGGATAATCGGTTTTGAAACAATGGCACAATGTAGAAACAACCAAACCTCTATGCGCTATAAGCCTGGCTGGTACACATTTAATTTTCACACAACAACAGCAAAAATAGGCAACCTATAAGCAAACACAAAGCGTCGAGGACATGGCACATTGTGAGCTTGTAGATGTAGCGGATTCCAGGTGGTCCCCATGCAGCTAAATGATGGTCAGTTGGACCCTGATAGATCTGTAACTCTTGGAAGCGTACCATACGGAAACCAAATGGACCCTTACGGGTCCATTTGGTTTCATTTTACACTCTCAAGAGTTAAATTATATTTATGTTTAAACTGAATGACTTAATTTTCCAGAATATAGGCTAGTAGGGCTACACAATTAGAAAATGTTGAAGAATTGTTATTTTGACCAACCTTTTGCCAGTTTACCTCCTAAATTGCAGCCAAAAAACTTGGAAATCCTTGCTTTTGGGTCTGAGAGATTAAACTCGACATCAAATGGCAGTCCGTGGCTCAAATGCTGAATAAATGGTGGGCCCTGGTATGAAAAAGGTTGAAAACCACTGTTGTAGGTCATTTATTTTTGGTGTACAATGCCACCTTTCAATGGAGCGTAACCTGCACAGCAGTTAAAGTCAAGTTTAACTCACAGGAAGTGTACGACAATAAAATGTACTGTTCTATACAGTAAAAAAAGAGCAGAGCAATTGTGAATGAGGGCTAAACAATGTGGAATATTTCAACGAGTAACGTCTGTGGCTTAAATATTGATGTATTAGTGTCCCATGAGTGGATACTGTAAGGAGTGGAGACAACGCTGAGGAAGACCGCACAGGTCGAAACGCGTTCGTTGCTGTTCGCTATATGAGGTAAATAAAGAACATTAGAAAGGACATTTAATGAGTGCTGGCATTTTCTCTCCAAGGAGTGGAGACAGTCCTACACTAAATTGAGGTACTGAGCTCTTTTTGAAGATGGAGAGTCAGCAGGTGGAGTTAAGAATTCATAATGTCAACAAAAGGCCCCTGTGTGTCTAAAGACTACATTCATGGCCAGGAAAGAGCCAGCAGAACATTTTGAACTCACCTGGGGGAGAGACAGCTTGGTTATTAAGGTCACTCTGAACTCAGCACTTATTATATGATGTTGTTTGCTGGGCTAAAGTGAGGCCTTCATGAAATTCCTGACCTGGTCAGAATTGATACAAGAAAAACTCCAGTTTGTCTCGTCCGAGCCAAGCATTCACCCAAATAAATCGGAAGTGTCACTAAATATCATTGCGTTGTCTGGCAGAAACCTCGTAGCTCCATATTAACATTTTTTTCCGTAAAACAACACCCCGGTGTCACATGAAAGTAGCAAAAACAGCCGATCGACAAGCTTAAAACGCGTCACATTGTGCTATGTGATGTCCTTTCTCAGGTGGTTAAGCCCCAGCAGCCAGTGGCCAGTGAAGCGGCTCCCCAGGGAGGTGAGGGGCGATCGGAAGCACCGCGGCCAGACGCTGCAGCCCGCAGTGGCCGCCGCAGCCCCTCGCCGGGGGGACCTCCGTCGAACTCCGGCAAAGCCGGAGCCGGGAAGCCTGAATCGCCTGGCGTTCGCAGGAGGAGGGCGTCTCCGGTACCGGTGAGTTTCCTTAGTACCATTGGCTTCTCATCATAAGAAGGAAGGAATAGTAATCAATAAAAATCCAAATATTTTAAGGGTCCAGTACTGAGGCCAAATGAGGACTGAGGACTAAAACTAAAACTTTGTCCCTGAAACTAAAAGATTGTCCCTGGAACTATAAGATTGTCTCTGAACTAAGATGTTGTCCCTGGAACTAAAACATTATTGTCCCTGGAACTAAAGTTTAGTTCCTGATATTTTTGTCCCTGTAAAATGTTCTCAATATTTCAAAAATATCAGACCTACAAGCTGAGCTTGTAGAGCTGATATTTTTCGATAGCTAAAACACTTTAAGGCGTACGCGTTCAGAATGGTTTAAATAAAGATTTCATACGAAGGCATTTTGCTAGGGCATGCACAGGCAAACGCTATATCAACACTAAGCTGTAAGTCTGTAACTCTAGTGTACAAACGGAACCAAATGGACCCCTCTGCCTGTCCGTGTGCTTGCGGGGGCTCCCGGTCAGGTTCGAACTAGATTTTCAGGTTGTATTGTGTCAAGGTAAAGGTAAAGCTCCTGGCTGAACGCTATTGACCTCTTTATGCCATTATGGAACTTCTGGGTCACTCAGATCTCTGTGTTTTGTCCTCTGGGCTCCAATCTTTGCGTAAACACTGTTTGTTTCTCAAACGGTGGGTCGTGACCCAGGACCCATATGTGGGTCGTGGGCCAATTTTCCTGGGAAGAGGAAAATGGTGTATTCTTCCTGGGAAGACAAAAACAAAAAAAAACATTAAAAATTCTGTCTTGAACTATTTTTCTTCACTGAAACATTGACAAAAAGAAAATAATAATAATGAAGAAAATAATAATTTATGGAATTCAAATGAATTCCATAAATCTTGAAAAACAAATGTTTGAAGAAGCATTGAAACTAACTAGCTAATCTACATGTTGGCCTTGCAACGTTTTAGGACCTTGTACATATTTGCTTTGTTTCACTATTTTGGGTTCTGCCAGGGAGACATAAAATGTCGTCGAGTCTCAGGCTAAAAAAGTTTGGGAACGGTGCTTTAAAAAGCTCAAAAAACAAAGACCACCCACAGCCCCCTCCCCTACCTCTATTGACCCTCTAAAATGTTCTTTTCTCCTAATGTTTGCGCGGTTTGTACAACACGTTGCTCTCACTGCAAGGGTGAAGAAATACTCAAGTTAGTTTTTATACTTGAGTAAATGGAGCACTTGCATGTAGTTACACTTACATGTAATTTGAATAGCATGTTATGTACACCGATGCCAGGCCATTGTTGACCTGGAATCCTAATTGCATAGAATAGTCCTTTTAACATTGCATATATATATATATATATATATATATATATATATATATATATATATATATATATATATATATATATATATATATATATATATATATATATATATATATTAAATCAATTTTCTTCTCTTTTCTTTTTAAAATCAAAATCTACTGTTTGTCAAAATCATTCGAAATAATTGTGCCCCCAAAGCACACTATAGGGCTTAATATGTATGTTTTGAAATAATGTAAATCGGCAAAGTAACTTGCAACTAAAACTTTAAAATAATTTTAGTAGAGTCAAAAGTACATTGTATTGCCCTCTGAGATGTAATGGGGTAGGAGTATAATGAAGTGTCCCTCAGTTCTACTCAAGTGGTTACTTTGCAGCAGTGGAATGCTCTTCATGAATAGAGTTGTCTTGGCTCGTAGAGGCAGTCAACACAGTGCACTGTGCTTTTAGTGAGACTGTAAATCACTGCATTAAAAGATTTGCCTTTCCTTCAAAGATACCTCAAAACAATGGACCTCAAACATTTTCATGTCAAGGACCCCCAAATGAATTATGTACTTGGCCTGTCGACCCCCATCTGAAAGTATTTTGTCAAGCGCCCCCTTAAACATGTGGTTTAATGTAACACATTTCTGCTGGGAATACCCTGAGAACCTGTGGTTTACTGTTATAGTTTTACTCAGGGTTCCCACACAAGTGTAACAATGAATTTTCCACATTTTTCCATAACTTCTCTAAAGTGTTTAGCCTCATTTCCAGACCTGTAACAGTCACAGGTTGCAATGATCAATGCACCATGACAGACTGAAGCCAAAGTGTCAGGTGTCATAAGGAACAGAAGACCAGCTAACAGTGTTTATCACAATGCAACGTGTTGTTGGCTTGTAAATGTTTTGTTTTTGTCACGTGACCTCACATTAGGCCTAGGTCTTTAACGTAATGTGAGACATGTTTTTGTAGCCTGGATAAAGACAGACCAAATTACGCAAAAAAAATGCCTGTCAGCACTCAGCAGACTTTTTTTTTCTTTTTTTTTTTTTTTTTTCGATTCGGTCTGGCTTCAGCTATAGGCTAATTTTTTTTCTTAACACAATTCCTGTGATTGCCGTAGATCTACACTAATCAAACAGTTCTGACCACTGCTATTGCAGCAGATCTAGCACAATCGGTCCTAATGCTAATGGCCGATAGAATCGGCCATTAGCACCTCTTGATAGCCGAGCATTAGAACCTCTTGATAGCCGAGTCTCTTTGAAATATGAGTTTCACATAAAATTACTGGCATTATCTATCTCCAAAAAAAAAAAAATGCTGTCAGGAATTGACTGCTGTGCTGTCAGTTTTTTTAAACAAACAAAATCAATAGCCTAAACAATTGTACCGTATGAATGAATGGACCATTGTTGGCACTCTGAGCAAACCACTATAAAAATGCAATAGATTATTATTATTATAACCATGGCCAGCTGTCATTAACCAATAAGCTATGTTTTTCTTGTTTGTTTCTGTGTTTCAGTTTCAGAGCGGGCGAGTGACGCCGCCAAGGAGAGCGCCCTCTCCTGACGGCTTCTCTCCCTACAGCCCTGAGGAGACCAATCGGCGTGTGCACAAGGTGATGAGAGCCCGCCTCTACCTGCTGCAGCAGATCGGACCCAACTCCTTCCTGATTGGAGGAGACAGCCCCGACAACAAGTACCGCGTCTTCATCGGACCGCAGGTTAGTTAACGTAATGATAGTTTCGTTTTCTACTGAAGAAAATGTATGGCTCTCCACGTACCACCAGTATTGTTACTGATGTTAAGTGTAGGAGCGTAAACCTGTCATTGTTGTTCCACTCCTAAGCCGTCAACATCGTGAAAATAGCCATGGTGTGAGCTTGTAGATCTGTATTTTCATTAGTTAATGTCCTTGGAAAATATCACATTTCTCTTCTAAAGGGGTTGTGAACCACTCTGGTCGAGTGATGATAGAGGGGAGCCGTGGTGACGTCATCATCGTAGCCGGAAGTTATACCCCAACTATTGAGTAGCAAAAGACTACTTTCTCTCCTTGATACACTTTGCCACTTAATTTTGCCTCTCACTTTTTTGCATTGTGCAGATGTGTAGCTGTGGTCGGGGGGTATTTAATGTTCTATACCTGTCTTTGCTGTGTGCAGACGTGTAGCTGTGGTCGGGGGGTATTTAATGTTCTATACTTGTCTTTGCAGACGTGCACCTGTGGTCGGGGGGTATTTAATGCTCTATACCTGTCTTTGCTGTGTGCAGACGTGTAGCTGTGGTCGGGGGGTATTTAATGTTCTATACCTGTCTTTTCTGTGTGCAGACGTGTAGCTGTGGTCGGGGGGTATTTAATGTTCTATACCTGTCTTTGCTGTGTGCAGACGTGTAGCTGTGGTCGGGGGGTATTTAATGCTCTATACCTGTCTTTGCTGTGTACAGACGTGTAGCTGTGGTCGGGGGGTATTTAATGCTCTATACCTGTCTTTGCTCTGTACAGACGTGTAGCTGTGGTCGGGGGGCGTTCTGTATCCATGTCCTGTTCGTCATGCTGAGGGTCTTCCAGCTGGAGCCCTCGGACCCCCTGCTGTGGAGGAAGACGCTCAAGAACTTCGAGGTAAGCATTCTGCAGGCCAGTTAATGGTGCAGACGTTTTCACTGGTTTCATGTGGACACGCATTTCTTAATGAGTTTGTTAACGAAACAAAGCCTAAAACGACTTTTGGAGTGATGAGCAGACAACAGAATAATCAATTAATCCAAAAGTCGTGGTAAACCTGTCAAGGAGCTAAGATTAATTCGGGTAGCAATCAAAGGGTTCAGATGAAGACATCTTGTCTCCTCCGCTGTGTTGCTGTCCAGGTGGAGAGCCTGTTCCAGAAGTACCACAGTCGGCGGAGCTCCCGCATCAAGGCTCCGTCCCGCAACACCATCCAGAAGTTTGTGTCCCGCATGTCCAACCCCCACACTGCCGCGGGGCCGTCCAGCACGGCCGTCAGCAGCAACGAGAACAGGTGATGATCAACACACACACACACACACACGCAATTTTGTTTCAGATAGAGCAGTGTTTTTCTACCTTTTTGACACCAGGGCTCACTATTTATTCAAAGTATGAGCCACGGACAATCATTTGATGACATTTTAGCCCCACAGACCCACAACTAAAGATTTCTTTGTGGTTTTGTCCACAATACCAGGCTGGATTTCAGAAACAAAACAAGCAAACATACAGGTCAAAAGAATGACTATTCTCCTACATTCTCTAGTTGTGTTGATTTTGGCTAATTCAGATGATGAATATTTTAACTCTTGAGAGTGTCAAAGAGTTAAATCTGGTTAACTAACTATCCACCATTTAGCCTGGGGACAACCTGGAACTCTCAAGGACCACTGGTGTTCCTGGACCACTGGTTGAAAACCTCTGAGATTATCAGTGCATCGAGATGCCTCTCGATACCAATGCATGATTCAAAGTGCTCTCTAAAGATCCATAATGAAAACAGATATGTTACTGTATTACTTTGCACCAGTGGAATGCTCTAAATCAGGGGATTTCAACGGGTGGTCCACAGACCACCAGTGGTCCCTGAGAGGTTCCAGGTGGTCTACAAGGCTAAATGATGGAAAGTTGGTTAACCAGATGTAACTCTTTGAGAGCGTAAAAATGAAACCAAATGGACCCTTGCGGGTCCATTTGATTTCATGATTACACTCTCAAGAGGTGGTCCGTGGCTCAAATTCTGAATAAGTAGTGGGCCCTGGTATCGAAAAGGTTGAAAACCACTGCTCTAAATGAATAGAGAGTTGTATTGGCTCGTAGAGGCAGTCAACACAGTGCACTGTGCTTTTAGTGAGACTGTAAATCACTGCATTAAAAGATTTGCCTTTCCTTCAAAGACGCCTCAAAACAATGGACCTCAAACATTTTCACGTCAAGGAACCCCAAATGAATTTATGTATTTGGCCTGCCGACGCTCATCTTGAAAGTACTTTGTGAAGCGCCCCCTTAAACATGTGGTTAAGTTTCTGCTGGGAATTATAGTTTTACTCAGGGTTCCCACACAAGTGTAACAGGGGTTGACACTAAGGTCTCCGAGGCACTTGCCCATCGGGCAAATGCAAGTCAGGTTCTACTTGCCCTCAGGTCATGGTCACTTGCCCCCCAAAAATATATTGTAAATTTTGCATTTAAGTTTACTTCCTACTTGGGTGCTTTAAACCAGGGGTTTTCAACAGTGGTCCCTGAGAGGGTTCCAGGTGGCCCCCAGTTAAGTTGGTTAACCAGATGTAACTCTTGAGAACGTAAAAATGAAACCAAATGGACCCTTGCGGGTCCATTTGGTTTTATTTTTACACTCTCAAGAGTTAAAATTTGTCATCTTAATTAGCCCAGGTCTACACAACTAGAGAATGTAGAAGATTAGCCTGTTTTGGTTTCCCAAATCCAGCCTTGAATTGTGGATAGCTAGAGAGCAAGGAAAGACACAGAGGCAGAGTGCAATGACTGCCTTCAAGACAAATTCATCTTGTGTTGTGTTATAGTTGCACTAAGTTGCACACTTGCTCGATTGGGCAGCCAGGTAGCAGTCTTCACTTGCCCCACCATTTTTTTCACTTGCCCCGGGCAAGCGGGCAAGTGTTAGTGTCAAGCCCTGTGTAACAATGAATTTCCCACATTTTTCCATAACCACTCCAAGGTGTTTAGCCTCATTTCCAGACCTGTAACAGCCACAGGTTGCAATAATCAATGCACCATGACAGACTGAGGCAAAAGTGTCAGGTGTCATAAGGAACAGAAGACCAGCTAACAATGTTTATCACAATGCAACGTGTTGTTGGCTTGTGAATGTTTTGTTTTTGTCACGTGACCTCACATTAGACCAGGACTTTAACGTAATGTGAGACATGTTTTTGTAGCCTGGCTAAAGACAGCCCAAATCAGCTGTCAGTAGATTGGTCTGGAATAGCTCAATTGTACACTGATTTCCTACTCCAAAAAACTGGAGTAGCCAATCAGGACACAGTATGCAAACATATTTGAACCTACAGTATATGAATGAAGGAACTTTTTTGCCCAGGTGGGCTTAAAAAGTAAGATCTATAATATCTGCATGGTACCCCGAACTTCTATTTTGAAAGAAATCCCAGCATTGATCGTATATATATATATGTATTTTTTTTTTTACCATTTTGCTTAAAATATGAGATCACTACAAGCTGTCTTTTAAGACACTTTACACAAAACATGTACAAACACAAAACATATGCATTTTTAATATGGGACAGGACAGCAAGGACTTCTTCCTGACAGTGGACTTGGTCTTTCTTGTATGTGTGTGTGCATATGCGTGTAGTTTGAAGGACGAGGAGGAGCAGATGTGTCCCATCTGTCTGCTGGACATGCTGGATGAGGAGAGTCTGACTGTGTGTGAGGAAGGCTGTCGCAACAAGCTGCACCACCACTGCATGTCCATCTGTGAGTAATACCACCTTAAAACACTGCTTGCCCACCTGTGAGTAATACCACCTTAAAACCACTGCATGTCTATCTGTTAATAATACCACCTTAAACCACTGCATGTCCATCTGTGAGTAATACCACCTTAAAACCACTGCATGTTTCCATCTGTGAGTAATACCACCTTAAAGTCACTGAATGTCCACTTTGAGTAATACCGCCTTAAAGCCACTGCATGTGCATTTGTGAGTAATACTGCCTTAAAACCACTGCATGATATTTGTGAGTAATAACGCCTTAAAACACTGCATGTCCATTTGTGAGTAATACCGCTTTAAAACACTGCATGTCCATTTGTGAGTAATACCGCTTTAAAACTAGTGCATGTCCATCTGTGAAAAATACCATGTAAAAATCACTTAATCTGTGGGTACTACCACCTAAAGCAATACCACCTTAAAAACACTGCATGTCCATCTGTGAGTAATACCACCTTAAAACACTGCTTGCAACCTGTGAGTAATACCACCTTAAAACCACTGCATGTCTATCTGTTAATAATACCACCTTAAACCACATCATGCCCCTCTGTTAGTCATACCAACGACTGCATGCCCCTCTTAGTAATACCAACTGTTGATGAAAATAGCAAATCTAAGGTAATTGTGAGCTTGTCATTTAGCTATTTTCAGCAAAGACACTGAATGTATAGAGCGAAGCTGAACTGGTTTTCTTCAGTAAGCTCTGCTGTATAGTTTCCATGTGGACGTTGGTCCTCTCCTGTCGGAGTGCGTGATGAGCTCATCCTGTTCGCTGCCTCCCAGGGCTTGATGTTTGCACTATTTGAGTTGATGAGCCTTGTCCTGTGTGGCGTCCCTCAAGGCTTAATGCGTGTACTGTTTGAGTTGATGAGCCTGTCCTTGTGTGGTGTCTCTTAGGGGCGGAGGAGTGTCGCAGGAACAATGAAGCGCTCATCTGCCCCCTGTGTCGAACCAACTGGAAGTTCCACGACCTCTACAGGTAACAACCAAAACTCCCAACAAGCCTTATTTTTTATTCCTGAGACTTTCTGGGCCACTATGTAATTATACATTAATAGACTAGGACAACATTAGTATTGTGACTCACAAGTGCCACCTGGTGAATTATTCTGCATCCATCCATCAGTCATTTTCAACCTTTTCATACCAAGGCCCGCTATTTATTCTGCAATTATTCTGCAGCAATATTTTTGGACCATCTGTGGAAAAAAATACTACCAATAGCTTTCTTACAAGTTAAATTTTGAACTTTTAATTTTCCCCTTATTTTTCACCCATGCCCTCAGTGCTCCTTAAGTTCCCAAATGCAAACAGTGTATTCCACTGATCTTGGGCACAGTAGGTGTACACTCTTGTCTTATTGTATTTTTCAGAATAGGATCAACAATTCAACAATGCCATAATCCTCTAGTCTGCACTAGGTTGTTTTACGGCTTAATAACCAATATACCACTGTTATATGGCCAGCCAGGCATTTTTCCTTTAATATATTTTGGAATGGATTCAGCACCACTGAAGACCCCTAGTTAGACACGCCAGTTTATTTTAGACTTTTAATTTTTGACTTTTAATGGACTTTTAATTTTTGTTCATATTTTTCACCCATAGCTTTGATTGGCTCTGCAGGATTTTCCCATGGGATTTGGGCTTGAACTAATTGAGAGGTGATTCACCTATCGGAACACTTTGGTTAAGAAAGCTATTGGTAGTATTTTTTTTTTACAGATGGTTGCTAGCCTGGCCTAACCTGAAATGATTTTGGCCTGGGGGGAGGGGTGCTGTCTTGGATGCAAAACTAAGGATTTTCTACTGGTTGAGAACCACTGATTTAGTTCGATTCCAATTAGTTAGAGAGTGATTTGTGCTTTGTTAGAAGTAAGTTTACAACACGCATTACTAAAAAAAGAAGAAAAAAAAAACACTTTACATTACATTCTCAATAAACATGCTCTATCTAATGTCTTCTCAGGCAGGTTGTGTCTAAACAATTGTCTAAACATTTGATCTGAAATTTAGTTTCAGTTTAATTTCCACACCTCTTTTTTTTGCATAGTTATAGTTTAACTTGAGCTAACATTGAAAACAAGTCCTAACTACAGTACCTAAGCTGTGGTGTGTGACTGTGTGTGTTTTCTTGGTGCAGCCGTGAGTCTCTGGGCTCATCAGAAGCGTCGGCTGGTCCCCTGGCCACGGACCCCCAGCAGCCCCAGACCTCTTTATCCCTGTCCCAGAGCAGGACGTCGTCCCTGAGGACGTCCTATCAGGACGGAGACGTGGCTCTGCCTCAGAGCAGCACCCAGCAGCACATCCCTCACACATACAAGGAGCTGGCAGAGCCCTGGATTAACGTGAGTACAGAGACAGGGACACTAGGGCGCTATCGTATCGGTGAAACTGTCACTGATAGAATTCTAAAAGGTACACAGTGCACACTGTGTTTTTCTATCTGTGGTCATGTCGGGGAACAAAGTCTATTTTCATTCCTGTCTATTTTCATTCCGATCTGTTGCAAACCGGTTATCGTATCGTTCCCAAAATTCCATATCAGTCAGGCTCTAATAGACACACTTATTCGTATTGTCTTGAGAGAGAGACACATCCAAACAGAAAGGGCCCATCTGATTCCATTAAACAATTTGTTATGCATGTTATTCCTCTACATTTTCTAATTATTTACCATACGTACTTGGAAATGAAGTAAATAGGTGTCCCCCTGTCAAAAACAGTTAAAATCCCTAAAACAAAAGAAAGCAGCAAATTAAAACCAATGAGCCATTCTCAAAATTGTTCACTGTCCAATGCCAGTCCAGATACTTTAGAAATTGCCTATTGGACAAGACCGGATTGGGGAAGGCCTTATGAAGGGACAATTAAATCGCCTCTTTAAATTTTTCTAATAACAACCTAAAACATGAACCTTGGTTGAAAAACAAACAAACTTGTCCTTTAAGGTTGAAATCCACTGCACTAAATAACCAAAACATAACCAAACATGACTGAATGTCCTGTACTCCTCTCTTCTCCCAGGTGTTTGGCGTGGACCTGGTGGGCTGCCTGTTCTCCAGGAACTGGACGGTCCGTGAGATGGCGCTGCGCCGTCTCTCTCACGACGTCAGCGGGGCGCTGCTCCTGGCCAACGGGGAGCACTCCGGGTGCCCCGGGATGGGGGGAGGAGGGGCAGGGGGCGGCAGTGGTGGGGCGGCGGCAGCAGCAGCGGGTGGTGGTGGAGGTGGTGGAGCCAGCGGCGGCAGCAGCACGTCACGGTGCAACAGCGCCAGCGGAGATGTAGTGGTGGAGTCGTGCTGCAGCATTCTCTCCATGGTGTGCGCCGACCCCGTCTACAAAGTCTACGTGGCTGCCTTGGTGAGTACACGCCAAGACTGGGCATGTAACGGTACACTGTGTTAAGGGCGTTAGAGTAGTGGGGTCTGAAACGCACGCATTATCATGGCTATTCCACCATGCCACTCAGTGCCGACTGACAAGAATATTGTAGCAAGAAAAAAAAAGATCACAGGATTGAGATCTAATAAAAAACCCGGGCATGTGCACGAAATGAGCATGCGCGCAACAAACGACACTGGACGCCGTGCAACAACGCCCCACGCCACTCGCGATACTCATAATAAAATATAACATTTCGCGTAATGATTGATTGGCCAGCATTACCATAATGCTGATTCATATATTCCGAAGGAAAGAAATGCCTAAATGCTGATTTAAAAACCATTAAGTTATTGTTGGGGCTTTTCTGCCTTGATGTGGATAGTACAGTAGAGTATGACTATGACAGGCTCAGAAATCGAACCTATGACTTGCTTATCAGACTGGATTAGAGCCTACATGGTAATAGGTGACTTAACCACAAGTCTTTTGCCTCCCAACAATTGATATTTGTGATACATCTTTGCACTCTACTTATTGTGAATTTGTGACTGTTATTGACACCTGTCATTCGTTGACAATTACAAATGTAGATCACAATATTGTAGTTGGAAAAGATGTAAGCCGTAATGCCTCTGATATACTGCGAGTGTAACTCATTTTGTTGATGTTTGCACATTAGACTGTTGGCTAATTGCGTGTGTCTGTGCTCTCCATCAGAAAACGCTGCGTGCCATGCTGGTGTACACGCCGTGCCATTCGGTGTCAGAGTGTTCTCGTCTGCAGCAGCTGCTGCAGCCGGTTGTGGAAACCATCCTGGTCAAGTGTGCCGACGCCAACAGGTGAGCAGGACGAGTCACGACATAGTGAGAATGAGTGAATCAAGAGCACTGTGTATTAGCTGAATCACGTTTAACAACAACCCCCTGGGGTGTTAATTTAACCCTGATTGTGTAGATTTTGTAGATTTTTATTGAAGGGACAGCCCCTTGAGATGCAGCATCTCATTTTCAAGGGGGACCCAAGGGTCATGACAAACAAAGCAGAGAAACACAAACAGTTTCCTAGGACAGACAAAAACAAGAGCAAAAGAGCGAAAATATTGGATGGTGAATATTTGATAAATGCAGTGGTTGTAGCTAAAATGTGGAGTTCTGCGAGTAATAGGGATGATTTTGACAACAATTGGTTGTGAGAGAGGTGTGTTGTTTATATGTATTGTATAGAGAACCAAACTGTCATGTAACTTCCGGTAGACTGGGGTTGCTAATTGCTATCCCCCTGGGAGACCGAGTTATTTTCTTCTATTGACAAAAATCACTGTAGGCCAATTAGTGTATTTTTGGAACACCCACACACAGTTCCTATGATGCAATCTAAGATCAGATTTCCATTAGGAAAAAAACTACTGTACTCCCCTGACCTGAGGCTACTGGGAATGACGTCACTGTAAATAAATACTGCAGTACTATAAAATGTACTGTTAAATCATCACGGTCAGACAGAAACCATGTAGTGGATTTCAACCTTTCTCATATCAGGGCCCACTATTTATTCAGCATTTGAGCCACGGACCATCATTTGATGTCATTTTAGCCCCACAGACCCCAAAACCCCAAAGATTTCTCTTGCTTCTGTCCATAATACCAGGCTGGATTTCAGAAACAACAGACAAACGTGGAGACCAAAATGTCTCCACGTTTGTGGTGATTAATGTGATTGATATTCTACATTCTCTAGTTGTGTAGACTTGGGCTAATTCAGGCGATGAATATTTTAACTCTTGAGAGTGTAAGCATGAAGAGTTACATCTGGTTAACCACATTTCCATCATTTAGCTGGGGACTACCTGGAACCCTTTCAAGGACCAGTGGTGGTCCCCGGACCACTTGTTGAAAACCAGTTATGTACTGTATGTGAATAAATAAGTGTAGATCCATTCTATTTCCTGAAAAGCAACATTTTTTGGACACAAGGTTTAATATGACGATCCAGGTGTCGCAGCAGTTGAACAATTGTTTCCATTCAACATTGTTTTAACGCAATACAAAATTATGTGTGGGTGTAACACCTCATCCGCATTGCAAGCGAGCGATGACCCAGCACTGAAATTTTATTAGAATACATACGGTACTTTTCAATGAGACTGTCCTGACCAACTGTGAGAAACAACGCACCATATAGCAACGTCGTCCTCCCCTCCTATACTTGTTTCACAGTCCCAGACGCCTTCTATTGGTTGATATCTACATGCTACTGTTTATTATTTATTGATTGTTTTGAGATTACCTCGCAAAACACAGTGACAGATGCTCCTGATGAGGAAAAAAAATCGCTCAATTTTTTGGACTTTAGTTTTTAGTTCAAAGTTTTTTGGGGACGACTTTAGTAGTTTTCTGCCACTCAGTTGGTAATCCTGCATGACTTTGAGTATAATGACTTTAAACTGTTCATTGTATGACATAGAATTCTGTTCTGACTCGGGTGTATGTTTTTGTTTTTTTCCAGCCGTACCAGCCAGCTGTCAGTGTCCACCCTGCTGGAGCTGTGTAAGGGTCAGCTGGGGGAGCTGGCGGTGGGCAGAGAGCTGCTCAATGCAGGTAACTAACTCTATGATACCCCACAGGATTAGACATACTGGCAAACATAGGTCTGGGACAGTGGTTTTCAACCTTTTTGATGCCAGGGCCCACTATTTATTCAGCATTTGAGCCACGGACCACCATTTGTGGACATTTTATCCCCACAGACCCCAAAACTATTAATAAATAAATAAATATTAATTTTGTTTTTGTCCACAGTTCCATGCTGGATTTCCGAAACAAAACAGGCAAAAATACAGATCAAAATGACCATTAATCTTACACATTCTCTAGTTGTGTAGACTTGGGCTGGTTCAGATATTTTAACTCTCAAAGAGTTGTATCTGGGTCTCCATCATTTAGCCTGGGGACCACCTGGAACCCTCTCAAGGACCACTGGCGGTCCCCGGACCACTGGTTGAAAACCACTGGTCTATGTGGTGTCTGTCACGGGTTAGTCCTATATGGCTCGTGAAACAGTACAGATAGCAGTTACCCTGACCTATAATACATGAATAAATGTACTGTATGTGTGTGCCAGAGGGTGTGTTTGTGTTTGTGCGCGAGTGCACGTGTACATGTGTGTGTACAGACAAAGAGGTTTCTACCCAAATCTGACCTACCTCTCAAAATTGCCCCTACAAGTTGCCCACCAGAGGGCGAATTTGGCCAACCCATGGCTTTCCCAGTTGCTGAATACAGGTCCTATTTTGTACCTTATGCAGTGTTTTGAAATTTATTATTTTGTTTTGTAAGTGTGGTTGACTTATGAACGGCTCTTGAGCCTGATGTCTTCAGCATACTTTAAACAAATTGTTGTATATCCTATTTGTAATTTTAACCTTATTCTAAAAATGCAGAGTTGTTGTCCAAACCACTGTTGGTGGACACACCCGGGTGGGTGTGCCAACCATAATTGGTAAATTGTCAAACCACACACACCTTAACAGATGATTAGCACCCTACATAAGGAAGGGATTGTCATTGTTACCTTTACACCGAAACTGTTGTGTGCCCATCTACTGCAAAGTACAAAGAAATGTAAGCAGAAAGCAATAAACTACAACTCTCCTGCAACCTGTCGTGCGACCCACCTCCCTTTTTTGATGTGATACACTTGTTTGGATAACGCACCAGCCAACGTTGTGACGCGGTGGTAATAGAAGAATTGGCAAACTAAATCAGAAATGGCACCATCCTCCGTCACAACAACCCGTAGTTCCACTCACCTGCTGGTTACGACCAGCTCTGTCGTTGGCCCACACAGCCGAAGCGAGGTGCTGGGTGTCACAGTTCAGGTGCAGGAGTACCCACCCGCGGTTTTAGTCTTTTGTTAGTTTTATGTTTTTTATCAATATTTTTTGTAGTTTTTCCTCTCTTTATGTAGTGGTGAGTATAGTCTCTGGTATACAGCGCGGACCAACAATCAAACACGAGACCGTCAACAATACTCCATAGTACGCGAAGCTCCACTGCTTTCAACCCGACAGCGAACTATAAGACTCCATAGGACAGCGCTATCCATCCGTAGCTTATCTTCTCTTCTGGTAGTTGAATGGTGGGCAAATGGGTCGCTGATTTCCCCAACCGCTCCCCTCACTCAAACGACACCATGCGTTCCAAACATTTTTCCACCTGGTCCGGTTGTGATGATCATCCCTTATGACGTCGTCCTTCCAGTGTCCAGCCTCTGACGTTATGACGTACTGTATAGAGATGGTGCCAAAATAATAAGCCAAATAAACAAAACGTGTATGCAGGATGGGGAGTGAGTGATGTATGTATGTGTAAACCTCAAAGCCCAATGCACAATATTCTAACATGTGTTTATTTGTCATTGTGGTTTGTTTAGGGTCCATAGGTCTAAGTGTTGTGTTTAATTTGTGATTGTGGTGTGTGTGTAGGGTCCATAGGTCTAGACGGTGTATGTTTAACAATAGGGACTTTAAGAAATTGTCTCTAGGAGTTGCACATGAAGAGAGCGTAGGTACTCTCCGTCGCAGTTGTCAACAAGACGCCAAGAGCTGTGTTTTGCCGTCGGAGGAGAGGGTCCGACCCTTGCAAGGCTTATACATCGAGCACCGAGCCATTCATCAGCTATTATGGTGTGTGCAGGCTCCATAGGTCTGGGCGGTGTGGACTACGTGCTGAGCTGTGTGCTGGGTCCCCAGCCTGAGGCCACCAACTGGCAGGCTCTGCTGGGACGCCTGTGCTTCATCGACCGACTGCTGCTGGAGGTCCCCCACGAGTTCTACCCACACATCATCTCTGGAGGCCTGGATGGATACCACAACCAAGCCCCCGTGCAGAGGTGAGACCCAGTCAGAAAACAATAACAACAGTTTAACAACTCTAGCTCCATGGCTGTTGATAGCCGTCAAATAAATGGTATAAATCAATATTTGTTGTTGGTATTGCAGCAGTAGAACTGCTCTTTCCATTCAACATTGTTTTAATGCTATGCAAATTCTGTGTGGGTGTAATACCTCATCCGTGTCGCAAGCAATGCGAGCAAGCGATCACCCAGCACGGAAATTTTATTAGAATACTGTACATACTTTTCAATGAGACTGTCCTGACCAAGTGCAAACTGTTAATAACATGGAATTGTGCATCATGCCCATAAACAGCTATTCACCCGCCTGTATCTACTATTCCTTGGACTAGATGGAATTTTTGATCAATTTTTCATCAGTCACTATGTTACTATGGTGTAAACAGGGAGTCAGTAATCATCATCCAACACACCAATATAAAATGCTCATTTCCGGCATGGAAAGTTGGCTCTTCAAAAGAAGTTTTTAAATAAAACCCGCCGACAGTATCAAGTCACAGTTTTTACGATAAATGCGAGTGGAAAACGTTTAAACATCCCACAAGGCCCCATCTGAACCGTCCTCTCTCTCTCTCCCCCACAGGTACCAGAAGCTGCTGCGTCTGCTCGCCTTCGCCCTCCAGTCCATCGACAACTCCCACGCCATGGTGGGCAAGCTGTCGCGGCGGGTGTTCCTGGGCGCCGCGCGCATGGTGGCGCGCGTGCCCTACGTCTTCATCAAGCTGCTGGACATGCTGAGCGGGCCCAGCTCCACCCACTACGCCCGCATGCGCCGCCGCCTGCTGGCCATCGCCGAGGAGATGGACATCTTGGACGCCATCAGCCTGGGAGCGGAGCAGGGTTAGTGAAGGTTTACTCTGCATTTTCTTGGCACCATATGTTTGAATTACCGTAATTTCCGGACTATAAGCCGCTACTTTTTTCACATGCTTTTGACCCTGCGCCAAATGGACCCTTGCGGGTCCATTTGGTTTCATGTTTACACTCTCAAGAGTTATGATATTCAGTCACCATCTAAATTAGCACCACTTAATTAATAAGTCATGGTCATTTTGATCTCCATGTTTTGCCTGTTTTGTTTGCGAAAACCCATCCATCCTGGAAAAGAAATCTCTAGTTTTCGGTTCTGTGGGGTGAAAATTTTGTCAAATGCTGAATAAATAGTGGGCCCTGGTAAACACTGCTCTAACATGAAGCTTATTGTCTGGTGCGGCTTATAGTCAGGTGCGGCTTATACAAGGAAAAATCAGTATTTTGTCCCAATTTTAGCTGGTGCGGCTTATATTTAGGTGCGGCTTATAGTCCACAAATTACGGGTAGTTGTTTGATGTGTTCTAAGTTTCCGTTGTTCCTTTCTACTCTTTAGTCAACTATAACAGCCCCGCTGCAGAGAGCGGTGAGGAACATGCTCGTGGAGGCGGAGCCTACCCCGACCTGTCACCCGTCCTCTCCAAAAGCGGTGCACCAGGTCGCAAGATGCCACCGACCACGACCAAGGGCCAGCGCCTCAGTGGGAAGGCCGGCGGAGGAGGGGCGTGTCCCGAGGAGCTGATGGAGCAGCTGGCCGCCATAGCGGTCAGTGGACAACACAACGTGGCCGGAGCTTCCCCTGGTGGTGACGGCTTCAGACCTATTCAGGTCAGTGAGGTAGTGTTGATCTTTACAGCCAAATATCTTTTTTTTTTGTCAGTCTTTTGAATAAACTTTCATCTACGTTGTAGTTTGAGTCACGTTATACTCATCTTGACGGTAATGTAATGGCTGGACTTACGCTGCATTGTGAAAATAGCATTGTCAGCTTGTAGATTGGCTTTTTTCATTGTGCAACCAAGCACAATGACTTTAAAGTGAACGAAACGAGCACGCACGCAACAAACAACACTCGCGCCGTGCGATAAACATGCCGGTCTCATTGAAAACTAACTAGAGATGCGATTTATTACTCCCCATGTCAAAAGCCCTTTCATCAGAATAGAGAAAAAATAATTACCGGTATCTCCAATGCATGCGCCCCATTACCCTATGAATGGTGTGGACTTAAGAGCATAGCACACCAGATAAGTCATAGTGTGATATAGTCATAGTGGTGGTATTTTCCATGTACTCTCAGTAATCTCTGTGCTTTTCCCCCCGTTCCAGGTCCATAACCGTCACATGGATCAGTCGCCCACTCTCCCCTCGCCCTCCAGCCTGTACCCGCCTGCCTTGTTCCCTGGCCTGGAGGGCCACGGGGCCAAGGCCTCCAGCCAGGCCTTCATGTCCAGTAAGGTGGCACAAACCTGCCCCTCCAACCACTCCTGGGCCTCCTCCTCTCCCAGCATGCAATGCGGCACTCCCCAGCAGAGGTCCAAGGACCACCTGGACGCGCACAGCCAGGGCCGGCAGCTCCCCTCCAACCACAGAGCCAAACCCTCCCACCCTGCACAAGGCAGCACTCCTGCTCAAAAAGCCCCCTGTGTCCCCGGTAAGGCCTGACACAGCTATTGCATCATTGCCTGATTGCATAGCTCTAGTCCAAAAAGCTTTGTAGAAGAAGCGTATCTATGTGACTTCATCTGTTGACCAGTGTTCAAAGATTCAGCAACTAGTAGATCTACTGTACTGGGTCACAGCATGGTCTGCTAGCTTTGTAAATAAGTATAAATTATTATATACAGTATATTGCCAGTTTTTGGCCACAGTACATGATTGTCTATTGGTACCACTTAGCCGTTTTCCTGCTATTGCCATAGATCTACGGTTATCAAATAGTTAGCTTATCAAATAGAGCCATTTCTGAAGATCTACGGCAATCTTTGATTTGTGGCGCTATTGTTTGAGTGGTTGCGAGTTGCAGCGTAGCCTCTGCTTGCCAGCTGAGGAACCCGCATAAGAGGCGGACTGGAAGCCACATCCTGTGCGCCGATTAAAATGTCCAACTGGAAACATGGACCGAAATATGACTTTTACATGAAAATAAAACGATGCTGGCGGAGTACGCGTTAATATCCTTCATTATCATTGTCACTTAACATTTCTCTTTCTATTTTGGCTTATTTGACCAGTGCATTTTTTGTTCCAATTTTGAATTACAAAAACACAATCAAATATGATTCACAATTATGTGTAATACAACCGAGTGGTCAACTAACGGTACACATTCCATGGTGGTGACAGGCCTGATCCCCGGCACCACCTTCTTCAAAGGAGCGTTGAAGCTGGAGCTGCGAGGGGAGATGTCCGCTGACGCCTCGGTGGAGCTGGACTCCTCTGTGGAAGACCTCCTGGAGGCCTCAGTCATGCCACTGGCAGGCGACCAACCTGTCACCTTCAAGGTCATTATTACTGTTTTTCATCTTGATTTGTTTTTGAAGTTGGTGAGATTTTGAAGGTTTTTGAAGTTGGTTTTTGTAAGTTTTTGTAAGTGCTGATTTGTGTAGGAGAGAGTGTCCCCCAGGAGTGATTTGTGACAGAAAGGGAACCAGCCAGCGAGAGTTTGCTGGAAAATTATATAAAGATAGTGAGAGCAACCATGCTGTCTGACCTGGAAACAAAAAGACTGGAGCTTATACGTGGCAGAATGAGCCCTTCTCAAAACCCTGCCGTTTGTGGCTGTCACAGATTGGGGAGGGAGTTAGTGAAGGACTAATCGAAGATGCTACTATCATAAATTTGTCACTTCTACAGAGAATAGTGAGCTTAGAGAGGATCGGCTCTGGTTAGATTCAGAAGTTTTGGGTACAAACAATAGGCGACCTTACTTTTTCCCCCTGCGATCATGAAGTGAAACAAAATGACAATTCAGACTGAGGTCAGGCTAGGAAGATTGCATATTTGCAAATATCAGCTTTTATTTATGCAATGTTGACAATGACTAAAACTAATATGTTTCGATTCTACCAAGTTTATTTTTTTTTTCAGTTAACTATTGGTTTTGTCAGTTATATTTTTACTTAAATCAGGTTAGTTTGAGTGAACTGTAATGGTCCATATCCCCTCTCAGTCGGAGGTAGCGGTGCTGTGCCCGGAGCGAGCTGACGTGCCGGGCGGCGGGGACTCGTACAGCGAGGACGTGTCGACCAATCAGAAGTGCCTGGAGAAGATCCAGGCGGAGGAGGAGGAGGCCCTGGCGGCGGTCATGGCCATATCGGAGTCCCAGGACGCCTTACCCATAATCCCACAGCTGCAGGTGGAGAAGGACCAGGACATCATCATCCTGCAGGCCGACGTGAGTAGTGCACCACAAGACCACAAAGGATACTCTCTAGACCAGAGCTGCCCAAGAGTTAGATTGTGATCTACCAGTAGATCACACGGGCTATGCAGGTAGATCACATGAAGGTCCCCTAAAATATATAATTATATAATATATAATAATTATATACTATTTCACGTCAATAGTAACGTATAAAAGAAAACCCTTCCAATTATCCACTCTATTTTTATTTTAGTGCATTATTCTTAAAGACTGTATAACATTAAGTAACACCATTGCCACTATATCAAAGCTCCCACTTTCTAGGGGGCCTTGAAATGGATTTTCAGTAATGGCATAATCACATTTTTGATGTGTACATCTTGTTGAGTTGTCATTTTGAAAGTAAAAAAAAGTGTGGGCACTCCTGCTCTAGACCCATTTACTGACCTAATGTCAAAGCAGTTCAGAGCGTTTCCACTGGAAATCAATTGGTTCAAAACCCAAAAGGCTGTTTGGAACTGGAACCAAAGAACTTACAGTTGTGCAGTGTTTAATCAAAACACACTTAAAATGAAAAATAGGATGGGATAATTGGAAAAGTTTTCTTGTATATGCTACCACTGGCGTTGGTATTTGGGGTTTGAGTTGACATATAAGTACATTTGGGGGTGAATTGTTCCATTTTAATGCCCAATTACTGTACAGCATATGAAGACATTTTTGAAAATGTCTCCTGTAATATTTTTTCATGTGCTAAAAACTAAGGCCCCTTTTACACTGGCAGACAAATCTAGCTTGAATCAGATCTAAACCACATCAAGATTGAAATCCATGTGGTTTAACTCAATCTAGCAGATCACGTGACTCCAATCTGGATGTGGCTCGGATCTGATCCAGGCTGGATTTGGCTGCCAGTGTAAATGGTTGCCTTAGTCACTCATAGCAGTATTTGTACATGAGAGGGCGTTGTAACGACCCAAACGTGCCTCAGTCTAATGATCTGACTGTGATGTGAAACACTTCTAGACTCCAGAGACCCTGCCAGGCCACACGGTAGCCAAGCAGCCCTACAAGGAGGGTGCTGAGTGGCTGAAGGGTCAGCAGATCGGACTGGGAGCTTTCTCTTCCTGCTACCAGGCCCAGGATGTGGGAACCGGCACCCTCATGGCTGTCAAACAGGTCAGCTCACAGTCAGGAATGGTTTTAGATTTTAAAGCCATTGGTAAATGGTGCATTTATATAGTGCCTTTATCCAAGGCGCTTTACATAGATTGATTGCATCACATTCACCCACATTCACACACACATTCATACACTGATGGCGGAAGAAACCATGCAAGGCACAACCAGCCCATCAGGAGAAATTAGGGGTTGAGTGTCTTGCTCAGGGACAAATCGACACTTAACTCTGGTTGAGCCCGGGTTCAAACCGGCAACCCCGCTGTTTCCATCCAGTGACTCTACCCCTGAGCCACTGCCGCCCCTAGCCATTGTAAACACTACGGGAAATACTAAGAACATTTGATGAAAAAATAAATAAAAGCAATATTATATTAACATGCCACATAACTGGCAGTGGTTACCAGTTGCCAGTTCGACCCCGTGCTCCCCCAGAGTTAGTGTCGATTTGTCCCTGAGCAAGACACTTAATTTTTCCCGATGTGCTGGTCGGTACCTTGCATGGTTTCCACCGCCATCGGTGTGTGAATGGTTGAATGGCATCCACAATCCATGTAAAGCACCTTGGATAAAGGCGCTTTAAAGGTAGGGGAAGTGATTTCACTTTTGTCAGATATCACCCAAAAAATATTTTTTTTCTGTTAAAATGCTCTATTATAAGGTGTGGAAACCACATATGGAGTTTCCCCCTCCCCCACGTTAGCAGAGGAGCTAATAAAAGTTCCCCAGGTCACCACCAATTCTCCTCCAATCAGGAGAGAGCAGCAGGTTCACATAGTGTAGCTACTGTTGGGGGCCCCTAGTGCACCAGGCTGGTACTACACCATGAATTTCAAATCACTTCCCCTACCTTTAAATATAAATGCACCATTATTTCAACCCATGTTTATTGTATGTTCTAGTAAGACACGTGGGACATCGTTGGGTTTATTTTTGCGGTGTGGTCTCCCAGGTGACCTACGTGCGCAACACGTCGTCGGAGCAGGAGGAGGTGGTGGAGGCGCTGAGAGAGGAGATCCGCATGATGAGCCACCTCTACCACGCCAACGTCATCCGCATGCTAGGAGCCACCTGCGAGAAGAACAACTACAACCTGTTTGTGGAGTGGATGGCCGGTGAGACGCCCCGACGTTTAAACCCATATTTGGTGGGAACACCAAACGCCTTTTGGTGTTCTAAACCATGGGTTTTCAACAGGTGGTCCGGGGACCACCCGAGAGGGCTCCAGGTGGTCCCCAGGCTAAATGATCAAATCTTGAGAATATAAAACTGAAACCAAATGGACCCTTCCGGGTCCATTTGGTTTCATTTTCACGCTCAAGAGTTAAAATATTCATCATGTGAATTAGCACTATTTAATTAAGAAGTCTACACTGTTCTGTTTGCAAAATCCAGCCTGGAATTGTGAACAAAACCAAAAGAATTCTTTAGTTTTAGGTCTTTGGGGTTAACATGTCATCAAATGGTGGTCTGTGGCTCAAATGCTGAATAAATGGTGGTCCCTGGTGTCAAAAAGGTTCAGAAACCCCTGTTCTAAACGTTATTATCATTGCTTAGCATTAGTTAGCATCATTGGCATTACTTTAGTTATTGAAAAATATCTCTGTGGGACGCTATGAGCTTGCAGGTCTGATATTTTTGAAAATAGTGAAAATGTGGCGCAAATCTTTGAATTATATTTCATTTCAGAATGGTCTGTGGTGCCTTATAGCTTTTAAACTCTTTAAGCTGCTGTTTTAAACGTTGGCTATTGAAAAAAAAAATAGCTGATCTACAAGCTTGGCCGCACGCTGGCCGCACGCTGCGTTGTTGAGGTTTAAAAACAGCATGCCTTGCTGAAAAACACAGTGGAAAAGTAACACCTGGAGAGTAACCCATTTCTGATGAATTTAGTTAAATTTAAGTTAACAATGACTTCCTGTGAAATAAAAACTGTCAAGGGCATTCCAGACGAGGAGTGATAAATTCACGCATTATCGAATAGATTCCTCCACAGTGTCTACATAAACAAAATCGCTTACCATACAAAAAAGCTCACCGGAAAGAGCCCTTCTCAAATCGCCACCCTTTAAAGCGGGTTTTCCAATGCCAATCCAAATGTTTTACTGTTGCTATGTAGGTCAAGCTTTCCTGATCAAGCTTTCCTCTGCTAACGTGCCTATTGGACAAGGACAGATTGGGGAGGGACTTAGCGAAAGGATAATTGAGGTCTCAAATCAGACGCAGGCATGTGCACGAAACAAGAATGCACACAACAAACAAGTGCCATACGTTTGCCTTATTGCACAGTGTTTTGTTAGCACAAAAAACAATAATGGCGTGATTTGTCACTCCCATGTGAGAAAAGCCCTTTAAACTGTTCATCTTCTGAACAAGTATGTTGCTCTCTAACAATACAGGCGGCAGTGTGTCTCATCTTCTGAACAAGTACGGTGCCTTCAAAGAGAATGTGATCGTCAACTACTCTGAGCAGCTGCTGCGTGGCCTGGCCTATCTGCACGAGAACCAGGTCATCCACAGAGACATCAAAGGTACGGAAATATGTCCAGGAGCATGGTTTACTGTACCTACAGTTTGCTGAACTATGTCCAGGAGCATGGTTTACTGTACATACAGTATGTTGAAGTATGTCAAGGAACATGGTTTACTGTACCTACAGTTTGCTAAACTATGTCCAGGAACATGCTTTACTGTACCTACAGTTTGCTGAACTATGTCCAGGAGCATGGTTTACTGTACCTACAGTATGTTGAAGTATGTTCAGGAACATGGTTTACTGTACCTACAGTATGTTGAAGTATGTCCAGGAACATGGTTTACTGTACCCACAGTTTGCTGAACTATGTCCAGGAGCATGGTTTACTGTACCCACAGTTTGCTGAACTATGTCCAGGAACATGGTTTACTGTACCTACAGTTTGCTGAACTATGTCCAGGAACATGGTTTACTGTACCTACAGTATGTTGAAGTATGTCCAGGAACATGGTTTACTGTACCTACAGTATGTTGAAGTATGTCCAGGAACATGGTTTACTGTACCTACAGTATGTTGAAGTATGTTCAGGAACATGCTTTACGTATCATGCTTTTACGTACTGTACTGTACAGTACTATACAGTACAGTACAGTAGACCAGAACTACCACTGATCGTGTCTATGCAGAACTACATGTTTCAGGAGGTGCGGGATAATGTTAAATCTGGAATAAATAAATAGATGTTTCAAAGACTCTGAACTTGCATTCCTAAGTAGGGCTGTAGTGGTGCTTGTTCATTTTGAACTGGTGCAACCACTTGCTTAGATGGTATTGTGGCTGGGGCCTGTGTCAGCAGGAAGCATGGAATTAAGTAGCACCACCGGGTGTCACTGTTGCACCATTTCAGATTTTTGTTATTATTATCATTATTTATATAGAGCACCTAACAATCCTGCTTATATTGTCTGGGCTTGTGGAAGATGTGAAAAACTGGTGTTTTTATTAGTCAGATCTATGAGTGAGAATAATTAAATGAAAATAAAAAAGTTACAATGAAAGATTACCGCACGTCATTAAAACAAGCATTCATTAATGTGCTAGTAAATAGCTTTATTATTGTGAATTATACTGTATTAATTGAAATAAAGTCTGTCCTGCCTTTTATAAACAAAATAATCACCCTTGTGTGAAGTGATGGGTGCTCTTATCATCATACATCACATTCCGTACTGCCCGTACTTTTAATGCCCTCACGTGTTGATGTCCAGCTTTTAGTGTATGTTCACAAACATTGGCATTTCACATTTGCAGACCATTTTTAATACGTTATGCTATTTGGATGACCCTAAGGATCATATAAAAAATGTAAATGATTACTATTGCAATTTGTTTTGGGTCATATCTTACATTGACTGTCCTAACCACCTCTCCAGGTGCCAACCTGCTCATCGACAGCACAGGCCAGAGGCTGAGAATCGCTGACTTTGGAGCGGCAGCGAGGCTGGCGTCCAAAGGCACGGGGGCGGGCGAGTTTCAAGGCCAGCTGCTGGGAACTATCGCCTTCATGGCTCCTGAGGTACAGTACTGGATGTAACGCAGGTCTAGATCCGGCCCTGATGACGTGTCTTTACTGTCTTCTACAATGATTTATGGCTTTATTTACACAAAATAACCTGTAGCAATGACACACTCAGTTCCTGTAATGATTCCCTGTTACAGTCTTAATCAACACTGATAAGGATGTTTACAGTAAAGTGGTAGGACTCGGTGCTACCGGTAACACCGGTTGTCATCAAGGCCGGTAGGCATTGAGGAAATTGTGACACCGTGACATGCCTATCTCAGAGTGAAACACATTTCACAAGAAAGATTTGTCAACATAGGGTAACTATATTGTAATTACTTTAGGTCTGACTGTGCTAAATGCAGGTTTTTCTCTCTGTATTGGCAAGTAGAGCTAAAAACAACGATTGTGGTGTTTGACTTATGAAATTAACAAAATGGGTCTTTATGATCTTGGAAGGTGTTTGTATTGGTTTGACATGAACTCTGTGTGTGTGGGTGTGTGTGTGCATGCAGGTGCTGAGGGGACAGCAGTATGGTCGCAGCTGTGACGTGTGGAGCGTTGGCTGTGCCATCATCGAGATGTCCTGTGCCAAGCCCCCCTGGAACGCAGAGAAGCACTCCAACCACCTGGCCCTCATATTCAAGGTAAAACGTTCATCACACACTCCTCAGACTATGTAGGGAACCTCAGTCTGACCACTGTTTTTTGCAGCAACTGTTGTGACATGTTTCACACTGTTCGGACAAGTTTCACAAATGTCTGAAGTTACATGGTAAGGTAACTTACACAACTCAAAACCTCTTAAAAAATCATTGAATATTGACTTCGAAGAACAAGCGCTTCCTCTGTAACCATAAGTCCATTTGGTTCCAAACTATCATTCATTTCTGTAACTAGAGACCCCCTGGGGGACCCATCTTCCTTGACTGACTGACATACATTGTTTTTGTTCTTGTTTTATCCTTGCAGATTGCGAGTGCCACGCAAGCGCCCGCAATTCCCCCCCAGCTTTCTCCGGGTCTTAAAGACGTAACTCTTCGTTGTCTGGAGCTGCAGCCGGCCGACCGGCCCACCTCCCGCGACCTGCTCAAACACCCCGTCTTCAGGCTGGGGCGGTAACCCCACACTGACCTCCACATATACCCATGCTTCTCTTTTAAACCTCCAGTTTGATATGAAATACGCCACGGAACTCCCCCGACCACGTTTTCATGTCTGGGACCCCAATCTACACTGCAAACGATGCTTTTTTCCTCCACTCAGCGAGCGTACAAATGAAACCAAACGGAGGGTTACTGTAAGGTTCCATTTGTGCAATTTCAAAGTCGCCGACACAATAACTTCTCAAGGATTCCCTGGGAGTTCCTGGACACTTTGAGAACCACTGCATCTGTCCGACATAATTTCCTCAAAATACTACTGGTTTCCTTGGCTGCTCTCGCCCAAGAGCGGACCTCTGCCTTCGTCCCACCTCGTGGGTCCGTATTGGGTCAAGAAATGCCAAACCCCGCCCCTCCCCTCTCAAAGTTTAAAGATATTGTAAGTGATGTTTCTTTTTTCTTTTCTTTTTTTTGTGTTTTAAAGTGTTAAATGATAGTAACTCCCTGTCACTCCAGCTGGAAAACACAAAATGGATTTTCAGATCAGATCATCCATTCAGGACAGAGAACCTGATTTATTTTTTGTATCGAATCACACCTAATTAACCGTTTATCCTGTATGAGTTCTCTCTGGATTGGATGAAATTGGTATCCTGGTTTGAACATGTATTTTTCTGTTTACTAAAGAGCTGGGGGAGATTCTAGCAATGACTACTACTACGATATAAGCATATAAATGCTTAAAATATATCACTTCCCTACCTTTAACTGCAGAGTGTTGAAAGTCCAAAACGGTGCCTTCTTAACGACAACACGTCGACGATCTGTGTTGCTTTTCACTGCGTCTTTGCAAGCAGCAGAAAAAGCTGTGAAACGTGGGAACCCATTTCAAGCCGAGGTTAGAAACAGGCATATGTTCTCTCTTATGTTCTCAGTATGTCGTTTTTCTTTTTGTTTTTTTGTTTTTGTTTTTTCCTTTTTATGTACAAACTGTAATCAAACACTCGTTTTTATCGGTCAAGCTTTCAATTTGTGTTTTCGTGCACAATTCGTTTTCCACGAGAGGTGCATTTTTATGATGTGACTGTGCATTTTACTGTCATGGCCATAAACGCATTTTTGGTCGATGAATCATTTGAAATCATTTAAAAGTATTTCAGGGAATTGCGATTATATCTAACAAAAAAAGCGGTTGATCGTTGCTAGTTCGGCTAGCAAGTAACACTGAATGTGAATGCTTACGATGCTGGTATTTTTTTTCCCAGATGTTTATTTTTGCTTCTTACTTTTTTAGCAAAGAGATGAATTTGTGTATTAACTTATGATTTTTTAATGATTCTATCTATCTATCTATCTATCTATCTATCTATCTATCTATCTATCTATCTATCTATCTATCTATCTATCTATCTATCTATCTATCTATCTATCTATCTATCTATCTATCTATCTATCTATCTATCTCCATCTATCTTCTCCATTTGTCGTCTTTCTAAGCTACCCTTAGACTGACGTAGTGGGTCTATTAGCATTTCTGTTAAAGGACCCTTAAGGGGAGGATATCTATCGTGTGTGTATGCGTGTGTAATACAGACCAACAATGGATAATGTGCATACACTGTACGTTTAGTTCTCAAACTGTATGTTCACAAAACTGTTGTTCACATTTCAATCGTTCTGAAGCTTTTCAAACAAAATGAAAATCATCTATTTTTATGTATGAGGAAATCTAAACAATTTACAGTGTTTTATATTTGGTGGAGGGATTGTTCCTTTTGAACTCACAGGAGATGATCGATATTTGTGATCCCATCTCCTGTTAAATTGAAAGTTTTGCGACATGTATGAAATATAACGCCTTAACTGTTTGCTCTTAAAATCTCTAAAATATAGCTGCACGGTAGAGATGCCAAATATAGATTTGCAATTTAATCATTTTAAAGGGGGGAAATATTCTTTTGGAAGTTTTAATTGAAACCCTATTCGCTCAATCACGCGAAAACAATTAAATCATTTCAAAATGAGCTCGATTTAGGTTTGATAATAAGTTGTAAATATATGTTAAGTTTGGTAGCTAATATTATTGTACTTCAGCATATTTTTATACTCAAGTTTTTCTCTCCATAAAGTACCTTTTGTGTTTATTTTTTGTTATATTTTTGGGTTATCTTTTCTAATCTTAATTTCTTCTCAATGTCTTTTTAAGAGCTTTAAAATTATGCACTCTTGTTTTTTTTATATACTGGAAGAAATCTATAAAATCATGGAAGCTAATCAGTATTATTGTCTTGTATATGTCTATAATCATTAATTAACCATTCTCATTTTATGTACACATCTTGCACAGTAAAATCCTCCATTTTAATTCTGACATTTCAGAGAGTGTGCAAATTTCACATTTGTACACTCTTGAGGTAAATGATCATAGTGGATTTTTACTGTGTCCCCAGCAAATTCCTGGGCGATACTTTAAAGGAACATTTCGTCTACCCCGGATTTTGCAAGCATCCCAGATAGTTTAAGTTGTTTGATTCAATATCTGGTTATTATTTGATATTCATATCTAACTAATTCCCAGCTGCTGATATGAGCCATAAACAGTGAGAATGACAAAATTGATGCACTTCCAGAAACATGGAAACAATTCAGAAGTGCACAAAAGAATTATTGTCAAGGATAAAAACAGCTGAAATGGTCCTGGGCAATCGCCAGTTATTTTGTATTGACCATTGGAAAAGAACTAAAGATGTCCACTAAAAAGAAAATGGCTCATTAACTCCAATGCAAAAAAAAGTTGTATAAAACAAGACAACCCTCTCCTATTCAATATAAGCCATTATAACTTCAAACTCCATTATAACGATGTTGGATTATTTGTTAATTGACATACTGCCACTGCTTCTTGGGACTGATATTGTGCATCTAATTCAATTACTATTTTACTTTTTGTTTTTTATTTCATTCTAAGTTTTCAAAGAAATATATACAAAATAAAATATGTAATGAATAAAAGCGCATTAGTCACCAGAAGCAGGGCGTTAGAATAATAATATATAAGATATAGAGGGTATGATCATGAATTATGAATATTTTATACATATTTAATCAAGCATCATAAAAATGGTCTGGGTAAAACACCTTCTAAATCATCACCCATGGTTTTCCTTGTCGTAGTACATCCTTATGTTTTTTTTTTTTTTTTTAATGCTATAAATGTGATGCTAACGGTCAATGTTTTGTGTTTGATCTCAGCTGTAGGCTACTGAAAGGAAAGTCGCGTGGAAACTGTTTCTTGTGTAACGTTTATTAGTGGTACATATTTTGTATTCATTCATCGTCATCGTCTACTGCTGTTATTGCTGTCTGTACTACCTCACACGTCTTATACTGTACTGTCTTTTACCAAAGTCTCTCTCTCTCTCTCTCTCTCTCTCTCTCTCTCTCTCTCTCTCTCTCTCTCTCTCTCTCTCTCTCTCTCTCTCTCTCTCTCTCGCTAAATTCCAATACCTCCCAAAAAATATCAGCCACTTGTTCACTCAAACTCGGGTCACTCCAGCATGGCGGCGGAATTTGTGACCTATGGAAGCACATACAGCAAAGTGCAGGTAATTACATATGTGGCCCAAATACAGATTGGACACCCATCCCACAATGACTAGGGTTTTTGAATTTGTGTGATGTCTCATCTACATTATGTCAGCAGGTCACCAATATCACCCTAACACCGCCATTCTGGAGATTTCAGCGGTATTGGACATAAGCCTCTGTCTGTCTGTCTGTCTCTCTCTCTTTCTCCCTCTCTCTGTGGTGGACACTAGTAATCAAAGTGCACTTACTTTATACTAGAAAACAGACAAAAGAAAATTGACCTCTGCAAATTTGGTCTTTTGGCGTCACACTGTTCGCGATTGAGTTTCCCTGCCCCTGAAGTTAAATGGTGCATTTATATAGTGCCTTTATAGGCGCTTTAGATTGTGAATCACATACACCCATTCATACGCTCATGGCGGCAGAAACCATGCAAGGCACAACCAGCACATCAGAAGTTTTGGGGCACCAATCATGGTCCAGTATGGGGCAGGTTCCACACATAACAAATAATATCTATGCAGTGGCATTCGCTACGGAAGGCTACATATTTTTGACCCCCTGTACTTTACTTGATTACATTTTTTGAGTACTTTTTCACTGAAAATACAAGCTCACAGCGTGCAGGATTGCAGTACGTTGTTGCTTGGGAATCTGCTTTCACTGATATGCTCATGAAAAAAATACTTTGTCCACCTCTCTCTCTCTCTTTCTGTCTCTCTCTTTCTCTCTCTCTCTCTGTCTCTTGCTCTCTTTCGTTAGCACTCTCCATTAAGTGCTTATTAAAAAATTAAAAATGAATAAAAAAAAAATCCAGGGCTCAAGGGTGCCTCCTGTTGGCAACCTTGCAAAAAATAAACTCATGAAAATCTCAACACGAATGGAAACTGCCTGATGCTGTATACTGTAAACGTGAAATACCTTCTTAATATACTCTATTCAAAGCCTTTTATGACATGGAAATTTTATATGGTGTTTGTCTTTATAGTAAATAAACAAAAATATTGGGACAATCTCTGCGTTTCATGTTATTGTTGTATTATTATTGTTGTATGAAGCAGTTATGTTGAACTGCTTTCTTTTCAGGTTGAATACTTCTGAATATATACAGTAAGTCAAACAGTGAATGCTGATGTTTTAATTTAAGATTTTATTTATTTATTTGTTATTTCCTTGTGGTTTGTGTGTAGTGCAGGTCTTTGCCCTGTCAGGCCCCGGCCAATGGAATTTGAACAGTTGCATTTTCGTGACATAAATCAATAAATCAGTGCAGTGTCATTTACATGGCCCCAGTGACCCCCACAAAATGCCGAGAAATAAACAAAAGGAGAGCAGAACTTCCATCACAAAACTAGTCTGGACACCAATTAATACAGTACCAACCACAGACCACTACATGAATGTCAAGTATTTCATACAACTTAACTCTCCCTAAATGAACTTTCCCTTTAATATTTATTACATGAGGGGAGGTCCCTCATATAATAAATGAGCTGAGCTCCTGGCTGCTAGGAGTGTACAAATGGAACCAAAGGACCCGTTAGGTTCCTAAAGAATATGCTAGGACCTAGCATTTGTTTTCAAATGGGGGACTGCGGGCTAATAGGGTCGTTGACATGACAAACTTTGGGAACCAGAGTGCAGAGACTGACTCAAGTTAAAAGAATGTGCTTGGCTACTTTCCAAAGTGGGCGGATACTGTCTGGCTGTACACCATAGAGCTGAGCAGTCCCGCCCCCTCCTAACGTTGCCCCTGTTCCAGAAATGGACTCCCCATTCATTTTTCTCATAGACTTTTCTAAAAATGATTCATATAAACACGATTAGGCCGCGGACAACGCCAACTCGGGGTCGTGACAAATTATGATAACACACACAATGTTTTGGGACAATCAAATCATTTCTAAGAAGAAAAACGAAACAAAATGTCTTGTATCCTGCCGTTTTTTACTCCTTGCTAATTAGATATTGCATGATAATATTGTGGTGGTTGTCATGATTTGTTACGACCCGAGTTGGCTTTGTCTACGGCCTAATCGTGTTTTATATTAACCATTTTCGAAAAGTATGAGGGAAATGAATGAGAATTCCATTTCTGGAACACGGGCGACGTCATGAAAGGGATAGGACTGCCCAGCTCCATATAGTAATACATCTATGCTGTACACGAGCAAGAGGGGAGGGAGGGAGGGGAGGGGAGGGAGTGGGCGGGGACTTACGGGAAAACAGTGGCCTGCGGCCGCCGTGATTGGCCGGATGGCCTCTCGAGTGACAGCAGCTCGGGGCCAATCACCGCGGAGGCACTGCGGAAGCGCGTCGGCCCGAGCAGATCTACAAAACAAGCCCTGTCCGGGGCGTAATAGCGCCGTTCTGTCGTCCCCTATCCGCATGATTTATAGATCGGCTGTTGATTAGCCCAGCATTGACCGGAACACAACACGAGCGGACTGGAAGGAGGAGGAGACTTTTTATTCCTAGACTAGAGGCTGCGTTTCACGTCAGAATGTGAACATTGTGTTGTTATAAACACTGTTAATAAGCACTTTAACATAGCTACATGGACGCCTAGTAGTCCCGAACCATATTCAACAAGGAACTACGTCGATTCTAGGGCGGCGATCTATCGGCGGTCGATCGGGTAACGTTAATTAAAGTGTGACTTTATCGACGTGATGATGATCTTCACTACTGTGTCAGTGTGTCAGCTAATTCAGCTAAATGATGCTAACAGCCCCAGGAGGGACGTTGGGCCCCTGGAGTTGTTTATATTTTTGTGTTCGCTTGTTAACTAAAGGGGAATTGCACCCATTTTCAACATTTTACTGTCTTGCCGTACACCTTGATGACATCATCATCATCATGTAATTCACCGTGTTAATGACTTTCTTTTCAAGACCTCCATTTCTAGGAAACGCATGTTGGGAACTTGGGAAGAGTTTTCCACACATCTCTTAAGTTGTATTAATGACACAATAAAATATTGAACATGTGTGTAATACCTCTTTAATTCATGTATTCATTTAGGCATCAATTCGCTAAAGGAGAATTCCACCCCAGAAGGCATTAAATTCACCTATTTCCATCGCTCCAAAACGCCTGTTTTGCTATATATTGTCTCTCCACCATGTCAGTAGTGTGTTGACACTCGCCTTTCACTTTCACTTTTGGTACAGCTGTCTCAAAAAGTGGGAGCGTGGTGCACAGTTTAATGGTTGAACCACTGCTAAACCAAAAGTGAGTGTCAACACACTACTGACATGGTACATAGACAATATATAGCAAAATAAATGTATTTTGGAGCGATGGAAATAGGCGAATTTGAACAACATCCCATAGCTCTATTCTAAGCTTATGTTGTATGTAGGGTAGGGGAAACAGCCATTAAACAGCCAAGTATTTAAAATATTATTATTTATTTTATTTTATTTTTATTTTTTCACAAAATAACAACTGGATCACATTTTTTTAGAAATGAGTCAACTGCAAAAAAAGTAAGAAATAATAATAATAATAATTCTGGGTTGGAATACTCTGCTACTGTTAGCAGTTGCCTAAAAAGCTTCTTTTGTTTGATTTGTATTCACCCCATTAGCCAGATTTTTTATCAATGCAAATAACCTAAAGATCAGAGTCGTATAATACTTGGGGACTAGAGTATATGACATTCAGTCTTATTTTTCCACAAATTAATCTAGAAAAACGTGATTCATCTTATAATCAGAGTTGTCTATTCATGAACACATTCTCAAGTTTGATTGATTGACAAGTGTGTGTGTGTGTGTGTGTGTGTGTGTGTGTGTGTGTGTGTGTGTGTGTGTGTGTGTGTGTGTGTGTGTGTGTGTGTGTGTTTCAGGAGACATCATGGGTCCATGTGGTTCCATTCAAGTTGTGGTCTGGTTGTGTCTGATGCTCTCCGCCACTGTTCTCTCCTATAGTAAGTCTGTGTGTGTGAGAGAGAGAGTGTGTGTGTGTGTGTGTGTGTTGGGGGTCACAGGAAATGTGTCACCCTGCTTATGAAATGTTCACGACTCGTACTATCATACACTCGTACAGTCATGACACATGCAATTTATTCAATAACAACAATAACAACAACAGGAAGTTGTAGAACATTCCATTCTATTCCATCACCAAAAATGTTCTTGGATAAACAGAAGCAGGGGCCATAGTTCTATTCATTTGTGGATGTCAACTGAAACTTGAAGAGCAAAACACTAAACTGTGTTCCAATGAATCGACGTATTAATCCTGTTATTACCCATTTTAGACATGCATAGACTAACATTATCCTACAGTGTCTGACTGTCTTCACTTTTGTTTTTAGTTGAATTTAAAACAATGTTCTTCTTTGTGTCCTCACTGTTTTGCCTGCTGCCTTTTTTCTATTATTTAAATGTTTTGCTATTGCTATGTTTTTTATTCCCCTAAACACATCAAAGGGTTGCCATGCAACTCCTCGCATCATGGAACTACTTGCTTCCTTGTTCCCAATGGCATGTCACAAGGAGTTGTATTGGTGCGGTTTGGTCCTAAAGCACTTTGAGCTGCATTTCATGTAATGAAAGGTGCTACTCAAAACAACATTTATTATTGTTATTCTGATCCACAAAAGGCTGACAATGAACTGTCTTATACGTTTTCCTTCTCTCCTACCACTGCGCTGCTCAGCCTCAAATCAGAATGTGTACATCGCACCCCAGTCCCCAGCGGTGGAGATCGGGAAGAACTTCACGGCCACGTGCGCAATAACAGGCACCGTGGGCGGCGCCACGGCAGACTGCCTGACCTGGGAGTTCAACGAGACAACCCCACTGCCCCGCTGGATGTACACCAGGGTCAACGACTCTGCCATCAGCGTCACGTTCACCATCAGCGCAGACACTCCCAACTGGCTGTTCTGCAAGTGCAGACCCAAGACATCGTTCAATAGGCTGACACACGGCATCACCCTGACCAAAGGCTGTGAGTTGTTCCCTTTTCACACCAAAGTGTCTTTAAGCAGCAGGCGGCAGGAAAAAACTGGAAATTTATTGAAACTGATGTTTTATTTTCCAAAATCCACATTGACACTTTGTTGTGTGCAAACACTAATCAATTCGTTTGACTGACCGTTGGCTGATCAAATTTTGGGTGAAGTGAAACATATACAGTAATATTGTGGTCAAGGGTGGACCACAATGGAAACAAGTGAAGGCGTTTTTTGTCTAAGCCCATTTGGCATTTTTAAAAATGATTTCTCTGCCAATCTAGCTATCTATCTAGCGTACGTGTTCTTTTTGTGGCAAAAGCGCCAAACTTTCTTTTTTCCTGACACGATCTCTTGTCTTTTCTTCCCTTTCTGTCTTCTTGGAAAAGTGATACGATGGGAACTATGCACAAAAAAACAATTCCACCCACCTTTTTTTATTACTTTTAAAACTGTTGATGCTACAATAAAGCTGATTGTGGTTCTAACATGCTGTGTCCTTTCCCCCGTCATCCACCCAGATCCTCCAGAGACTCCAACAAATCTGTCCTGCATCGCCTCTCAGGCTGGAGACAAGATCTCAGAACTGGTTTCCTGTAAATGGGAACCTGGAACACGTGGCACCGGAGAACTGACCGATAAGACCGACTACACACTGTTTTACCTCCTCTCACCATAGTGAGTCTAAACCACATATGTCAAAGTCAAGGCCCGCGGGCCGGATCCGGCCCGCGAGATGATTTAATCCGGCCCCAGGCTTGTAGAGCAAAAATGTCTGAGTCTAACAAAAAAAAAGTAAGTCTCTAGCACGTTCCTATCAAAAGTTATGGTCGTTTAAAGAAATGCTTTTGAGCTCTCTTCTGAACGGCATGGAATGCATGTTGTCCAGCAGGGGGAGTCGTTTTACCAGGCTAGGCTGCTGGCGCTGCAAAGTGACAGCTATACTTCAGCAGTACAAGGGTGTGTAACCGAGAACTATACTTCAGCAGTACTAGGGTGTGTAACCGAGAACTATACTTCAGCAGTACTAGGGTGTGTAACCGAGAGAACTATACTTCAGCAGTACCAGGGTGTGTAACCGAGAGAACTATACTTCAGCAGTACTAGGGTGTGTAACCGAGAAAACTATACTTCAGCAGTACAAGGGTGTGTAACCGAGAACTATACTTAGTTAACTTTACATACTTACTTAAATTTAGTATTTGAAATTTAAATGCTATTTTCGTATGGTTTATTGACGCTCTGTAAATAAATATAGCATCTTTCATAGCAAATGTCTTAATCTAGGCTACAAGTATGAAACCAATAATATATATTAATATCTATTCTTAATAATAAATATGACTTGTGTGATATACTGTAGTGTAGAAGTAACGGCTGTGTGTGTAAACATGCGTGTGCGACTGGTTGCACCGCGGCGCTCCGGCCCCCATGAAGTCACATGAAGTCCAATGCGGCCCCCACCCCAAATGACTTTGACACCAGTGTGAGTCTAAACCATCTCAGTAGTACTGCTGTTCATCCAGAAGTGCAGCGTCAAAAAACAAAAAGAAAAAGGACAACAAAACAATACATCTGTAGCACCTCTCTCTGCATGCAAATTTCTCTTTTAGCAGCCAACCGCAGGATGCTGCCTTTGTTTTTTAGTCGGCAATACCAGTTTCACCAATTGGCTGGAGTTTTGTGTCCAATCCCCTCCAAGTCGTGATTGCGATAGGCCCTGTCAAATGCTTCATGTTTTATTTTTTATTTATGTTGTATTCTTCACATAGCAAATTCAGAGTCATTTACCTCTAGAGCCAATTCCCCTTGCAGCCATATTGGCCTCTTCTTTCCGTTGGTAGGTTTTGCGTGACCATTAGGGTGCTGACATTGTGCATGGTTGGCTCACTGGAAACACTCAGAGGGTGATTTTGAACCAGTTCAGAGTGTTTCCTCTGAAAACCCAGAGGGAAAAAATATTTCCATATTTGAATACATTGCGATTCTTAATCACAATATCAATATTGAATTGCTGCTTTCAGAATTGATTGTTTTGATATTTATTCATGTCAGAAATCCTGACTGACATTATCTGACTGCATTTAGGTTGTTTGTTGTTTAGAATTGTTTTAAAATGTTATGTTTTATATTATGTTATAATATAATGTTATAGTATAACAAAAGCAAAGTAATTTGTGGGAAAAAAGGTAATATATCGATATAGCAAATGGCAACATAATTAATAATCGCAATATAAATGGATTTGGCAAGGTAAGTGAATCGTCCCACCCCTAAATGTAATGACTAAACAGTTAGTAATAAATGACTGTTTATCCCAGTGATAGTAAACTAATGATCATTTGATCTTCGGCAGTGATGGAGCTCCTAAGACCAACAAAACCAAGCAGAACAACAGCGGCCAGATCAAATTTGAAGTGTTCCCTCATTTCACCGGAGTGGACATCTGGGTGGAGGTCAGCAACCGTCTGGGGACAGCCGTCTCAGAACGCCTGGCGGTGGACGATGCCAATCGCCTCGGTGAGAGCTTCTGGAACTTAAAGGGTTTGTGACATCTAAATTCATTCCATCTGACCCCTCTCTAAACGCACATGTTTTCTTGCAGTGAAAACGAATCCTCCATCGAACGTGAAGCTGATCTCCGAGGAAGGTTTCTCCACGTCTCTTCTGATGAAATGGACACTGCCCATCAGAAAGCCATACATGGAGCTGAAGCATCAGATCCGATGCAGCCCTGCAGACTCCGCCCACTGGATTGAAGTGAGTACGGCATCACAAGTTACGTTTATGGAAATGAGATGAACCATTTTAGTCCCGGAAAGCCTTATGCTGTATAAGTTTTTGTATTTGATGTGTGCCGCAGTTATCATATTCTTGATATATATATTCTTGTCGGTGTTGCAGAATAAACAAAACAATAAACAAGTTTATTATGATACCACATCAAAATGGTATATTTACCATTTAACTGATTTGGTTCTCTATACATTACACAACATAACAATTAAGAATTGTTGCCATCTTATTCTTTAGACATAGTTTGTCCTCAATTGTATCCTTTTGTTCTCAGTTCAAATATGATCATTTTGGGGGATCAAAACAGTCCACATGCAGGCTCCGCCATCACTTAATGTAACACGCAAGTTAGTATCAGAATACCAATATGTTTTTGTTTTCAGCTGTTGCAATTCCAAACATGCAAGCTTTAAAGGAGCATTCAGCGACACTCATATAATGCACACACCCTACAGTTGAGGGAAGTGCATTTAGCCAACAGCATGTGCACCAACACCCACCAAATAAGGAGTTCCTCCCGGTCGAGTCAATCGTGTGGGCTCGATTCTGAGGAAGGCTCCTCTCATCCTGATTGGATGAAGGCTTTACCTCCCATAACACGTAGGTTTTATGACCCCAGGGGCTCCCTGGGGACCTGGGAGGAACTCCTTTATATGGTCAGGAGGATTATCCAAAAAAAGAAGAAAATAATAATATTTGACTTAAGTGACATCACTGAATATGCCTTTAATTACTTACTGTATGTACGGTAGCTTAATGACTTAAAGTGTTATTGTCTTTTTTCTGTTCAATATATTTGTATTATTTCCTAAATATAATTAAGGACGGTAGGTAAGTTAACCTGTTTTACAATCTTAAAATACAAGCAAAAATAGCTGATCTACAAACTCAAAACGTGTTAACACTGCCACGCGTTTTGAGATTGTAGATCTTGTATTTATGCTACAACATTAGCCTAATGTGCCTCTGGAGTGAGTGTGGAAATACAGTGAGCTGCTCCATTGTCTAAGTTGATCTTCCACCTTTGATCTTCAGGTCCCTCCTGAAGACACAGAGACCAAGGATAAACAGTCCTTCAGGCTGCAGGACCTCAAACCAGACACCAAGTACGTGTGTCAGGTCAGATGTAAACACTACATGGAGGGATACGGATACTGGAGCGACTGGAGCGACAATACCACCTCTACCACGCCGGAGGACAGTGAGTAGCATTTGGATATTCATGATTGCTATGTTTGCACCGATTTTGTAATTGGGGTATTTTATTCTTTTTTTTGTTCATAATGTTCATGATGTTATGCCATTCTTTGAATGAACTGGGACCTCACCCGTTTGAATATATAAACACAATATGTACAGTGGGTATTGTAATGTAATATGTTACATCATCCTGTGAATTTATTGACGGTCCCTAATATATTCTAGCGTGGAGGATATCCAAAGGGAAACTAACACATGTGTGTGCATTGTGCAATGCTATTTGCATTGCCCCCTATGGTTGAATCTGAATTGTTAATTTGAAAAAAGGGCTTTGTTTCGGCTTTTCATAATATTATGATCAAAGCCTGATGTGAAAAGTCAGAGTGATTGGTTCAGCCAGTAAGGAGTTATGGCAGTTTCCGACAGACTTTTTCTTATTTATGGTATGGATGAGCCAAAATAGCCGATTTGAAAGCTGTATTGCTTCACATGTGTTGTTGTGAGCTTGTAGATCTGTATGGTATGGTTCTATATGAAGCCTAAAACCAAGTTCATGTTCTCTTTGTTTTGTAACACTCAGTACAGTCTTACAAATTGATTTTTCCGCCCTGAAAAACCTTGTTTATGATGTTTATTTTAGTTAACAAAAACATTGGTCAATTCAAGTGTTCTTTTTCTGTTTCTGCCTGTCCAGAACCTAAAAGCCCACCAGATGTATGGAGGGTCATCACTCCTGGGGATTCTGCAAACAAACGGAGAGTTCAGTTCATTTCTAAGGTAAATCAATCAGTACATACTGTACTGTATGTCTATGCCTGTCTTTAACTTGTGTCAGCAAAAGCTCCTTATCTGAAATACTGCCAATATTTCTCCTGATCCACCCGTTTGCCTCCTGTCCTCAGTCATTGAAGTAGATGTACGGGTCCAATTATAACCAATATAACAAGTGGTACAGGTGAAAAAACACAGATTGCACTGTGACTACAAATGGGTCATACACTACATCACTTATATTGATCACTCTTGAAAAAAGATCCCCTACACAATAAATCTTTGGTAATGACTAGATACAATGCATGGGGTTTTATACCAAAAGGAGCTTCTGTAAAAATGCGATCAAGCAAGCATGCTCTGAGCTACGTTTCGTTCTAGATAGAGTTTTTCCCCTCAGCCTCTATCACTGGTTGTTGGATCATACTGTCAGAACTATCGTAAGAACGTAAGAAGGATCGTAAGAACTTCAGATTACATCTACCACTGGTGGTTGGATATAATAACATCAGATTACCTCTACCACTGGTGGTTGGATGTACAGTAATTACATCAGATTGCTGTAAGAAAAAGGCGATGACCCGGAAGTCTCCTTTAATCTGAAACCTGTACTTGCCTCAGGGGCGGATCTAGGCATGGGGGGCAGTGCCCCTCTAAATGCTGGACTGCCCCGCCAAACATGATGGCATGCAAAACAACCCACCATATTTCAAATTAAAGTGCTTATATTTAACATGATTTGAAACACTACTACTGCTACTAACTAACTACAGCTGTGGCACCACTAAACCAACAGCATTCATCATTCAAAACAGAAAACTATCTGAGTCAGACGTTTAGCTTTATGCATGCTGTGTGTTTGTTGCAACTTCAACACCAACTGATTATTATTGATGCTTATACTTGCCTAATAAAAGTCCTGAAACCGAAAGTGGTATGCGTGCAGCTTCATCGCAATGAAGGCCGCCCCCATACCATTTTCTCCTGCCCCAATTGGGAAATGTTACATCCGCCCCTGACTCACCTGCGGGGTTCGTTCTCTGTTTTTGGATTAGGATCCTGTGCTGTCCAATGGGAAAATCCGAAGCTTTGACATAAGGGTCCACGGCGTGGAGTGGGAGAGCATCAACCGCACAGATTCGGACGGCGGCGATCCTCGGAGGGAGATCACCGTCCTCAAGACGATGGAGCTGCTCGACAATCAGTCGACCTACATGGAAGTGTTCGCCCGCAACGGCATGGGGAAGTCTCCCAAAGCCACCATGCACATCACCAGACTGAGTAGGTGTTCTCGTTTGTCAAAATTACTGTGACGTACTGTATGCTGTGTATTATCATTGGTTTTTAAACCTTTTCCCCAAATTGGCATCAATCGGCCTGCAGAACCCCATATGTATGTATGGCTCTAGCAGTGTTTTTCAAGCATTTTCATTTCAAGGACCCCCATTTTATCAAGCATTAGGGTTTGGATGCATTTCTATCTCTGGGACCCCCAATTTATAAATGGTATATGGTGCATTTATATAGCACCTTCATCCAAGGTGCTTTACATAGATTTACATTCATACACTTATGTCGGCGGAAACCATGCAAGGCACAACCAGAACATCTGGAGTTATTTGAGGTGTCTTGCTCAGGGACATATAAACAACACTGGGGGAGCCCGGGTTCGAATGGGCAACCCTTGCGGTTACCATCCAGTGACTCTACCCCTGAGCTACCGTCGGCGTCAATTTACTGTGTATTGTAAGAACCTTTGTTGATTTAACTCTGAGAGTGAACAAACAGGTCCATTGGGTTCAGTTTGTACACTCTCAGAGCTACAGTCCCATAACGGTCCATTTGGTTCCCAACTATGATTTTGCTAGTACCACCAGGACCACTGGTGCTCCCCAATCCCCACTTTGACAGCCAACAGGCTGCATTGCATTCGAGTGATAAGTGACCTACTTGGTGATTATTGGTTGATAATGTTTGAAACAAGGGAATTAACTCTGCTTTGTATGTGTTTCTAGAGCTGCCCTCGGTGAGCGTGCTGACCTGTCGGGGTAACGGTGACAGCATACGGGTGGAGTGGCAGCCCCCCACCTTCTCCCCCAACCATCTACGCTACAACGTCACCCACTACGTGGTGGAGTGGGAGGGGGTGAGCGGAGGACAGCTGGACTGGCTGAGAGAGCTGGGGAACGCCACCGGAACCAACATCAGAGGTGATGATAATTTACAACACATACTGTATGTCAAACTCAGGGCCCGCATGCCGAACCAGGCCTGTGAACGAATTATCTTTGGCCCACGGGATGATATGTAAATACGGTTAGAACTGGCTAGAAATGAATGCAACTCATTGTTTTACTTTCTCAAATCAATTGATTTACTTTTTCACTTTACTATGTGAATATCACAGAACCTGAAACTGAGCTTTAATAATGCATTTTCAGTTTTTCTTGAGTTTTGAAGGAAATTAACTTTTTTGAGTTTGACATTCCTGATATAGAACATTATCATGGCAAACCGTTTACAGGTACTCAATTTTTTTAAAGGCAGATCTTCAATCTTAACAATTTCACTGCTAAGCATCCTGGAAAAAAGGGGTTTGAGCTGTGCTAAGCTCTTTGAGTGATGTCACTAGGGATGTCACTAATTGAAAACAAGGCCAATAAAAAACAAAGTCCTATAGCGACATATACATGCCATATACCGTCTGAAAGAGCACACTCGCTGCTTTCACAAGAAAAAAAAAAATACATTTATACCACCTATCGTTCAGGACTTATTGCCATTTGAATGCTATAGAAACATGAGCAGTCTTGTAAAAATACATTGTATAGAGACATTGACAGACAAATATATATATGAACCAAATGAAGATATTGTACATGCTATACACCGATTGACAGCCCTCTTAGTCCACTTTTAGGGGAAAAAAAAATTACATTCATCCCATCTTCTGTTCATCTGTAATTGCCATTTGAATTCAACTTGCCTCGTGGGCCAAAACCATATAATGTATGGAATAATAATTGTTCAGTTCTATATAATATGATTATGTTGCCAAAGTCCTATAGCGACATTTACATGCCATATACCGTCTGAAAGAACACACTCACTGCTTTCACAAGAAAAAAAAAATGCATTCATACCACCTATTGTTCAGGACATATTGCCATTTGAATGCTATAGAGACATGAGCAGTCTTGTAAAAATACATTGTATAGAGACATTGACAGACAAATATATATATGAACCAAATGAAGATATTGTACATGCTATACACCGATTGACAGCCCTATTTGTCCACTTTTAGGGGGAAAAAATTACATTCATCCCATCTTCCGTTTGTCTGTAATTGCCATTTGAATTCAACTTGCGTTGTGGGCCAACACCATATCATTTATGGAATAATATTTTTCAGGTCTATATAATATAATTATGTTGACAGTAATATATAAAAACCATATACCATATGAAAGGGCACACCCTCTGCTCTAATAAGAAAAAAGAAAAAAAAATATGCCATCTACATGCCATCTTTATTGAGGTTTTATGTCAGAATCCCTGCAATAGAATAGAATAGCAGAGAAAAGGGATCCGTTGCGCGTGTGCGCGTGCGTGCGTGCGTGTGTGTGTGTGTGTGTGTGTGTGTGTGTGTGTGTGTGTGTGTGGGGGGGGGGGGTGGGGGGGGGGCTGTTGTGCTTTCTTTGCAAAGACGTTTAGCTGCTAAACATAGCTAGCATTGAAGACCACAGACGTGCGCGCGCGCACACACACACACACACACACACACACACACACACACACACACACACACCCACACACACACAGACACACACACACACACACACACACACCCCAACGAGCCAGATTTTGCTAGATCGTTAGGGATCGTAGGCAGAACAGCTGGAGCTGCGCTCCGTCCATGCTCCCTCCGACAGATAGAGAGAGAGAGTAGAGAGAGAAATAGAGAAAGAAAGATGAAATTCCCATGCCAGTATCAACCACACAATATCCAGATGGCCAAAGTAAAACAATCTAATCCAATTGATGGAAAAAAACAAGCAATCGAAGTCCCGGTGCTGTTTTGCCAGCAACAACAGAGATCAGTAGTTAGCCTGTGCTACGTCCCCTGACCGGAGCCTCTGTGGCCTGTGTGTTTTCCTTCCTCAAAGCAGGGAAAAAAATGGGTAGGTGGGCGGAGTTTTGGTTGTGACATCGTCAGGGCCTTAAAGCAACAGTATACTACAGAACCAACTTGGATTTATGCGTTCACTTTTGTTCATTATTAATCAAATGCTGGTTTATTGATCATAATGCCGCAAACGGTTATTTACGTTCGCCGCACCCCGCCAAAACGTTCCTCCAAAACGTAAATACATGGATTCAATGGCAGAAAAACTGTTAAGATTGAATCTCAAGATTTCCTGACATTGCCCAGCATGCCCTGCAGCTGAAATGATTAACATGGCAGTAACCTTTAATTTTATGTATCTTTGTCAGGTGACCTGGAGAGGTTCAAGCGCTACAACATTTCGGTGTATCCTCTGTACAATTCTGGAGTGGTGGGATCTGCAAGGACGGAGTCTGCCTATCTGGAACAAGGAGGTGAGAGAGCAGAGAGATTTGATCTTTGGTTCTTCATTAGGCTCACACCTGTTTTGATTTAGTTTTAGTCATAGTCTTTTAAATACAAATAAAAATGTAGTGTTAGTCTCGATTTGTTTTTTATTTGTTGCCAAAATTGTCATTGTATTTGGTCATAGTATTAGTCATCATAGCATTAGTTTTCATTTAGTTTATGTAGTTTTTGTCAGTGACAAAAGGTAGTCGACAAAGGTTTTTGGAAACACTCCAATGGCACTAGGATTAAACATGTCCACATGAACGTGTGTTTCATTGCAGTGCCATTGGAGGCACCCTCGGTGAGGCTGAAGGGAAAGCCCAGCAGCACAGAGGTGGTGCTGGAGTGGAAGGCCATCCCTGAGGACAAACGCCGTGGTTTCATCACCAACTACACCGTCTTCTACTCCACTGGACCAGAGGACGAGAAAGGTTTGTCCATAATCAGTGACCCTGTCACAAGCCTTTTGAGGGTTGTATTGGCAACTTTTTAACCAAACACATCCTTCTCAACAAATCCTTTTTTGTCTTGCTAATGACAACGCGGTGTTAGTGTGTGTGGGGGTTGGAGGGTGTTGTGGGGACTGAGGCGGCATTTTATCCAATCACAGCGCAAGCAGTTTTCATAATGAGCCAATAGAGTGGAGGTGAAGTGGAGTTAGATTCAAATCTGTTTACAAGCACAAGGACTGTCAGCAGGACGAAGCAAGTGTCTGTCTGCAGGGAAACAGCTGCAGCATCAAAGTAGAAGCAACGTAGAGGGAAATAGCTGTTTTGATTTTTGGCTAAAAGGTTGCCTCTATAACCTTTTAAAGACTCCAGTTTCCTTGAAAATAAACCTGGGCTTTGGTTCATCTGCTGTTGGACCTAGTATTTTGAGATCAGTTTGTCTTTACTTCAGTTGGTAGAGCATATGGTGACTGACTCCAGATTGTGCTGCTGCCTAGTACACAGTAAATCACGGCACATTTCCTAATAATAATGACTCAAGTGGTACATTCCCCACAGTGTTGACATTACGGTGCACTCTTCTTGACATTCTGCGTACTCCCTTTTCCATGGAAGTTCCTGACCTCCCAGTAACACAGACGAGTCATTACTCGGTCATCACAACTCACCACCGTAGCGCAGCGTTGTTTGTCAACTAGTCTTCACTTTACTACATTACTAAAGGCATAGTTTGAGGGAGTCTACAGCAAAATGTGTTTATGGCATCACTGTGATCCTGCTATTTCTTGGAATAAACAAGGAAAATGTGTTTTTTAAAACTTTTTATTTTAAGATTTAGTCAGTCATTGTCTTTTGGACAAAGTGCTTTTTCATTTGAGTCACACATTAGTCATTTGGACAAAGTGCTTAATTAGTCTTAGTCACATTTTGTCATTTCTATCCTTGATAGATTTAGTCTAGTTTTAATCGAGGGAAACTGAAACAGGTTTGGGGTTTTAATTTTGTTTTTAGTTGGTGGAAAATCAAAACCTTTGGTCCCATTTTCGTGGAAGGAAATAAAATGAAAATGTGTTACTAGAAAGTAAAATTACCAGTTACAGTAAATTTAAGGGACTAACCAGGTCTAGACCTGGTTACTTATTTTTCTTCACAAAAGTAATGTACCCTTTGTGTGTGTGCGTGCGTGTGTGTTTGTGCGTGTGCAGCACAAATAGTGTCGGCAGACACGTACACATACAAGCTGACCTCGCTTTCAAGCAGCACCAAATACATGGCATGGATCATGGCCTCCACGGAGCAGGGCTCTGTCAACGGCACAGAGCACTCCTTCAGCACTGCCAAATGGGGTGAGTAGAGTGGTTCAGAACCGTTCCAAAGCTGGGACCTTAACACTAGGCCTGACCCCAACTAGTCGACTAGTCGACTAGTCAGTCGGTAGGGGGCGCTGTCGACTGACAACCTCCCAGTCGAATGTCGTTTATTTATTTATTTTGGTAGGCCTACTCGTTTTTTTTATCATGCCACTTGCGGGGTTGGGGTGGTTAATGTCTAACATAAACAAATGAACAGAGAGAGCCTATTGTTGAAGTACTGTCAGATTTAAATGCCAGTAAAAAGTCCGACCGTGCAAGCCAATTTGATAACCCATACGGAGCGCTTATAGCAGGATAGGCCCTATGAATGCATCGCTGTCCGGCACGTAGCCTACGAAACACTGTCATTACAACCCTTAAGAAAACACTGGTCCGGGAGATTGACAGACGGTGGGATCTAAAAGATCCAGTCATCCCGAGCAGCTTTTACATCCAGTTTGCCGCCCGTTATAAATCTTTCTTTTCTCACCGACCGCCGTATTCAACAGGCCCTCTTCATAAAGCACAGGTATGATTAATAAACGTAATTGCTAGGCCTATAGTCAATTTTCTAGCGGTGTTAATCCATTAAAAAGACAGAAAAAGCCGTTCTTTTTTGCATATAACATTCGTCTGCGCCCCAGTGTAAAAGAGAGGGGAAAAAGAGACGGGAGAAGGGAAAAAACAGACCCGGACTCATCAAGCCATGGCTAGGGGGGGCTGGAAGATTGCCAGGCGGGGCAACTCCAAGGTTTTTCACACCAAGGAACCCGAATTATCCTCATTTGTGTCAGAAACGTCATAAGAGAAGATATTTGATCCCCGTAACCTTTGATTTGAGGAGAAAGACGCACGGGTGGGCACTGCCCTCCCCTGTCCCATGTAGATCTGGCCCTGGATTTGACCAGAAACTCCGCCACTATAGAGCGGTAACACGGGCATCGACAAGCGATGCAGCGTGGATTCCTTCGTCTAGAAGTTTTCATCGCAAAAAAAATATAATAAAAAACAGTTTAAAATGAGGAAAATATGCGCTTCGGCACAAATACATGCTTATAGAAAAAAAAAGTTTAGTGCTGAGAGAGAGATAGAGAGAGAGAGAGAGACCGCACTGGTCTGAAAATCCTTTTGTGAGGACGGTCCGCGAGGACGGACCGCGAATGCCCCGTCGTTCTAGGTAGGCTATATTCGTTCTAAATTCATATTTCGATCAAAATAACCGTGCCATTTTTCTTCTGTTAAGGGTAAGGCACATGTTTGTTTTATTCAACGAAAGAAACAAAGTCGTGTTTTGTTGTTCAGTTTTTAAAAAAGTGTGTTTTGTCTTTTATTCTGCATTTTAGCCACGGAACACCATTTGATGTTCAATTTAGTCTCTTTGGTCCCCCCAGAAAAGTTAGTCCACAATTTAGGAGAGACAACTGGAAAAAAGTTTAAAAAAAATAACAATTTGTCTACATTTTCTATTTGTGTAGATTCGTTAAAGTATTTTGTGCTTTGTTGTTCAGTAAAAAAAAAACTTAGGCTTAAAGGCTATAGGCCTAATATCTCTTTTTTGCCGGGGGGGCACCCCAGACCTCGCAAGTTTCGTGCTTAGACAGACACAGACGTACATACTGTACATGCATACACACCTTGCTACTTAATGAAGCGGTTGCAAAGAAAAATAGAATCTCTTTTTCTTTTTTCTTTTTTTTCTCATTTCTTTTAAAACCAGAGATTAGTCTTGACCCATTAAGACCGGAGGCTGTTTCTACAAATGCCTTCTGTAGTTAAAGATTTTTAAAAATATGTTCAAAACATGCCAGTAAAGTGATGTGTTGTGAGCCTGTACATCTGCTATTCTTTAAATAGCCTACGCAAAAAAAAAAAAGAAGAAGAAGGGGTCGGGGGCACAATGCTTGACATGGGTATTTGGCAATAGTTGGACGGCAGCCAGGGACTTTTTGGGAGATTCTTGGTGCAATAGCTGAAAGTTAGTGAAGTGCTGGTTTAGCTGACCGAGGCATTTTTTATCACAACTTCTCCTGTTCAGTCCCAACTGGAGACCTGTGTTGCATTTCCTCCCATGTCTGCTCTCACTTTCCTGCCATTGTTCAGTCTAACTGAACACAGAAATGTCATCAAACTCTCCCTAACACGGTGTTCCTAAAGCAGTTGTTCTCAGCCTGCGTTCTGTGAGGACATTGCTAGTGAGCCCCCAAACAATTGTGATAACAATAAGATTTCAATAACTATGACTAGAGATCGAGCCAGAGGGAAAGTAGAAAAATGTGAAACACATTTTTATTTGAGTGCTTTTGTTATGTACACGTGCAATACATATATCAGCCCATAGCACTTACAACCTAGGTATTTTAGATGGCATAAGTAGACTTAGATAGCAGTTACTATATAGCAGTTACTATAGTACTATATAATATATAGTTAACTATATAGAATGTCACAGGTATTACCATGTTTTAGTGCTTAAAGTGTAAAGTAAAATTTGCTTCAATTGTAAATTCCTTTAATGTGCATACATTATATAATGTATTGCATTTTTTATTTCATTTAACCCATTCTGTACGGGGTTTAAGTTTTATTGAAAAATAGCAGGTGTTCACTCCTGCTTCACCTGCTATTTTGGGGAAATCATAAATCTTTGAATATAATGTTCTTTTACAGCGAACGTTTTGTAGAATCTATATTGTCAGGTCAAAATAGGTTAATGTAAATCGCTGTGGATTAAGAGCGTCTGCTAAATGCCTAAACTGTAAATTTGTACTAATTAAAGTGTATTATGTTGGTTCAATTGATCCAAGCAGGAACATAATCGACTGAATTGATTTGATTTTCATTAAAAATAAATGCGTTCTTTCAGCTCCGGGTCAGATTGAGGGCATCGTGGTAGCAGTGTGTCTCGGCTTCCTGTTCTTCGTGGTTCTGACCATGCTGCTGTGCATCTACAAGAAGGACACGTACGTACTGTGCTTTCATTACCGCCAGTGTTGTCAACTGCCAAAATCCAAAATGCACTACGTAGTGGCACTTCCAAAATGCACTAGAATGCACTAGAGCAGTGGGTTTTCAACCATTTTCATACCAGGGCCCACTATTTATTCTGTATTTTAGCCACAGAGGAGAGGACCTCATTTTGATATTGATTTTATTCTCTCTGATTAATTTAGGAGAAATAAGCGGCAAAATGTTATATAATTTAACTCTTGAGAGCGGGGGTCCATTTGGTTTCATTTTACGATCTCAAGAGTTACAGATCTCTAAGGGTCCATTTGGTTATCAATGGTCCTTTCTAGGAAGGAAGGAGGACTCTATCATTGGAGGAAAATGGTGAAAAACGAGGGTTTTATCTCTGGCACCTGTCAACCAATTTCGCCCCAACTCACCAGCAAAAAAGCACTAGATTTTCCGCCAGGAGTTTTTCACAAATTTTGGTGCTAGGGGGGTCTGAAAAAAAACTAAATATAGTTGGCAACACTGATTACTGCCTTTTTACTCTCTGCTCGCTGTCATGTGATGTGATGACAAAATGTCTCCGTGGTTGGATGTGACTCTTGTGTTCACTGACGAGTGTTTTCCACAGAATCAAGAAGAACTTCTGGCCTCAGATCCCCAACCCAGGAAGCAGCAGTATCGGCACTTGGTCACCTGACTTCCCTTCCAAAGTAAGAGCTCCATCCTGTTGTATATGTTGCATCACCCGTAGTCTCGTGGGTGGACTGTTGCCCCTCGGAAAGTTCAAGTTGCATCATATAGTGTTAAGCGGATGTGGTGCGTACCCTCACTTCGAGTAGGGGAAAAAAACAAGTCCTACTTAAAGCAAAACAGTGTGTCGTCCTACTTAAAGCAAAACAGTGTGTCGAATGTTCCATTCCGTGATACTTTTCTGTGTTCATCTATCGGTGCACAAATAACATGAATCTCCCGCTCGTATGACTCGTATGACACGTATGACACTACGGTTCTGTGAAAAGTCTCTGAGGAAAATTAACAGGGAATTCACTTCTAAAACTGACACTGTGACATCACTGCAGAGCTCTATAGAACAACATCACCTATCACGACCAAATGGATGCACGTGGTGCAAATGGGCAATTCAGAAATCAGCATTTGAAGTAGTTAAACTAGCAATAATGTGCAGAAGCATTTTGCATAAAATCAGTCTAGGATATTTCACAAATGTTTTAAGTCTGAATCAGGCAGAACAGCAGCAACAATATTACTAAAATACCATGATTTTGCATATTGTGCTCATTGTTTAGGACGTTTTTCCACAAATCACACATTACTGGTACTGCAGGTCACAATCTTTCGGTTGTGAGATTTTATTTCGCTTCACTGCATTTATATTAACCACTTTTTACTTTAGAGTAGACCAACATCTATTATTCAAATGTAGCTTTTTTGTAAACTTCTGTAAACAAAATATCAAGACTCAGTATTTGACATTCCCCCTCCCCACCCCGCAGGCCGACACGCCCAACGAGGACGCCCTGACGGACGTCAGTGTGGTCAAGGTGGACATCTGCGGCGACGGCCGCTCGCTGTTCTTCGACGACGACAAGAACGGCCTGCCGCTGAAGAAGGACAAGTACCTGTCGGAGGAGCACAGCAGTGGCATCGGCGGCGACTCCTCCTGCACGTCCTCGCCGCGCCAGAGCGTGTCGGACAGCGACGAGGGAGTGGGCGAGTCGGCCGAGACCACGGCCAGCACGGTGCAGTACTCCTCTGTGGTCGCCGCCTCCTCCTCCTCCTCCTCTGGCTCCTCCGCCGCTCCCACCGCCACCAACGGCTACAAGGGCCAGCACCCCGGCGCCGCCGCCTTCGCGCGCTCCGAGTCCACGCAGCCCCTGCTGGACTCGGAGGAGAACCCTGACACGCCGGAGGCCGCCGCCGGACAGCGCTTCCCGCCACCGCGAAACCCGTGTTTCCTGCTGCGCGGCTCCGACGCCACGCATGGCGCGGAGGAGGAGGAGGAGGAGCGAGGCGGGTCGCTGCTGCTCAGGTTCTGCCCGCTGGAGGAGGCGTCGCCGCAGGCCACGCCGGCCGAGGGCGGCGCGGCCGTGGAGTTGGCCGAGACGCGGGTGCAGGTGGCCTCCAGTTACACACCGCAGCTGGGCGGCTACCGGCCGCAGTGACAGAACCCCAGCCTCTGTTTCCTGATGGGTTGTTGCACGCCGGTTTGCCGCACATTCGCCGGAATGAACCGATCTATAAGCTCACAATAGCGCCGCCTGGCGCCGCGTTATGGATCGGCTTTTTCCGGGTTCCGTGGCGCCACAGCGCAGCGGCGTGTATAACATTTAAAGAGCCTTTAAGGACGTCACGTTTTTGCTTGTTAAATGGTCTGTGCCTCGAAAACGGTTTATTTCAGAGTTTCGGGGGGGGAAAAGAATGGTGAAGAAACCACCACATTTTCATCAGTGTTTTTTGCAGAAAGACGATGTCCAAAGTGCAGAGACTGCCGAAGGTCTGTTTTTGTCTGACGAGGACTGAACTGGGTGTGTAAAATGCTTTGACATTACATTATACTCTGAATATGTCACCCTACATGTTTCTTTGGTGTGTCATATGTATACATACAGTATATACTGTACAATATTTGCCCAAATAGTAGCCTAAATCTAAGCTATGGTACTGTTTTCAATAAAGCGGTGCCTAAAATAAAAGTGTCACTCATAGGTAGAGTTTCACATTTGCCTGTGGAGAGCGTAGACAAAAAAGTTTGTCCAACTATGCGCATCTTACACTGACAAACGAGTCGGATGTCGCCTGGCAGCTTGTCGCTGACTGAGTCCCAAGCCAGACAGCCTTCCTTGCGTGTCTGTCTCCACCCAATAAAGGCAATAAAAGCAGGGCTGGATTTAGCCAGCCCTACTAGGGTGGGCAACTCAAAAGTTTTTCATATGTAGCAGTGGTTTTCAATCTTTAAGATTTCTTTGGATTTTGTCCACAACAACAGACTGGATTTGGGAAACAAAACAGTCAAACATACAGATCTAAATGACCATTAATCTACTACATTCTCTAGTTGTGTAGACTAGGGCTAATTCTGTTGATGAATATTTTAACTCTTACATCTCTTACAACTTTCCACAACTCTCTCAAGGACCACTGGTGGTCCCCGGATCACTGATGAAAACCACTGTCTGATATTACCTTTCATTGGGTGGGCAGGATGCACATTTGGGTGGGCACTGCCCACCCCTGCCCCCCTCTAGATCCGGCCCTGAATAAAAGTGTAGTCCCCACATGAACTTCGCCTATAGATATGCTATTTTCAGCACTCTGCACCAGCGCCATGCAAAAAGAATGAATTAGGCCTCAGAAAATGCAACTAATTTACTAGGATCAGCGTCCAATACGGAACATGGGGCGAAACCCCTGCTGGCTGTTACGTTCCCAGGGCTACTATTTGGGTAAAGAAAACAAATTATCCATCACAGTAATAGCAATCGTCAGTCACAGTATGTTTATGTATATTATATTGCACTCGAATGTAATCCAATATAGATCTAGAAGCCTCACTTCTTGCCAACAACGTTTCACTGCCACTTTGATTTCATTTGTTTGTTTGTTTTTTCAAGAGCAAATGCATCAGGCTGGATTATTATTAAGTAAGATATTAAGTACTTCTACCAATGCTGACATAACGAGCTGAAAAACTGCTTCATGTGGTTATAAGAATTATTTCAAGACATGATTTTGTTTGAATGTGTATGGCGAGGTCAGGATGCTGCAGTAGACTATGCACAGCAGACATTCGAAAGCAAATTGACCTCAACCTCACTGTTACTTAGTTTCCAAGAGGTCTACACAATTAGAGAGGGTAGAAGAATTGTTGTTTTTGTTATTTACCTGTTACCTCTCCTCTAGTACCAACACCAATCAATACAGCATGGAATTGTGGACAACAACATACTCAATGACAACAACATATTCTTTAGTTTGTTGTCTGAGAGGCTAAATGGTGATTGGTGACTCATTGATATGAAAAAGGCTGAACACATGGAACCCAATACTGTAAACACATTTGGCTGCATGTTGTACACATTCAGAGTTTAGTCAGAGGCGGCATTGATATAATTTGAGAAACCACGTGTTACACTAAAGGGAACCCATTGTAATTGGTATGATTATTAACACCTGTGAAGGTAAAGAAGACACCTGGTTTCTTTTCCAACATGGCTGCTGTGCACATAGCCTATTGGGACAGTAAAGACTGAAGTGACCTCTGACCGTCCAGAAACCGCTCATCACAACTTCTCATGGACATCACGTTGGAGCTACTGCATACAACGTATCCTTTCCAAACTAGTATGGGCGTCGCGACAAACATATACATTTGTTTCTTTTCTGTAAAGAATCGTCCACATGTGAAGGCTGTTATCTCGGACTTGTGTCTGAGACGTGCGTGTGTGAGGTTTGTGTCCTAGTAACCACTTGAAACCTACCGTGACCTTACTAATTCCGCAAAAGAAACAGCAGACCAAGATATAAGCTCAGAGAGCTTGTGAATCTAATTTGTTTTCTCTAATGAAGAGATTTGGCATAGAGGGGGAAAAATGGACTGTGCTTAGTATAGCGATACATTGTGAACCCCTATGAGATTTGGTACAGACTCTATAGGAAATATCACTCAGCTGTACTACAGAGCGAGAGAAAAAGGAGCAGAGTTACTTCTTTTGACCCCATGGGGGATCCCAAGCAAACTATAGAGATTTTGTGTTTTTCGTTTGTTTTTATTAAGGCTTCTTCAATAAGACTGCATTGATCCAGCCTATGTGATGTTACATGACTATGTAAAATGCTAACACATTAATGCATATGGCTTGTATCATTCTGTTACTGACATTTCATCTATGAGCAGCATATTATCCGAAAGAAACGGTATATATATTTTTGTTTTTTCATGACCTGAGCAAATACCACGTCTTTGTTTTCTTTTTTCTCTATTATTAATTTTGAAAGAGTTTCTGAGTATTTGAGCATGGATGTAATTGACATTGTAAATATTTGTGCAATATTACCAGTGGTTCTCAAACTTTTCATTCCACAACCCCCCCAAAATAATCACATTTCAACTTGGGGACCCCCTCCTCGTTTTAGCTCGACTTGGTTACACAGATAAATATGGTGAAAACAGTCAATCTACAAGCTTGTGATGCGATTCCAATCACAATGCATTTATTTCTGGAAAAATACATGACCAAAAAATATATTTTATCCACAAGCTCACATCTACAAGCTCACAGTACGCCACTGAGTGAAATTGTCACCAGTTTGAAAGGACCTGAATGGCTGTAGGACACATTTATACTGCTAAAACTTTCACCACGTCCATACAGTACATCTCTGTGGTCTTCTCTCACCTGGCAGCTCCATCTTCAGCATTTTTCCCATCTCTCATTGCCCATGTGAGCTTGTAGATCAGCTATTTCCACAATATCCACCTCTTTCACAGCTGACATTTGACTATTTGGCAAAGGTTTGATGATGATTGATTTTTTTATAGTTCGTGTATTGTTACATTTGACAAAGTAATTTGTGTTTTTTAAATTATTTATTTCATTTCAGAGGTATTAAAAAGGTCTTAAAAGACCTTAAATTGGCACTTTACTTTAGGAGGCCTGTGCTACGTTTCGCCATTTTAGATTGAAACAGACCTCGCCCCCAACCACCCCCTCCACCCTTGCACCGAGGCATACTCTCTCTCGCTCACTTGCTGCCTTTTCTCTCCCTCAATGCTGCTAAGTAAGACCTATTGATCCTGTTAATAACCTGGGTAAAATGTGGGACAAAAAGCGAGACACTAAGAATATAGGATATGGGTTTAAGGGGCCTCATATTTGGTCTTGAGAGAGGCCTCTCCAAGGCCAGTTAATCCCATGATGCAGAGCACCCGTATCTACACTTACTGTATACTGTATACCTGTAGTATGATGTTGGCTGTGGAGTCGAGTGAGAAAACAACGTTGCACATTGAGCAATTCAACTGGGGAACCTCACCCAAAACCCTGACCCATAGTTTGAGAACCACTCCACTATGTTGGCTTCTGGTAATGTGATGTTATTATTGTTTAAATCGTTCTCACGAAATTGCTGGTGGTATTCATTCTACACTCACAATGCCATCTATTCACACTACACTACCTTATGTTAAGGATGGGGTTACCTTTTACTGTATGCCATCAGAAATTAAGTGCCCTTTTTCCCCATGCAGAATGTTTTCACATCCACCATGTTTAACATACTATGAAATAAAGGCTTTTCAATGTTTCTCAAGGCTCCTGAAGGCTCGCAAGCAATTTTTAGTTTAGTCTCATTTATGTCTTGTGAATAAAACGTTTTAGCCTTTAGTGACTTGAAATGTTTTACTTTAAGTTTAGCTTTACATACAGTATATGACTAAATATACAACTTTATTCGACAACATCAGTTGAGGTGATGGGATGATGTCGTCGAAATGGCTGGTTATACACGTGGTTGCATGCTGAAAATCCCTAATCTACATAAAGTATCTGCGATTTTTTTTGTCAAGGAATTTACTGTACCGTATATATATATTTGTATAGGAGTATATATATATATATATATACCGTATATATATATTTGTATAGGAGTATATATAGTCTTAGTTTTAGTCGTCATAGCTTGTTTTGTTATAATCAATTAAAAATGGTAGTCAACAAATATCTTTTTCATCATAGTTTTAGTGGACAAACATTGACTACAGTCACTACAGTAACTCCAAGTCCCATAGTTATCTTTCATCTCCATAATTAATTCAGTCTCATCCTGGTAGTGCTCATTATATTGTATAAAACATTGACCCAATAACTTCACTTCACCCTTTTTGAAAAAACAAACAAAAAAAGATTACATTACTGATGTTTTTTCGATTACATTACTGGTTACGTTAATGATGTGCAGAAGATTTACATTTAGTCAGCCAAATTAAGACTGGGTGGAATGTGGGGCCTTAGTGGTCAGACAGTGGTGTTTCTAAGCAATTTGGAGCCGTAGGCAAGATTTTCCCTGGAGCCCCCCTTACCCGTAAATCACCCCCTCCCCTCATGGCGCCCTAGGCAACTAGGGCGCCTAGTTTGCCTAATGGCAAAAACACCCCTGTGGTCAGACACCAGAGAATCATTGGAACATACTGTAGCCCCGTCTTGTGGACAGAATAGCAGGAAATGACAGTCACAAGACTGGGCGGCTGTGGCTCAGAAGGTAGAGCAGGTCGGACAATGATCCAGTGGTCGGCGGTTCGATTCCCGGCTCCTCCCGTCTACATGTCGAAGTGTCCTTGGGCAAGACACTGAACCCCACCTTGCCTCCAGTGGTTACCTCCACTGGTGTATGAATGTGGGAAGTGGGGACGCTGGCGTTGACTGTTCGCCGCTCTACTTCCCAATGTATGAATGAATGGACCATTGTAAGCGCTTTGAGTATCACGCTGTGCATAGAAAAGCGCTATAAAAATGCAATCCATTATTATTAAGATCCTAACATACACACACTTGAATAGCCAGCCCTATGCAAACAGAAAAACTCCAAATCACTGCAAATCTTGTCAAACGTTTAATTAACAAAACAAAAACAAAGTTAATTAAAAAAAAACTGAACAATAATTAACACAACTGATAAACATTCATGTCCCCCCCCAGCGTTTTGACATTTTTTTATATCCCTAAATGGCATTACACCCATTTCTACGACAATCACTTCAACACTTTTAGAGAAATAAAAACATAACCTTTCCAAAAGAATACATTTCACGTCCCTTTTAGTTCTGCTACATGAAAATATAACACACATAATGGTGTAAATCAGATTCCAATAAAATAAAACTGTTTCTTTAGATTGTCTATATATCGTTTCACCAATATCCTATCACATAATAGGCATCATTAAGTTTAAATAGAACTGAATTAATTAGGCCTTGATATTCGCTAACTTCAGCTAATCCTACTCCGGTCAAACGACACAGAAAAAAAAAATCACTCGCGCCCAAAAAATAGCCGATCTACAAGCTTTCACTGCATCATGACGTAACGCATTGTAAGTTTGCATATATCGGCAATTCTTTTAGTGCACAACGGTGTCAAAAAAAGAAGTTATAAATGTGCTTTTAGGCTCTATGCACATACGCCATTTGGGAAATGTCTCTTCCTTCCTACTTCCGGGCCTATTTCTAATGTTCCATGTTTCCATGTTACTTATGATACTAATGCGGGCTCTGTTTACAGGTCAAACAGAGTCAAGGGGTCACTCTTTTGCATGATGGCTCACTGGAAATACTCTGCTACACCAGGAGCCTCAAAGTGTCCTTGAGTGGGTTCAAAACGGCCCATTATGGGTGTGTATGCTCAACTTCATGGGTAGTGTTGTAGTGCTCGAGACGTTGTTTCGTCTTGAAACCAGTCTCAAGACAAATTTTCGTTGTCTCGGTCTTGTTTTTGTCTCGCCGTCAAATATTTTGATCTTGTCTTGGCCTCTCGCTCTGCACTTCGTTTGTCTCATGGTCTTGTCTTGGTCTCACCCTCAATTTTTCTTGGTTAGTATTTTACAGTAACAAGTAAAGTCTCCGTAATGTGTTATGTTGCACTATTACTGCAGAACAATCAAAAATTGGCTTTTTTGGCCTCGACCTTTCTAGGTCTTGGCCTCGGTCTCGGTCTCAACCCCTATAGGTTTTGGTCTTGGCCTTGTTCTCGTCACCTCTAGGTGCTAGTCTTGTCTTGACCAACTCCGTGATTGTCTCGGTCTCGTTTTAGTCTCAACCCCCCTAGGTCTTGGTATTGCCTTGATCTCGATTTAGGTGGTCTTGACTACAACACTAGTGACCAGATCTAAGCTGTCCATTTATGACAGAGGTATTGCATGTGTGGGACAAGTGGGAAAGCACGTAGCCAACGCGGTTAGCAAATTATTAAGATGTTGATGTCATATTCAAAAACATAATTCAAGTTTTCAATTCAAATATAGCAAAAGAATAGCTGATCTACAAGCTTGTAGAACAGCTATATTTGATACAACAGTACTTGCAATGTGGCCCCTCTGGAGTGAGTGTGTAAATATAGTAGAACCAGGGATAACTTAAAACTGCATGTATAGCAGGAAAAGAGACAACAGAAAGCCAAGTATTAGGGCATTTGAACACTGAACTCTTGTCAGTCACAATGTGGGGCAGACGGATGCTCAATTTGTGGGAAACCTGAAAAGCCTTGGAAATGATTGACTGTCCCACGCAAAGACAGACTTCTGGTCACCCTAGTCATGTGGGTTACTGAAATAACCGCTGTACACTAAATGGAACATACAGGTATATAATCAATCAGTAACACCTGTGAAGGAGGTTGGAAGAAGCCCGGAAGTATGAAGAGTTACTTCCGAAATGGAAGAGCCCACTGGCTTAATTGCTTTCTAATTTCCGCATGGGCTCGCCTATAGAGAACCTTTTTTTTCCATTCTCATAATGAACATGCAACCATTCCATGTGTTGCAGTTCCAAAGCTTTTTCCACGAGACAGTGCAAACCACACTGAACACTGAATGGAATGACACTATTTCTTTTTCGAGTTTATTCTTTTTCCTTTTTTTACCCCCTCCGGTTACACATTACCAGTGGTGGACAGTCATGTTTACGTCACGAATTAAAACACTAATTGGAAAATAGTGAAAATAAAATAAAATAGCTGACTTACAAGCTCACAGTGCGTCGGGATGAGACACGTTGGGAGCTTATGGATAAGCTAATTTAATAGAATTATTGTTGTTATTATTATTTTGTAATTAAGTAATTAAAGCATTAGTATTTTGAAAGCATCTTTTACTTTTGTCCACCACTGGTTTATGTGTTAACCACTTATGACTGGAAAAAATAACCCCCATGTATGACCACAACCGCAGCAAGACATCAATGAAGTTTATTTTTTATTTTTAAATATATATATTTATATATCATTTTATTTCTACTGTTTTAATCTCCCCAGCATGCATTGAGCCCGGGTCCATAACTATAAGCACCTTCATAATGTTATAATAATAGCACCATTTTTTTTTGTTGACTTTTCGATAATATCGGGACCCCACCCCACCCTAAACTGTCGGCATGCATAGACTCCAGATAAAAACCGCTTTCTTTTCTCGATAGGTGTCGTGTAACTTGTATGCCGTCGTATAACTTTTACAAACATTAACAAGGCAATTCATGAATACAGAGTATAAGTACAATACATGTAGAACATGAACTGATACAGTAGTAAACACACCATAATAAAGAAAGTGCTATAGGACACCAAAGCATTGCTTTCGTCATGTTGGGAGTCTCGTAATATTCTATTAAAGACTACAGGAAAACACACCACGTGTTTACGTTACACACCTATATCTACACTTAAAACATGTTCCGTTTGTTCGTTTTTCTGCTTTTTAAAACCTTTTTTTTTTATCAAGTCACACAGTCGAACAGTTTCCATGTAAAACAACGAGGCAAAGGAAAAGTAACAGTAAAGCTTTTGTTGTAATATCCATAATGTTTATTATTGTTATTATTATGACTATACCGTACCTACACGACTATAGATGCAGCGAAACTCACTTCTACTTTTATTTTATGTCAGAGTTATTGTGTTATACGTTAGCAGTTACTGGTATTACTGCTCGTTCCAAATCCTTTCACCGTAAAAATCCCAAGGGTTGACGTACATTTGTATGCCAGAGTGCGTACAAAAAGGACCTGTAATAAGGGGTCCATTTCGTTACATTAAAGGATAAATCAACGCTGAGGATTTTTTACCGTGTTTGCAATATTAACGCATGCTTAAACCATTCCATTTAGTAGAAAAAGGATCCTGGAAATTCCTCAAATTTCCATTTTTTTTGTTTGTTTGTTTTTCTTTTTTCTTGGGGACAGTTCGACACTAAACCGTTGTGTTTTGCAACTTGTTTCATCTAAACAAAGGAAATAAAAATACATTTTTGAATTTGCAACAAAATGGAAAAAAAAATCTAAGATTTTCTTTTTTAAGGCTTACAGGTGGAAATGTTAGTTCTAAGCAATAACAGTCCTTAACCCATTCATTCAAGCTGTTCATAAACTATCCATTTAGCGCCCTCTGTTGACCATTGTCTCTTCATACAGGACCGAACCACCTCTTTATAAAATGCAAAATAATATATTCGTGATTATTTTATAGTCTGTTATTTTGGGGGTGGGGGACCGGGGTGGGGCTGTAAAGTATCACTAATAAATATATATATCTAAAGCCACATTTTTACAATATCATTAAGGAAATAATTACACTTTTTTTTTTGGAAGCAATCATGCTGGCACTCCATTCAATACATAGAAGCCAATACCATAGCAACTCTACACAACTTTCACCATTATACACTTCTCTAAAGATCAACACTAAAAGTATTTATTATAATTCTTTGCTTTATTCGCTCATAAATATAGGGAGGAATGTAGGGGTGTGGGAGTTTAACAGCTCGTGTGCACATAATTATAAAGTGCTTTGATCATTTTAAGAATGGTGTTTCATCGTTTGGTGGTACGTACGTACTACGCCTTTCCTTAATTCTAAACTATATAATTTGATTATCCTTTGTGCTCATGGGTAAAATGACATGGTCCACTTCTACAGCATAAGCACTTTGCATGTTGCAATTACGTAATTAGTTAATTCGTAAATGTGTAGTCCTTCCTGAGTGAACAAAATGTTTACATTTTGCACACTCTCAGGGTTACATTTACATTGAGAACTTTACTGCGTATTCAGGAGTCTTACTGTATGTGACAGTAGCTCTAGTCAGCAGGAATGAAAATGCACATTGCCCAACACTTAAAGGGATAGTTCTGTTTATTTCTCTTTGCCAGGCTGATCTCCAGTAAATGTTGGGTAAGGCAGCACTAAAACTGGTCTGACGAGATGTCTGACATCAAATCCAGATACAAAAACTGAACTATTCCTTTTAAGTGGGAACTTCTCTCAAAGCTCATTTCCAGACTGCTCCTCTACTTGAACAGGATATGCTTCGTAGTAGCAGGATTATCTATTCTGATCATTATCATTGTCATCTGAAAGGAATCACAGTGGTAAATACATGTGCAACTACACCTAGCTCGAACAGCCAACATCTATATATTCTATACCTTCATATCCAAGTTCTTAATCGCCTTTACCATCTTAACTCAGCTTGGTGAATCACCTGTAACTTCTGAACCAAGTTCTAAACAATCTCTACCTTGGAATATTTGTAATAAAGTGAATTGGATGCCCTATCGGGAGGTATAATTTCATGGCTAGAATCTTCATTTGATTGTCATAAACAAAACAAAATGGGTCTTTAGGATAATTTTCACTTCATCACGTGTCTAGTCGACACTTTTGTGTCGTGTGATGAGGTATTAATTAACCCTTGGTGGTCCTTCAACATCAGAAGCAGCATTTTTTTGTTGTTTTTAAAGTGCTTGTTTGGGAGGGAAGAGGACTTTTCCCTTTTTCCTTCTTTGCAGGGCATCGCTCTATGTATCTCTGTATAATTCTCTTCAAGACAAATGTTCTTCCATATAATAGTTGAGGCAAGAGTTAAAGTTAAGGTTCATTTGTCATTAAGGCCTGTACCTAAAGCCAAATCCAATGGCCCTACACAGTAAACACTGTATACACAGTATCATCTATTTAATTTGAGTGTATAAACGGTACCAAATGGAACGGCAACACTCCAACTGCTGCTGTGCAACAGAGTTTAAACTCTGATATGGAAATAGACAAACAAATCTATTTTGTATCGGGGGTCGGTTCAGATAAAACATAATGATGGTCACTATAAATGGCAAAGCAAACATTATTTTAATTGTTGAAATACTGATTGTTTTTGTTTGTTGGATTTGGAAACATAGACATATAAAGGTAGAGACACCTCTAACCGGGCTCTGGCACGCGTTGTCAAAATTGAAGGCACAAGTTTTCTCGAGATTCCTTCGCGAAGTATGAGCGGAATCTTGTCAAAACTTCCCGCGTGCGTAGCATCAATCCCGGAAAAGACGCGCTGTGATTGGCCAGTAGTTGCTCGACTGACAGCGAGCGATATGGGTGAGTCGCATGCGTGGCTTCAGAGCATCATCATCATGGCAGAGGCACTTCCACTGCCTTTAATGGAGACGCGTTGCTCTAATGAACTGCAGCGGCCAATGAGGCATCTATATTTTTTATATTATCTATGATTGGAAATGAAATGACTCTCCCTAATTAAAGTCCATTCCAAAGAACATACCGCTAACCACAATGTGTACACAAGCTCAACCATGCACCTGTTTTCTGTAGACAACGAGAAACTGGACAGTCAACACTAGAACTATTTGTAAACTAAACATTGTTTTTTGTCTCTCCCCAACCGTCAACCTATAACCTTCGTATTACATTGTACAATAGCTCTGTCCTAGCCCTGACAAGGACATTTATCTTTGAGAAATCTGCGCAGCAGTCATTTGGCCTGTGTGCGTGTGTGTGTGTGTGTGTGTGTGTGTGTCTGCGAGGGTGTTCGCGTGAATGCAAGCGTGCCTACGTGTGTGTGCGTGTTGTGTGTCAGTTATTCCATTAACCAGTTAAACCCTACTTTGTTAACCCTCTATGCAGTACATTGGTCCCCTGGGCATCTGACGCTACGGGTCACCTTGCGTTTTTTAGCTCTGCGACAAATTTCTGCGCCCAAGCAAGCAATTAGTCTACAAACTCATCACGCTTTGCAAGCTTGTAGATTGGCCGACCGTTCACACTTTAGTACACATATGCTACGGTTCATCGATTGGTTATTGAACAGTAAACATTAGAAACCTATAGCATCCCTACTTTAGTAGTACTGTGCATGTGATAATAGTCATTAGCCACGTTTAGCGAAAAGGATCGAGCAAACTGTTCGCAGCTCGCAGATCTACAAGCGTTGCGATGCGTTATGATCATGTCGGTTGGTTCCGCAAATGGTCATACGAGGAAGTACAAAGGGCTTAAGTGGATTTAAGACTTGGACAACTTTAAGTTTATAGCGCCCTCGCCTATGAAAAGTAAAAGAGAAGACGGATTAAAAACAAAAACACATGGTAATACAGCACATTGGTAAATAGCACAAGGAACTATTTTAAAAGCCCTGTTTTATAAGCACAATGTTGAGCCCTTTACAACCTATGCCATTTAATACGCTTCATCTGTTCCTGTGATGACAGAGGCCTTCAGGGGCAACACAGGCAACAATTGACCTTTGTCACGGCAGCCATTTTGTCATGAAAGAGTTTGTCGGTGACATGCTGTGCTGACACATTAGGGACTTTAAGAAAGCAGTCGACACGACAAGAACGTTGACGTGCTCTGTCGCAGTCGCCACAGAAGCCCAACATAGTTAACGCTTCTCTACAGCCTACCTCTCGTCCATGTTGTTAACAAGACGCCAAAAGCTGCGCTTTGCCGTTGGAGGATAGGGTCTGACGGCTGCGATCGAGGCTTATATATCGAGCACCGAATCATTTGCAGGTGGCGTTGTATGCAAATTGATTATACTTATTTATCTATACTAGGAAAATGCCTTGCTGAAGATGCCTAAATATCTAAAAATATATATATTATAAGATCTATAAGCTAGCTCATAGGTCAAAGGATTCTAACTTTTTCAAATTGACCCTTACAAGTCTAATTGGAGAGTTACGGTAGTCCTTCAAATGTCACCGGTATTGTAATTCTACATAGCAGACATGTGTCCACATACCAGGTCTGACAGTGTGATGAAACCGGTTCCAGGATCGGTTCCAAATGTGAACCAACTGTGGATCCTTGATGTTGAATCCTGTGCCTCCGGTTCCAACCTACCCCTCTCCCCATCACATCAAAGCTGTGTCATTTGGTCACAGTCCCCCATGAAGCAGTACTATTTGGGAGTGTGAAAGAACTATGCAACATAAACACCAGGCTCGGAATGATCCATCCTCGCCAACGTGCGATCAGCCAGGAGAAACTGTGTGATAAAGGAGAGTCATGTTGATCCAAACACTGCCCCTGCCCGAGTCCTAACCTACCCTACCGACTTTGAATAGAAAACAGACTAGTCCATGTCAAAGGGGCTGCAGTGAAATGGGTCTACAGGCCTGCTCGCGCTAGATCCTGTTTTAGCCTCTGTGAGCAACTTTTGGTAACCGATATCAATGTGAATGAAAGCATTTTGTTTGCAGCTCTTGCAATAGCAGGCCGCCTTATATTTTATGCACTCAAAGCAGTAAAAGCACTGCAGATTACAGCTGGCTATTCTTATTAGCTGATCTACACACTCACAATGCATTGTGAGCTTGTACGTCGGCACTTATACAACGTACAAAATGTTTGTATTCATTTGAAATCTTGTTTTTAATCGTTTACTACTTTGGTTTACTACTGGTGGTCCTTGAGAGGATTCCAGATGTTCCCCGGCTTAATGATAGACAGTTTGTAACCAAATGGACCCTTATAGATCTGTAACTCTTGAGATCGTAAAATGAAACCAAATGGACCTGTAAGGGTTCACTTTGGATTCACGATCTCAAGAGTTAAATATTTAAATATCTGAATTACTTAATTTTCAAGAATCTACACAATTAGAACAACATTTGGCAATATCTCTCCACAATTGTGGAAACAAATTTGAAAATCCTTAGTTTTGGGGTCCAATAGACTAAACCCAACACCATGAGTCAATCAATGGTGGTCCGTAGCTAAAATGCAGAACAAATAGTGGGCCCTGGTATGAAAATGGTTGAAAACCAACCGTTTTACACCATTGCCAATTGGAAGAATTAAGCACTGAAATCCATTGAGAGTTTTCTAAAAAAAGAAAAGCCTCTCTTGTCCTGTGTGATCAGGGAGGGGACCTGAACATGTCTGGGAATTTCAGGACAGAACGAAACTGCAAGCTGCTCTGCTTTCAGTGCTTTGTAGACTGCATGAGAAAAGCCACTGCGGCCCATAGTTCAGTTTCTGAGGCTCTACTGAATTGACTTACTCCTGCAAAACCGTAGCCTTTGGATGCACATCTGTGTTCCGTGCTCACCGACTGTACCAGTGAGTCACTCAACACCACCTGCCATTTTCTAACGCGGCAAAGCGATCGGTGACCAGATGCGAAATCATATGGCTTTTAAATAACTTCAGCTAATTTGCGAATCTTTCTGTTTTCTTTTTAAAACACAGACGTTGTCCTATAGCACCACATGATTTTAAGAAAAAAGATGATAATAAGAATGAAGGAAGTAGAATAAAGTGGAGTAATATATATGCTATCAAAACGGGGACTGTCCCACGCGGTAAAGAGTGCATTGGAGACAAATGGAATCCCATTCGTCAAGGAGGTATCGGCACAGCCACTGCCTGTCGTCTCAGTCTTTATATGGACATTTTTAGAAATAGCTGCAATACGGTGGAGATCTCTGCGTTTCAAGTAAAGATATCGTGTATCCTTTAAGACCAGCTGTTGTTAAGGCCATACTTGAGAGATAGCATTTCACATTAAAATACCTCTCCTGCGGCATTGAACATTACACGTGTTCATTTTTCAGATAACATCTACTTATAATGATGCATTCACTAGTTAAGTTCCTGCATCTTTCAAGTTATATTTAGCCTGCTCTTAACAACGCTTCCTCATGAGGGGCAAATCCATACGCGTAATAATTAACACTCAATTAATGGTCGATGTATACATGAATTCATCACAAATGTATCCCCTATTCATCACCCCCATTCATTCATTCACAGGAGAATGAATGGGGAAGTCGACTTTTTGTTGATGTTAATTTAATCATTAATTAAGCATTAAAGGTAATGTAGGCAACTTTAGTCTGTACAAAATCTGTGTTCGTAAATATATTTGAACTCCACCTCACTTCCACTTCTATTGGCTCATTATGAAACTGCTGGAGACTGCTGTGCTGTGATTGGCTAAAACGCTGCCTGACCCACCACCCCCCACTCATCCACCTCACACACACATTAGCAGCGCCCAGTCCTGAGCCCGACGAATGTTTGAATAACGTGAATTGTTGAAAATAATACAGTTCTGGACTGTCTGCAGGGCAAAGCAAGTGTCGGTCTGCAGGGAAACAGCTGCAGCATCAAAGTAGAAGCAACATACAGTAGAGGGGAAAAAGGCAAAAAATATAGCTATATATATTATGATTTTTGCTAAGTTGCCTACAATACCTTAACTAAGCATTCATTTTGTGTAGGATATTTCCCCACATGAGGAAGTGTTACCCCTTGCTTTGTACTTAGTTGCATGCTGTGATGCCCACTGCAATACATAAGCATGGAACACATACAGTGCGCCGCGAGCTTATGGATTGGGTACTTTTAGTGTGCAACATCAGTGACGTGTGCAACTAAGTATAAATAAGCCGTCAGTCGCATGACGCGTAGCACACCGAAAATAGCTAATCTTCTACAGAAGAGACATCTGTAAATTCTTCTAAATTCAGCATCACTTTGATTCACATACTGTATTTAATAGAATTGTGGCTAATGCCAAATTAAGTGTAAAATAACTTAAATATTAAATATCGCTTGTATTTCTGTCTATGGTAACAATAATGAGCGGATTAAATGTCTTGGGATATGATCACACGTGTGTATATGTGCTGGAGATTTAAAAAAGCATCATCATACTCGTCCCTTCCCATTTTGCCACGATTGCGCACACGCAGCCACATGGCTTCCTTTGGATTCCTCTTTAACCTTGTGTCTTTCAAATGTTGGAAAGAGAAATCGTAATCCCCCAAAAATACACATATTCATACCACCATCCCATAATAATAAGCATGATAATGTCATTGTGCAAAATCAATACCAGTAGACACCAATTCATTGGTAGATTTGAGGCGCATTCCAAAACTTGAGAATGTTGTGGAAACGTTTCATCTCTTTGTCTCTTTGTCTTTTTTGATCTCTTTGTCTTTTTTTTCGTAATGTAATTCAAAAACTAAATTATAAATCTGTATAAATCGTTTTGAATTGGCCTCATCTCAAATGGAAAATATGCTGTCGCAATCGTCCATATAAAAGTATTTCACTTTGTCTGCGATGAATGTATACTAATACATGAAAATTTCACTTTTTGTATTACATTACGGGAAAAAATAACTTTTCCAAGATATTCAGTTTTTTTGGGGGGTGGAATGTACCAGCGTTAATGAATTAGGTTTCTAGTGGGGAAAGTGCATGTTGACAATAGTCGTATACAGTACAGTCAAACGTATTGATCACATCAAAACCGAGTAGGGTGTGTCCCTCTCCCGCGCTCCCAAACCTTACCGCCGCTTAGCTCAGCTTAGCTTGGATGCGTCTCAGGCGGCCCACGTCAATCCTCGTGGTCCTCGCTGTCCCCGCCGCAGAGTGCCACGTCTGTCCTCTTGTCCCCCTTGTGGCAGGAGGCGAAGATGCGGCGCATCTCCTCCTCGTAGCGCAGGAAGTTCTCGCCGAAGCGCGCCCAGGCCTTGAGCGGCACGGTGATGGTGTTGCGGTACGGCTGCCGCACCTCGCTGACCTTCAGGAAGACGCCGTAGCGGTTCGAGCCCACATCGAAGTAGAAGCGCTTGTTGTCCACACGGAAGGAGGCGGCGTCCGGCAGCTCTGGCTGCTGGTCGTCCTGCTCGCCCTTCAGGCCCATGACGCGCTGGCCGCCGCCGTTGTCGTCGTCATCACCGTAGTCGTCGATCAGCTGCGAGAGTGCGTCGCGGAACTCGATGAGGCCCTGCGCCGGCAGCACGATGGTCTGCTCGATGCCCTGCTGGCCGTAGTAGCCGATGGTCCCGTGGGCCTTGCTAACAGTTTGCCGGATGCGCAGGAAGCGGCCCCGCTGGTTCTCCTTGAGGTCCAGGTAGTACTTGCGGTTGTCGCGCTCAATCAGCTCGCTCTTCAGCACGCGGTGGGGCGTGGCGCCACCGCCCGGCGCACCCTGCTCTGGCTCCGAGGCCGAGGCTGAGCCGCTGGGGGACGCTGAGGAAGCGGCACGGCGCTCGGCCTGCCGCCGCCGCCGGGGCTCATCGCCGTTGTCGTCGCTGTGGTGCGGGGGCAGGGCGGTTCCCCCGCGGACCCCCGTCTGCTGGCCGTTGCTCTGCACGGCATCCGGCCGCTGGGTGGAGCTGGTCACCGTCGGGACAGTTTGTGATGACATGCAAATAAGTCTGATTGATGATTTGAGCATTGAACACTGGAACTACATACGCTTTCTGAACTAAACACTAACCCTGCACAGGGAAGACATAAGAACCTTAACTTGGCCGATAGGTCAAGTTGACCTCAACTTGACAATAACAAATACTGGTAGGATTGATCAAAACAAGCTCAGCAAAGCTACAACAACACATCACCATAATAAGCATTCGATTCTGTAGCTAATAAGGGTTCAGGCCTTACCGGTGCGGTGTGGCCGCGGCGTTGCCTCCGCTGCGCAGTCCGATGCGAGCGTAGTAGTCGATGAAGTCGCCCAGCGCGTAGCGCAGGTCGGGCGCCGTGCTCATGGACAGCGTCAGCTTGCTCTTGCGGACGTTGTCGTGCCGCCCACGGCCGATCCACACCTCGGCGATCTTCAGGAAGCGCCCGCGCGCGCTCTGCTTCACGTCCAGGTAGAAGCGTTTCTTCTGGACGTCCACGCGCTTGGACGCCAGCTCCTGGATGTCTACAGCACCACCGCTGGCCAGGCCTGGCACGGCATGGCACGGTCCGGGGATTGGATTTCAGATGGTTAACGTTGTTACACCGCAGTCATTTCGATCAACGACCGAAGTGTGATTTTTTAACTCTCTTTTTTATCACATTTATGTTTGGCTGTCAAGCTTCTTAAATGGATTGTGACATTAATATAAAGTTTAATTAGGTTTCTGTGGTCTGTTTTTTTCTGGCTCAAACAAGTGCTAATTCTCCTGCTGAATGTGATGTCACATTCAGCATTATGTCAATGGGATTTGCCAACAGATGTCACTGTTCCCATTTTTTGCCTGTTTTCATTGCAGCTCAAAAGCCTTCCGAACCCCACAGAAAACTCCAAACCACAAAGAATCTGCGGAATGTTCAAAGTTCAGGTTTTCTGGGTGTAATTGAGGTCATAAAACCTATGTATTTCAGTAACATTACTTTCTTTTTGGGGAAATCATACACATGAATAGTGTTCTTTTTAACTGGACATAATAAAATCACATTACTTAAAAAATGCACAACAATAAATAAAAATAAATAGCAGATGCTCACAACAGAGCTTGCAGATCTGCTGTCATACATCTCCACCATTCTTTCCAACATGTTTTCATCTTGATCATCAAGAAGAAAAATCCAATCATCTTCTTGAAATGATTGCAGGTTATGTAAGAATTGTGACAGCCATTATTACCTCCAGCACTCTGCTGCTGCTGCTGCTGCTGCTGCTGCAGCTGCGATGTGGCCGCTGTCTGGACGTAATGCTGGGGGTACACCGCCGACCTGTGCGCCTGTGCCGCCGCTGCACCGTCCGGGGCTGCTTGGAGCATCCTGCTGCCGGAGCCCCCCGGTCTGCCTCCTCCCGCTCCACCTCCTCCACCACCTCCACGATCCATCCCTCGGGAACACGCATCAGCCATCATGATGTCAATAAGAAGAAGAATTCCACCGCCGACGCTCCCCGCATGTCTCTTTTTCTTTTCTTTCCTTTTCTTTTTTGTTCCGTCGGTTTTACAATTTTCCACGCAAGATGAGGAGGAAGACGATGCGCGGAAGGAAGAAGAACAAGACGAAGAGGGGGAGAGAGAGAGAGAGAGAGAGAAAGAGAGAGGGGGGAGAGAGCAGTGTAACCGCTGATAATATGTGGTATCGGCCGGTGTGTGTCTATTCCACGAGCTCTCTACCTCAAATGACCCGAAATCGGCGCGTTCCAAAAATGAAAGGGGGGTGCGTGGGGGGGTAGCAGCCCACCGTGTCCAGTCCTGGTGGTCTTCTCTTCTTGGTGATTATTATGAGCTCAGACCGCGACGCCTTTTCGGACGTCTTTTTTTTTGCATCTGCAAAAAATGTCCCAAAATGTCCCTGTTTTCTTCTTATTCTCTGTTTTCTTTTCTAAACCGTCTTCTTCATGCTGATACTTCTGCCGCGTCCTCCATTCCTGCTGTCTGTGCGTGTGCGCGCGCGCGCGTGTGTGTAAAGAGAGTCGTCGTCCAATCCAGGCAAGGCAAGGGCGCCTGCTTCAGATAACTAGGGTGAACCCGTTGAACCCACTCTCCCCATCCATCCTCCCCCTCCCATACCCGTTTAAAGAGCCTACACACACACACACACACACACACACACACACACACACACACACACACACACACACACACACACACACACACACACACACACACACACACACACACACAGCAGAAAAATATCCAGTATAAAATCCCCAGTGCGTATTTATCTAAGGCGCAAGGTTGCACGCAGCCGCATATGGGTGATGGCAGACTGCTGGGCGAGTGCTGGCGCTTGGGCACGGGCCCTATGGCCCATATTTGGAGATCACAATACCGAACTCATCAAACCCTGGATAGACATACACGGATCTGGTCTGGATCATCACCTAGATCTGCATGGAGCCGGCCAGCAACTCTACATCTGTTTTCAAACCCTAGTTGCTCGTATATGGAGCCGACATGCCATATATTGATCCTTTCCCATCCATACTTTGTTGTAATCCCTCCATCTGCGCCCTGGTCTGCCTCAGGGTCTCCTCCCAGTGGTACGTACATCGAGGACCCTATAGAGAGACACTCAATGGAGTGTTGACCAGATGTATGTGGAGATGGCCATACATGGAGCCTTGACCATAATCGTGCATGGCGTGACGTGTCACAAGGTGTAATGTCACACTGGGTGATGGCTTGCAGCCATATATGGAAGTATGACCTGACTGATAGTCAAGCAGGTTTTGCAGGTTTTCATTGTGAGGGCAGTGGGCCCTTACTATGAAAGCCATGCAGCACATGTCTGTGTGTGGCACTGCACTGACTCCACCTGCCACCATGAGGAGCAATTACAGCAAATCAAATATACAAAATAATTTTTGGACTTAAAATACTGCGCCTGCTTCCTGCATTAGTGCATCTTACTTGTATTGATCTAAAAGGACCCCCTTTTTTTAATCAATCAACCAAACAATCAGTCAATCAATCTGTTTGCTAGTTGTAATAATGGTGAAGATTACAGTGGCACTTCACCTATTTTCTAGGCTACTTTATCTTTAATCTTTCTATAATTTGTCCACTCCTCACTAATTTGCATTAGTCTAAGATGGGACCATTTCCAGAAAAGCAGTCTCAGAACTTTTCCTTTGAACCAGATTTCCTGTCTCCTGACCAGTGTTGGGAATATTACTTTACCTTGTTAATACATTACTTATTACTTATTACCTTCATTTTAAAGCAATATATTATATTACAATATTACTGTCTGAGCAAGTGTAATATATTAGTATTACTATTACATATTACTTAAAAAAAAACTTTTTACAAAATTTATAATTAAATATTTAGTGTCACTATTAGTCAAATAGTGCGTAGGCCAGTGGCATACCTACAATAAAGCAAGCGCACTTGGCTATCTGGCCAAATCCATATGAAATCAACTTGAAAAAAGTCACTCCTGAATAAATAATTTGATGACAAATGATAGAAAATAGATAGAAAATTGCAGTTGTCAAGATAATTTCACAAGAACACTTGCAACGAGACAGATGGACAGAAAGTAATATTGAAAGTAATGCAGTAATTCAGAAAGAAAAGTATAATATACTAGATTTTTTTTTGTTTTTTGTTAAGTAATATATTTATATTACAAGTTACTGCATTTTGGTAATTAAGTTATTAAGTTATGTAGTGCACATGTCCCAACACTGCTCCTGACTCTCTGCAGCCTTTCTGAATGGCTAGATTTTGGAAGCAATATGTAATGCCTCATTCCAGGTGAAGGAGTTGAAGTATCTAAGGGTCTTGTTGGAGAGAGAAGGAGATCAGCTGGAGAATCTGAGTGGCAGGGGCAGGGAGGGTACTGCAATCGCTGTACCGCACTCTTGTGACGAAATGAGAGTTGAGCCAGAAGGCAAAGCTCTACCAAGCAATCTTCGTTCCCACCCTCACAGGTCATGAAGTGTGCATCATGACCGAAAAATGGTGCAAATACAAGCGGCCGACAGATGGCTGGCATTTCCCTTAGAGATAGGTTGAGAGGTTCAGTCACGTGGGATAGACTCGGAGTAGAGCCGCTGCTCCTTCACCTGGAAAGGAGCTGGGTGGTTCAGGCATCTGGTTAGGATGCCTCTCGAGCATGTCCCTAGGGAGGTCCTCGATGCAGGATCCCAGGGACGACCAAGGCTCACATGGAAGGATTACATTGACTCTCTGGCCTTGAGCAGTTTACTCTATGGGAATCGGGATCCCTGGATGTTACTCGGAACAGGGAAGTCTGGAGCTTTCTGGTGGAGTTGCATGCCCCTGCCACCCAACAACAGATAAGTTATGGATGGATGGATGGATGGATGGATGGATGGATGGATGGATGGATGGATGGATGGAAGCAGCATGTATAAAGCCTAATGGGTTTTAGACATTCTTGCATTCGCCTGCCCTGGACCACCACCAGGCCAGTGGGCGCCCCAGATATTCTTTTTAATATATGTTGCTGTATTATATTGGACTAACGGATCAGTCTTTCTTAACCCAGGGAGTGATAAAAGGTCATCCAGCCACCAGCTCAGGAGTCAAACCCATGACTGTGGTATGGGCCATAACCACGCGGCCACCAGAGGACAGATTTCTGAACTGTCCAAGGACAACAAATTTCAACCAACCTATTTCCCGAGTATGCAAAGTAGATCTGCAAACAATAGACCTGGAACATCTCAATGAGCACGAGCTATTACAGTAAACGTGTGTGTGTGTGTGTGTGTGTGTGTGTGTGTGTGTGTGCGTGTGCGTGTGCGTGTGTGCGCGCGCGCGTGCGTGTGACAGAGTGAGAGAGAGAGATGGGCTGCGACTCTGCGAGTGTCCTTGGATGACTGACTGAGTTCTCGAGCATTGGGGAAATGGAACTTTGGGGAACCAAAATGCCAGTCCTACTGTACCAGGCTCTTCTTGCAGCCAACATGCAGAACGAAGGCCCGACGAAGGCCCGATGAAGTGCTGCTTCCCTGTTGTTGTAGCCCCGAACCGAAACCCATGAGTTCCCCCCTCTTTGTAAGTACTAGTCCTACTCCTATTCATGGGTCTCGTCTGTAGTCCTTCACCACCACGTCCACCAGCCAGACCTCACAGGTCATTCAACGTCTGCTACGTTGAATCACCTGTGAGGTCCCCAACATGGCTGGTCGTGGAGGACTACATGAATACGGTATTGTTCTATGATTTGCTGCTTTTGGCTATACAGAAGTGACTCTTTGTAGTTTTCAAAATGTCTTGACTATGGATGAAATGAAGGTACCCAACATTTAACAAGATAATAATAGTGTTTCTGTTTCTACTCACAGTTATCAGTCTTGTATTGAGTCATGTCACGTGCTAGAAAGCTGCTAAATAATATATTTTTCAATCGGTCGAACATTGGGCTCAGCCGTATATGTAGTAATGGCTCCATCTAGTGGATAGACTGGAGCATAGTAGTGGAGGCTTTCAGCAGGGCTGATCCGTGCTCTGTTGTCTGCATCCGGTTTACAGACCATCTACTGTATCCGGTCATGGACGCACCGTTTCCGTATCCGCTCTAGGGCCAGACCAGATTATCAACATGCAAAGTGAAGCCTATACCACCTACTCTATGTATACCACCCACTTTACTTCCCGTGGACTTTCAGACTGGCTGGTACTGGTAGGCTTTAGTACAACGGTTTTCAACCTTTTTGATGCCAGGGCCCACTATTTATTCAGCATTTGAGCCCTAGGCCACCATTTGAGGACATTTTAGCCCCATAGACCCCAAAACTAAAGATTTCTATTGCTTTTTTCCACGTTATGGATTTGGGTAACAAAACATGCAACATAAGGATGAAAATGACCATTACTCTTCTAGTTGTGTAGACTTGGGCTAATTCAGATGCTGAATATTTTAACTCTTGGGAGTGTAAACCTTGCGGGTCCATTTGGTTTCATTTTTTACGCTCTCAAGAGTTACACCTGGGTTCACCAACTTAGCTGGGGACCACGTGGAACCATCTCAAGGACCACTGGTGGTCCCTGGACCACTGGTTGAAAAGAAATAGTATTACGGTACTTTATAATATGTTGTGTAATTTCACTTTACATGTTGGTGGAAGTTTTTTGTTTACATTTGATCTAAACCTCTAAATTCTTTTATTCTTTTACTGCAACCAGGAGAGTGAGAATTTGAGAATTTTATTTTCATCTGAATTCAGTTGATAAACTGCAGAGAGGATAGGAAAAATGATGCGGATACAGTGGCAGACTAAATTAATAAGAATGTTTCTTGTTTGCTACCGGCACCAAATTGTCGTTTTTTTTGAGAGACACTATCCCCTCCTTTGCCCGACTTTGTGCGTACTCTGTGTGTACTACATAATGATTGGATTGGCTTGAGCATGGAACGTGATGTAGGCCTATAGTGTCTAATAATGGTTATTCTGAGCTCCTATAATAACCATATAACTTTTGTTTATTATAAAAAACAATAATGTTATCGCTAGCTTACTTATTTATTTTTTGTCCCTATAAGACGCTACTAATCACATCAATCACACCAGTCCATTTTTTGTGTAAAATCTGTTATGTAGATTTCAGTTTTTGCCTGGCTGACGACAAGCTGGCAGAAGAGATGCTTCGCTCAGTCCCAGAGGACTTGTCCACAAGTGCAAGGCTGGCGGAAGCAGGACTGGGAGTCTGCTTGGCCTTCCCGTATCCACAACGACATCTGGGACCTTGGTGATGGCGGTGAAGGAGAGGACCTACAGTATACCACCCCGACAATGGACTGGAGCCGGCTGTTATAAATCAGCTATGACGCCAAATTAATTAATACAACAAGCTGACAACAGTAAAACACTGTTGCAGTCCGAGGTAGGTAAAACACATTAATAATATGTGAACTGTGCAAAATATGTTCATACATTGGGGGGAAAAAAACACATTTTTTCAAATCAGCATACCGGTAGTCTTCTGTTCATTTCATATTGTTTTAAAAGTAGGGTAACTACAGTTGAATTTCAGTGGACCTCTATGTGCTTGCCTGCAGTACAGTCACTGCTCCAACGTCTAATGGACCAGATGTGTGGCCGCTGTTTCATTTGGGGGCGTGAAATTTTTAGTCCCTGTGTGTCCCTATCGGTTTGCGGTCAAAACTCAGCCTTCTGCCTGAATTGAAGGTCCACTCTGCCTTGGTTCTCGATGTGTTTTTTTCCTGCCCTCTGCCCGGCCATCGATCAAGTTTGCCTGATCAGAACAAGTGACTCACATTGAAAATGAATTAGAGCAGCAATCAAACAGCAATGAGCCGTTGGTCGGACAATTAACCTGGCCTGAAAGGTGTGAACGAAGCCTGAGCATTCTGCCAAACACACAATTAACACAAGCCCTCTGTACAGGCCTTCAGAGGCTGACTTCTGTCAAGTGTGACCAGACACAAGGGCGATACTTGAGACAGACATTTGAAGATGATACTCGAAAGAGCACGACCAATTATACAATGTCACATTACTGTGTAGCGCAAGCTGTACGTCTTTGGAAGATGGACGGACTTGTCCCTGCCCCCAGTGACCGTGGGACGAGGAGAGTTTTCTTCACCTTCTGGTCCCGTCAGCAGGTGAGAAGCTGTGTCGATTGAAAATTATATTTTGGAGGTCAATGCAACGCCAAGTAGAACTGCACTCTGTCGTGTACCAACTTACTGACCCCTACATACTCCTGACCCCTACACACAAGTACTCCCGGCCCCGGTGACACTGCAAACGTTTTACTGGTGTGTGGGAAGGACTTGCCATATGTGCAGTTCTCCAAATATGGAGTGTGATGCATGACACGCACACCCACCCAGACAGATGGCATTTTTGCCTGGTTTACCTAGTAATCTCGCCAATAAAGGAACTCAGATTGGTGATGTTATTATCAACAGTCAATAATGGACCACTATTGTGGTCCCTGCCCGTTTTTACATGCCCCCTACCGATCCTATCATAATACTTAGTTATTGTCTCCAATGTCCGTGCACGTCCTGAGTCTGTCCGTCCCACGACTGTCTGTTCATGCACCACGGACAGACAGATTTGTCCGTCCCACGACTGTCTGTCCGTGCACGCAGCCCGTTCGTCATGACGTCATGACGACGTTATAGTTGATACATTAGTACCAGTGCACGTTCAAACCTGAGCACAGACGGTGGAGACCTGGGTACAGGTCTCTAGGAGGACCCCTGAGCTTGAGAAGCTTGACTGATGACGTCATGATGAGGTCATAGGTATGAAGGTCATAGGTCATAGGTATAAAACGCCCTCTGTTCGTGCACGCAGCCCGTCCGTCCCCCGAATCTGTCTGTCCCACGACTGTCTGTCCGTGCACGCAGGCCGTCCGTCATGAGGTCATGACGACATGACGACATTATAGTTGATACACTAGTACTAGTACACATTCAAACCATTCAGACGGTGGAGACCTGGGTACAGGTCTCTAAGAGGACCCCTGAGATTGAGAAGCTTGAGATGACGTCATGATGAGGTCATAGGTGTGAAGGACAGCTGGATTTGGGGAAACAAAACAGGCAAAACACAAGCTTCTCAATCTCAGGGGTCCAGACAAGAGGACCCCTGAGATTGAGAAGCTTGAGATGACGTCATGATGAGGTCATAGGTGTGAAGGACAGCCGGCAGCATCATAATTAGGTTCAAGGTTCAACGTTTTTTATTTGTCATGCTTTTCCACAGTGCCAAGACAATAACAATACAATAAACAATTGTATTGTTTATTTCCAACTGAAATGAAATAGAAATTTCAAATTCAGAAAAGACATAGTATTTTATATATATTAGAATAATATCATCAATTCTTGAGCCCGGACGGTGGAGACCTGTGCCCCGTAGGGCACAATCTTGTACTAAACATATATTCTTTGCCGCACCATCATATTAGCCAATTAGGAACCATAGTTACATCACCCATCAATGATGGTCCTTTATTGGCCAAGGCCATTCCTACCATATAACATACAGTACATCACATGTACATCACATGTGTGCATACGTTACCTATTGCCCACCCAACACAGAAAGATATCTTAATGACGTCACCAACAATTCCAGCCAATTGACTCCGCCCACAGCCGACCACAGTTCTTGCACTCCACTTGTGCAAGTGTAAACTTAATTCCTAGTCTGAAGACGTTATACAAACTGGCATTTATTCTGTACGGTCTAGAGAAGTTTGAAGTCCCATGTGACATTGGGTGGGAATTGGCAGCCATTATTCCAAGTATCTTGCTATGTCCATCTCTCTTATAAAAGGCGCAACGATCAAAACATAATTTCAGCTCCATACATCATTGCGTCATTGTCATGTTGCTGGCTTCCACTGACAATGAATGGTAGACTGTAAATCTCTCCCGCCCTCTCTCTCCCCCCTCTCTGACTCTCTCTCTCCTCCCCCTCCCCTCTCATGTTGTGATGTGTACAATGGATGAGTAGCCATTCAGAAAGGCAGGGGAAGCAGGAGAGAGAGAGAGAGAGAGAGAGAGAGAGAGAGAGAGAGAGAGAGGAGGAGGAGGGCAGTCAGCATGGCGCAGAGCGGCCGGCAGCCTTTCACATAGAGCGTCTTTGGTGTGTCGTTGCATGTGGGGATGGAGCTCAGTGCCTCGTCTATGTTCGACCACCACAAAGGTAAGACCCTTATAAAAAACAGTGTACACGCACGCGTGCACAACACACACAACACACACACACGACACAAAGCAGCATATGCATATGGCAGGGGGGATGGATGATGGAGTTGCCTCCTGTTGCCATAGAAACCATCTGTACTTTAGACCCTGCTATAGCTATTACCTGCATGGTGTGCGGAGACGCTCGTTCATGAAGACTTGATTATAATTCATTGAGCGTTGGGAGTCCCCCAGAGCTGTGTATTTTTTCTTTCCTTTTCCCTCTAGATCAGTGGTTTTCAACCGGTGGTCCCCAGCTAATTGATAAGAAGTTGGTAACCAAAGGGATATCAATCTTTCACTCTTGAGCATGAAATGAAAAGACCCTTTTGGGTCCTTTTGGTTTCATACATTTGGTACAATAGCCTCAATCATCTGCATTAATTCATGCACAAGAGGTATACAAAATTAGATAATGTAGAGTAATTCTTATTTCATCAACCTTGGCCTCTTTTACGGTACCAGCAATGACATCAATACTGCAAGGAATTATGGACGAAATCTTATCCACGACAACAGCATATTGAGGCTAATTTGAAGCTAAATGTCAGCAATTGGCTCAGGTGTCGTATAAATAATGGGCTTTAATATGAAAAGGGTTGAAAATCACTGCACTACCTGTACATGAAGAGTACAATTTTGAATCAATTAAAATTGGAATGCCAAGCATTCTCGCATTGTCAAGGCATTAATGACATATAATATGATATAAATAATAATGATACGTATTAAGAAAAAGATTGAGACAAGATTAAAAAATAGTTCATTATCACATAGTATTCACACAATGTTCCTCGTTTTGGCAGGCTGCTACACATTTTGCTGCCAACCCTGAACATTCAGCTTTAATATCAGGGGTTTGACTGGATAGAGTGAAAACAGATTTGTTGTTATTATTTTTTGTGAATGTTGGCTATACTATTCTCCTTTATCTGTCTATTTGGCCTATTTGGTCAATTTACATATTGTTATACTACACAATAAATTTATATTTTAGATTGCATGGAGACTGGGAAGTGGAAACCATAGTTTTATTTCAAGAGACCCGGTTTTAAGATTGATGTGGTCTTTATTATTCTTTATTATTATACATCTCAATTCTTTTTACGTCAAGGACCACCGGAGGATCCGATTTGAAAAGATAGGTCCTCTTATCCTCTAACATTGATTCTTAGCCATTTTCCTTTCAAGGCCCCTTAGGCTATTTAGACCCCATATTTGAGAACCACTGCTTAACAACAACTGCTTAATTGATCACTGATCATTCCTTTGAAGTGCTCACTAATTTATTTGCCCTCACTTGTTGTTGACCTAAAGAGCCTTGAGGTCCCTTTTTTAATTTATTTAAATTCCAGTCATTTGTAAAGCATCTGTCAGTGATCAATGTCATAATCTCCTCAATTGGTTTAACAGATTAAAGGCAAAGTCAGTGATCCAATTTGTAAACAAATGGGTTCACCCCACGACCAGCAGGAGCAGTGGAGATGTGATGGGCAATGAATTTGAAATCTAGTCTGTATATATCTGTGCACACTATTATAGGAAAATAGACCTAGTGTAAAGTGTCCTATGTGGTGTCTAGATCAGGGGTGCCCACACTTTTTTGACTTGAGAGCTACTTTCAAAATAACCGCCTCAACAAGATCTACACATAAAAAAATGTGATTGTTCCATTACTGAAAATGCATTCCTAGGCCCCCTAGAAAGTTTGAGCTTTGAAATAGTTTGTGATGGTGTTACCTACTGTTATAGTCTTTAAGAATATTGCACTTATAATGAAAAATAGAGTGGGAGAAAAACCTTTGAAAATTTGAGGTTTGAGTTGACAGTTTGTGAACTAAGAACTTTCACATTTTTGTCCACAATTGGGAAAGAGAACTGGCAAAACGTTGGTCAAATTAACAATTTTCTAATTGTGTGGACTCTTGAAAATTACGTAATTCAGATGTTTAAATATAAAGTGAAACCAAATGGACCCTTAGGGACCCTTAGGGGTCCATTTGGTTTCATTTTACACTCTCAAGAGTTACAGATCTATAAGGGTCCAAGTGTTGGGGGGGACTGTCACGTGATCTACCTGCACGGTCTGTGTGATCTACTGGTAGATCACAATCTACCTTTTGGGCACCCCTGGTCTAGATTGTGTTGAGGAGATGGACCTGAACATGGTGTTTCTCTGTGTCTAGATTGTGTTGAGGAGATGGACCTGAACGTGGTGTTTCAAGTAGCAGCCAGCGGGGACGTCAACACGCTCACATCAATCATACGAGAGGATCCCTCCATTCTGGAGTGCTGTGATGGTGAAGGTGAGTTAACCACTAATCTAACAAGAACAGATTTTGAGTTCCAAACAGTATCTATATACTGTATGTTTTTTTACCTTTTGTGTCAATGGCTTCCCTGATTGAGTAACGACAACAGAAAAGGTATGTCACTAGTAAAGAACGCACCGTCAAACAAAAGACACATTTGGTTGTATTTATTGAACTGATGGAATTAAAAGCATGTGGAATGGTGTGCTGTGGAAGGAAGACGGATGGTTAGTTGTTGGGGCTGACAGAATGGAATGGAGTGAGAGAGAGGACAGGTGATGGATGAAGGGAGATGGAGTGATGTGTGCGGGGCAAAGAGATGGAGAGGAGGGTTGGAGGTCAGACCTACGACCTTCGGTATTTCAGCCTTGAGTCCCCTGATCGATCAACGATCTGTTTCGACCGAAACCCCCTGGAGAACCAGCATGAGAATGGATGCACAAAAGAGAAATTATCCAGATGAGAAAGGATTGGGAGGATGAGTTGCATGCATGAGGGGGAGAATAGGGTGGGATGTGAGAAAACCATGCATAAATGCAGATGCCCACAGCTGGATTTAAATAGCGACCTTGATTGGCTTGGAATGTGGAGATAAGGTAGGAGTTGTTATCAGAGAACCATTGCAGTGAGGTTCAGAGGCGATATCAATTCGATTGGTGTGCTGATGATGAGAAAATAATCATATTTGAACTGCGGTACTCCACACAAAGGCTTGGAATTGTAGACATTTCATTTAGTTTGACCTCACTTCGGAGTTCTTACCCAAATCACACCAGTTGCAACTCCTTGGCGAATCATTGGTGTGGTTTGGGCCTGAATATTGTCAAAATAGCAGATCTAAGCGTTTTGGCAGGTTATTTTCACAACTTTGAACTCTTTCTTGTATTATTTTACAATTGTCCAATTGTTTGATCACTTTATAAATTGTTGATTACCTCCTTTCTGACTTCCCCTTTTTATATTGAAAAGTATTGTAACTTTACTTTCATCTGGACCCCCTGCCCCGCCCAAACATACAACTGACATACAAATGAAATATTTCTATTTGTATGTGTTCTCAGAGAATTACAAACTGCTAAATGACCGCCAGGAGTTTCAGTGTTGCCACTTATCCGCGCTTTGTTTTCGCACACCTCCCATCCTCCACGCAGGCTCCACCCCTCTGATGCACGCGGTGTCGGGCAGACAGGTGGACACGGTCAAGCTGCTGCTGAAGATGGGAGCGTCCATCAACACCCAGGACGCCTGCGGGCGCACCGCCCTGTCCCTGGCCACCTACCTGGTGTGTATAACACCCCACCTGCACTGCCATCCATGAAATGTCTGGCCTTTCAACAAGGCCATCCTGCCGTACTGCGAGAGACAATGTGTGAATCCAGGCAGTGACTTTGCAAACCCTCTATATTCACGTCTATTTCGGGCTAGTCAATTTTATTGATTGAGATTCATCTTTCTTATTTTTTTCATGGATAATTGGAATAAATAAATGGAATAAAGAAAATGGAATAATAAATAAATAACACATCACTGACGTACCCATGTTTACAGAAACATTACACAACATTAGAACGATATCTTGTCTGCTTTGATGATCAGCTGAAATCATGGCAGTTTACTGCTATTTCCAAAAGATTTTAAGAAACCTTGCAATGTTTATAACGTTATGTTACCGGTATAATAATCTATGTAACTTTTGGTACGTCAATAATATTCTACTACTTTCTAGTAATAACATCAATGTCCACATTCATAGTACGTATTCCACCCCTGCTCATTGACATACAGCCTTATATATGATGCATGTCTTCTGCATGTTCGTCCACACAGGGCTGGCTGGAAGGCTGTGTATGTCTGCTGCGTAATGGAGCCAAACAAAGCATTCCCGATAAGAACGGCCGGCTGCCTCTTCACGCTGCCACCGCTGAGACGGACCTCAAGTAAACACTCACACATTTGTCAGATATTAACCCTGACCTCACATAGGGCAGGTTATAGAGTCACAGACAGGAAAACCTGGGATTCCCTTCACTAATTCTGATGGTATTTGCAGGTCCGCATGACATATACAGTACCACTGGTGTTTGTCTGGAGAGAGTATCCATTTTTATTTAAGTACAAGTTCCAATTTTGTCAAATTACACTTGTTTAAACTATAACCTGACTGAGATTTCTATCCTGATGAAATAATAACAAATTAACAAAAAAAATGTTACATATAAAAAATAAAAAATAAAATAGAATTGCCAAATACCTTTTGCCAATGTCTCTATAATAAATCTCCCCAGTTTCCTCAGAAAACAAGGCCTGATGGTGGCACTAGAGGAAAGGACATGATTTGACATTGCCAAAACAAATCCGCTTCTTCCACTTGGGAGCATGAAGGGGCACAGCAATTTCCTTGGCAATCAGTCAGTGCAGACGGAGACGTGGTGGTGCATTTATAGATAGATATGTAATAAGATACGGACTGATACCACTGTGTAGTAATTTCCTACCCAGCCAGAGATGCTGTGTCTGTGGTGCTGATGTCTCTCAGGCCCCTTTTACACCAAAAGACTTTGGTATATACAGTAAATGCTAAATAGCAGCTAAATAGTAAATATTTAAAAAATCAGCAAGGATTTTCTTCGTTAGGCCCTAAAGTTATGATGGCGAGAATTATTTTGGGTACTGCTGATTTCGGATTGTGGTTTCTTGTGTGATGACTAGTACTACAAATCATTCACTGCAACATGGCATAAATTACCATTCGCTTCCCAAGCAGATCAGATATTAGTCAAGAGGCCAATGGCAAGAGGGGCAAACTCACTTTACTTTCCGACAAGATGAAGGGGGCGGGTACAAAAATAGGAGACCGGAACAATGTTGGAGTCTATTCATTTCCAATGGTAGAATGAACGTGAACACGAGTAAATACTGGACCCGATCATCAAAAGGCATACAATATTTACAAAATATTCATAGTAAAATCGCTTCTATTAGCTAAACAAATCCGAAGAAATTTCACTTTGTTATCAACTATTCTTTATCCCACCAACCAACTCTCGCAAGATTTGTTAGTAGTCAGGAAGAGTCTCTTTGTAATCTGCAATGTGACATACGACAGATAGGGGGCTCTGAGAGAAACCATGACTACTTAGGAGACCATTTGTAGGCTTTGTAGTCCAGGTCGCCTATATATTGGCGCCAATGGGAGTATGCCTATCTTTATACATAGAGTATCTTTGATATTAGTATTGCTACTGTAGATACTAGACAGGAAACACTAACCACTAACACTGCCCATGGTGCTGATTTGTCTCAGTACTGACACTAACAACATGCCACTGTCCAGGGTGCTGATTTGTCTCAGTACAGAGTCTGACACTAACAACATGACACTGTCCATAGTGCTGATTTCAGTGATTTGTCTCAACACTGACACTAACGCCTGATTTGGTACTGCACTAGACGGAGTGTCCATTTGTCAGCTGTGTTTTTTTTCCTCATATCTAGCGACCTTGCGGTGGGAGCTAGCAAATATATAACATTAAGTTGCCTTCAACTAAGAGTTTTTCAATACTCTAAAGCTTAGTATTGGAAAACCATGCATTTGCACATTAAAGCTATAGGTAAAGCTTTTAATTTATCCTATAAGACACACATGTTTCCTTGTTAAAATAAATACAGTACATATATAACCCACAAGTAGAGGTTGTAGTGTTGTGGAGGGGGTCTCCCCAAAGTTTTGCCCAGCATCCACTTAATAAAAGTTCCAGTGAAGGTCCCAGTGAATAGCATTTATCCATTGAGATGACGTTTTTTACATTATTCATGTATTTTTTTAATTGTGTACACTCCGATTGTAACCCCCAGATTGATGTCGGTGCTGTTGCAGCAGTCCATGGCGTGTGAGATCAACCACCAGGACAACGAGGTAGGAATGTTCACAATGAGTCAATGCAGTGACATATGAATGTTCACGACACACTACAAAACATCCTGACTCACTATGAGAGACTGAATGAGTCACCTGTGAACGATCACGACACACTCTAAAGCATCCAGACTCCGTCTATGAGGAAATGAATGAGTGACGCTGGCTTGGCAGCTTGGTATTGTGTATGCCGGGCAGTGGTTCCGACACTTTGTAGCTCCAGCACCAAAAGAGAATTAGACGTTTGCCAGGGACCCACTAATGAAAATAGCAGATCTACAAGCACATCACTTCATATTTTCTTCTTTTTATTTATGAAATACTTTTGAAGATTGTTGGAGAAGTGGTGTGTAAGGCACAGGGGATGACATTGTGCTGGGGACAGGTGGATGGACAGCGATGTTGGGGACATTGTGTTTTGGGGACAGGGGATGACATTGTGCTGGGGACAGAGGAATGCACCAGTGATGTGGGGGGCATTCCGTTTTGTTTTGGGGACAGGGGATGACCGCTCTACACTGGGCATCTTTCCATAATCGCCCGGAACACGTGCAAGCACTCCTGCAGAAGGGGGCGGATCCCACGCTGGTGGACAAAGACTTCAAGAGCGCCCTCCACTGGGCAGTGCAGGTACTGTGTTACTGTTACAGGATGGCTGGCTGGGTATGGCAAGTGCAGGTAAAACATTGTTAAGAGTTATTTTATACACTTGAAAAGATTCAAGCTTGTAGAAGTATAACAGAAAACTAACTTGGTGAATGTATGTTTTGTATTCAAAAAGAGAGCAAATTAGCTCATATGTTTATTTGGTACAGCATACTTTAGTAAAATGAACTTCACCGCGGTGTGTTTGTGCAGAGCGGCAGCAGGTCCATGTGTGCTCAGATACTGGAGCATCCTCTGGGCGCCTCCGTCATCAACTACGACGACGAAAACGGCAAGACGTGCGTCCACATCGCCGCCGCGGCCGGCTACAGCGACATCTTGTTTGAGCTGGCCAGATTCAGCGAGACCAACCTGCAAGCTCTGGACGTGGACGAAAGGTGAGCGCTCGTTTCCTTCATTTCTCTCTCTCTCTCTCTCTCTGTTTAAGTGACTGGGTCTGTATGAGCACGGAATGAGCACGAGTAACTTTTGTACCTCTGCCGGTCGAGGGTAACTTGTGGGGGACTTGTGGGTTTGGCAATTCCACCACCCCAGGTGTTTTTTACCCATTTTGGACCCATTTTGAAGACTTGCTCAAACCTTTTCATGTCAAGGAGAGAATATACTTTATGCTTTGACAACCCCATTGGTAATACAAAATGTGTTATTTCATTCACTGTACTTCTTACCATTGAGTGGATGTTTGGGGGGGGTTGTTCAGTGATGTCCAGTGTTGGGAAACTTACGTTTAAAAAGTAAGGAGTTATAGCTATAGTTAAGTAACATATTACTTTACTAATTTACTAAATTCTGAAAGTAACTACTTTACTAAAAAAATTACAAAAAATCAGACACATTTTGGGGATTTTGTTTCCCTAATTACACTGCTCCAGTTGTTTTAAGCTCTACTTGCCAACAGAGGGAAAGACTATGTAAAGAGTTACTTTACAAGTTACATGTTGGCAGTGGTAGTGTAGCAGCAGGGATTACATTACAGACAATTGACACTGGGTGAAAGAATGGGTTGCAAAACATTGTGGGATAAAAAAGAAAGTGTGATAAAAAGCTCTAAATCTGTTCTTTTATTTAGTTCTAATGTATTGAAATTGCTTTAGAAGTGTCTGTAGTCTGTAGCCCATCACGACTGAATGGTAAACCGGCTTATTGAGCGTTTGCAATTTTCCTAGCTGTGCCACATTTTCATTTGTATCCATGCCAGATCCATTTCGATATGAATTATATTCAAATTGACCGCACTCTGACTGCAGTATATCAGACAACGGCCATCTTCGTGATGAAAGTCATCTTGAAACATGATTGTCTGCTATGCGCAAATCTTCAATGTCCTTGTAGCACAACAAGGCACAGAGTTTCTTCAAAGATGTCCTGCACCTAGTGGTGCTTCCATCGATTGGCCGATTGTCACTCCAAATGATCGATAATTGGCAATTTACCCGAACTGGAGATTTTTTTTTTAAATATATAATTTAATTGGAATAAAAGTCAATCACCATCTTTGTGACAGGCCTAAACATCCTCTCCTTCCTGCCTAGTCCTATGAGACTCTGAGCTTCCAGTACGTACAGTATGTGGGGTCTATGCAGTGAAAAACCAATGGTCAAAAACAACCTAACTTCGGTCAAATTTCAACCAAACGTAGAGGTTGAATAAGGACCAACTGGGTCTTTGGTCAATTTGACCAAATAATGCGTGTTATTATATTTGACCGAATGCATTTGGTTACATTAATAACCCAATTATGAGGGTCAACATAACCTAAGTACCAGTTGATTTGACCGAACATATTAGCTTGCATCAATAACCTAATTTTGATGGTCAAGATGACCCAAATACCAGTTGATTTGACCAGACATATTAAGTTGCATTAATAACCTAATTTTGAGGGTCAAGATTACCCAACTGCCAGTTGAATTGATACAGAATATTCAGTTAACCCATTTGTTTTATTAAAGGGAAATTCCACCCATTTAAAGGGAACTTCGCCACTTTTCAACACTCTTTGTGTGGTGTTGGTCATTAGCATACATGCTAATGGCCTCCTGATTAATAACATTGGGATTCTGTGGCTCCAGCGCCGTGCTTCCCAGCACAGCGAGTATGTGGACGGGTAAGGTTACCTTACCGGTCTGAGTAACGGTCTGAGTGCCGGTCTGAAGGAAAAGTCGTTGCAGTGTTGTGTTTACAGTGTTGGACGCATTCCTCGGCTTTAGTATCCTATCTGTTCCTGTAAAAAGTATAAATAATTTCATTTTTCGTCATTTTGTCCGAGAAATTCTACAATACCCACAGTGCACCGCGGCATCCGCTCAGCAGAGTGGGCGCGCGCAGCCGTTGAGCGGTCTTTTCTGACGAGTCCAACTGGTGGAAGCAGTATTAGCCGAAGCAGTGTAGTTGTGATCGAAAGATAAACTTTATATTTAGTTGGTAGTAGTGGGAGTTTTACTAGTAGTAGTTGTAGTAGTAGTGGTGGTGTTGATAGTAGTAGCAGTGAAGTAGTAGTTGGTGGTGGGGCTGGTGGAGGAGGAGGAGGAGAAGGAGGAGGATTAGTTAGCGTTTGAGATAGGAGGAGGGGGAGGAGGAGGCGACGGAGTAATAGTAATAGTAGTAGTACTTGTACTCGTACTACTAGTAGTGGTAGTAGTAGCAGTAGTAGTAGTAGTAGTGGTGTTGGTGGTGGTCGTGCTCGTAGTAGTACAACGTTAGTTGTTGACTATGGCTGCTCCTGACGACTTTTTGGATGACGACGAGTTTTTTTCCCTGCTGTCGGAATCCACTGTACAGCGTTATTTATATGAGCCGGAGTACAGCGAGGAGGAATTACAGCAGCGAGAAGGACAACAACAAAACAAATGCATTACATCAATACCAGGAAAACCAACATATACACAATATCAAGAATGACGTAATAAAATGTAGTTAAATGTAGTTATAATAAAATGCGTATTAGGCTACAGACCCACAGGCCACGCAGAATTATTATTTTAGCTGTACTAGTAAATAATTGCACTGCTATTCGAGTTATACACTAGGGACATTCCTAACATCAGTTTCTACATGCTGTGCTGGGGACCCCTACTCGACATTTCTAACCATTTTCCACATGTTGGGGACCCCTACTCAACATTTGTAACATCAGTTTCTACATGTTGGGGACCCCTACTCGTCATTTCTAACACCATTTTCTACATGTTGGGGACCCCTACTCAACATCTGTAACATCAGTTTCTACATGTTGGGGACCCCTACGCAACATTTCTAACAAAACGTTGGTGTACATAAATGCCTGGTTTACAATGGGGCTCTATGGGCTTGTAGACTATAACCATAACAGACGTAACCAAAACATATATTCCCGTCGTGGTTCAGAATGGAAATAAAGCAAGGGAGACATTATTTCCTATTTCCTATTTCACGCATTTATCTATCAAGTTGCAGCCTGCCCTGCAGCATAAGCACAACACAATGGAGTTATTCTTCCAGTAAACACGCTTATGATAAAAGTAAAAATTTCAAACTTACTGCAAAAGTGCTCAGGGTAGAGTAGTATTTCGGGTTTGCAGAGAAAGAAGCAGTAGCAAAACTGACAGCAGTTGGGACATACCACTCACTCGTTTAAAAAAAGAGGGGGGGAATTGGACCAGTCCACTCCATCAATAAATCAATTCAACCAAAGTCTGTGACCTAACAAATTGGTTATTCTCATTAAAACAACCCAAAACCAATAACCAAATAAAACAACCCATGAATTCGGTCAAAATGAAATCCCTGCAACTCAGGAAAAGGTTATGGCTTCAAGAAATAACCCAGGAAAGTGACCTAACACCATTGACTGAAGTGTTTAGTTGCAATTTTGACCGATTAGTTTTTTGTGTGTATGGGCTGGAAAACGGGCTACTCCTCCCCACGTATGCAGTTTTGACAATAATTTTGGAAATATTCCCGTTTTCCCCTTACGCTTGATCTTACGATCAAGATCAGCTCCATTTTCGTCACCACTAAACCCCTTATCCCTTCACTTCTTTGCCTTTTTAAACTATTAAAAAGAACATTTTTTCAATAGTTTGAATGGCCAGTCTACAACTTTACTTGTACTTTACTTTACTTTATTAATTCATGCTTGCAGTGGGGCCGGGGCCCCACTGAAAAAACAGCTGAATTTTACAAAACATGATCAAATCAACAGGATAAGTATAATTTAAAAACAGTATATAAAACACATTCAGGGCAGCAAGACATGGAAACAGTAACAGTTCTGGTTGCCATGCTATCTTTCTTGCTACAGTCTTTTAGATAGTGTCATTGTATAATCTAACTGCAGTATGCAGGGTAGAGTTCTTCAGTCTATTAGTCTTGGCCTTTGGTTCAGGTTCAGCCAGCCTGTGTTGGTTCCTCAATGTCCTAGCAGTGCGGCTGCCACGTGTTGGGGGCAGCAGGTCATGCAGAGGGTGTTCCTTGTCATGCATGTCCCTGACCAGCTTCACTGCAGCCTCTTCCCTCCTGGACTGGAGTGATGGTAGAGGTTGTGAAATGTTCCCAGCTCTCCTTTCGATGATTTTGCAGGCACGTTTCTGGACTCGCTCTAGCTCTGCCTGTTGTTTTTTGGAGCAGCCCACCAAGAGCACTGAGCTATATTCCAGACACGGTCTGATGAGAGTGGTGTAGATGGAAACAAGGTCATCTGCAGGTAATCCATGTGCATTCAAAATCGTCACTTTCAAGGTCCCCTCTTCTTTTTGCCTGCAGTCTCTCATGACAATACACAGCCACGCCCCCTCCACATTTGCCGTTTCTGTCTCTCCTAAATAGTTTATAGTCCTTGACTGACAGCGATTCGTCAGGTATGTTATTGTGAGCCCATGTCTCAGTAACGCATCCGATGTCTGCATCTAAGGTTTTCAGCAACAGTTCATATTCATCGATCTTATTAATCAATGACCTCGCGTTGCAGAGAGTTAACTTCGGCATCCACGGCTGTTCTCGTTCAGGTTTCTCGGTGTTCTCGTTCATTGTGAGCTCTACAAGCTCACAATGTGTCAATAAATTGGCACGTTGAACTATTCCAAAAAGTTTTTCAAAATAGTAAAAAAAAAAAAGATTTAGGATAAGGGATTTAGATGGTAACGAAAATGGAGCCCTGAGTCAACCTGTCCTACTGTCTGTGCTCCATATGCTTGCTATAGGACTCCTCTCCACTGGGCAGCAGCAGCGGGCAAACAGGAGTGTGTTCAGGCTCTCCTACAGCTGGGAGTGGAAACCACACCCAGAGACATCAATGAGAACACTCCCCTCACATACGCAATGTACTGTGGTCACACCCTCTGCATCAAGCTGCTCTCTGATGCCAACAGGTACACACACAAACACATGTTTGGTTCCACACAGAATGTACTATCTTGAGGGACGCTAGACCCTCCTATATTGACTATAGGATGGGTTTTCAACAGGTGGGTCCAGGTATTGCAGGTGGTCCCTGGGGAAAAAGAGGGGGGGGGGGGGGCTTCCCCCATTTATCAACCTTTGCCAACATCTTCAGTTGGACAATGATAAACACAGTGAGCCTTTATTATGGAAACCAGGCGGTCTGTCTACACAGACTCCATATTTGTGCATGGCAATCGAAAATAGCCAATCAATCAAGTTGGAAGATGGTAGATCTGCTATATTCAAACTATTTTTATGCATTTGTGAACTGGAATTGGGACATACTGTACATTAATAAAGTACTGTTTATTTTGAACTCCACACATGTACTTGAGACTTTTTATTTATTTATAAATATTTTTGAAGGTATTTCGTATATGGCAGTATTGCTATATTTTCCGCTCCAGTAAAACCATTAGAGTACTCTCCTCCCCCTGGCAGACTGGACTCGGCCCCCCGGCGTCAGACGCCCTCGCAGGGCAGTGAGCAGCAGGGCCAGAAGAGCGAGGGAAAGTTCCGCTCCTTCAACCAGATCTTCAGCAAGAGGAAGAAGGACGGCGCCGACGGCCGCAAGACAGAGCCCCACTGCGATGGCGGCGGGGTGGACGAGACCAATGAGGTGGACGACATCATCACCATGTTCGACGGCATCATGTAAGGCTGCATGTTTTATCATTATTGGCAGTATTGTAAAAGGTTGTCCATGGTATCGCGACATAAACTGGCCCACATACTGTACGTTCGGAAATGTAACTTTTGTAATTCATTTCCTCCACCTTAATAATAGCAATTTGTATTGTATCTACAGTATATTGTTTTAAATGTTGATTAGTCACCTTTACAACAAGCTATGGCTTTAGAGACTGGACATTCCCAGAATGAGTAACACTGCTAAGTGTGTGTCTACACAACATACCTTGTTGAAAGAGTGACTAATGAATGATTTAAAACGTTATAATTAAGTGGTAACGTGTTGTTATTTAGCATGAATAATGTTTAGCTTTTCAACGTTGCACCATGGAAAAGAATAGAATGTGACATTTGAACAGTAATACTTGGCATAAATACCCAGCCCAAATCTCGTCCGTGTCGTACAGCCCTAGTGTCACGGACGCCAGCACCAAGGAACGGGGAGAAGAGGAGGGGCTTAAGGACGACCTTAAGGACCGCCTTAAGGACGGCCTCAAGGCCAACAACAACAACGCACAACAGCAGAGCGAAGTCTCGAGGAGTCAACCAGCCAAGCGCAAGGGGCTGCCGCCCCTCCGGACGCAAAGCCTCCCGCCCATAACCCTGGGGAACGCCTTGCTGGCCTGTTCCCAGAATGCCACGCTGTTGCCGCAGCAACAGCAGCAGCAGCAGCAGCAGCAGCAGGGTCACAAAGTGGGCAGCGGTCCCGGCCAGCCGCATCAGTCGACCAGGAGCAAGAGTCAGCACGATCTGTTTGAGGGACAGCTGGAGGGGCGGGTGCTGGCGAGTGACGGGTGGCAGGCACGCTCCAACGCGTCGGTTTCGAGTCACGGCCCAGCGCCGTGGGTTCCACAGCGCGCCACCACGCTCCCTGACGCCTCCAGCCCCCCCCACACCCTGTATGACCAGAAGAACGACGCAGGTCAGCAACACTTGACCCTCATGACATGATTATATTAAGTTATTAACTGTTTGGGAAACCCATTTGTGGCACATTTTTATTGTTGGCTATAGAAACCAGGCAGACACACGTGTGTGTGTGTGTGTGTGTGTGTGTTTGCGCGTCACACAGTCCATATTTGGGCTGACTCAAATATGAAGAACTTGTACAGTACCCAGTACTCTCTTTACTCTCTCTCGCAAATTCTACCAAATGGACCTAAATTATCCACTTGTACACTGGGGCAATTACAGTTGTGAAAAGGTCCGTTTTGTTGTACACCAAAAGAGTTAATTTTCAGTAATCACCATGACCACCTATTGCCTACAATATGATGTCATGCAACCGCAGCAGTGCTCACCGGGAGCGCCCACCAAACACATTGGCCGGAAGCCGCCAGGCAATGTTGATTGGTCCAGAAGTTCGGAGCACCGTCTTGTTTATGACAGCTTGAGACGTAGAAAAAAAGAAAAAGAAAACACAACACATCACAGCATGACTAGCACATGCTGGAGAATGAATTAAGGAAGGAATTCAATAATAAAGACAGTATGACATAAATGGAATAGGAAATAAGCATAAAAGGAGCAGAAAGGATTATAATTACGACAGTTAGGAAGTAGAGAGGGAAAAAACAAACATCAATTGGAGGAGAACGTGAAGAGGAGAGAGGAGGAGGAGGGGCAAGGTGGTAGTGGAGGTCTATGAATAGCGGTGGTCACGGTGGACAGAGCAGTGGTCACGGTGATCACGGTAAATCTAAACTCTGAATGATCCTTTACAGAGATCCCCAGTGGTCATCCAGGCTCACTGTTGAGATCAGTCATCTAGTTAACAGCATTTGCTGTTGGCTAGACTTGGCCATGAAGTGCCATTCATTTTTGCATTGCAGTTTGTGGTCTCTCCTGAACCTCGGGTCATTTCAGCTCTTTGTGAATTCCAGCCCTGAACACACAGCTGCTGCCCTTAGAGAGGATGAAAACCAGAGAGAACTCACTGACCAGGAATTGCCTGGCGCCCATAAGAGACCACTGCACACATCGATGTAAGTGTCCCATGCATGCGACCAGTGGTTTTCAACCTTTTTCATACCAGGGTCCACTATTTATTCATATTTTGAGCCACAGACCACCATTTGATGACATTTTTCTCCTCACAGATCCCAAAACTAAAGATTTCTTTTGCTTTTGTCCTTCAATTTCAGGATTTCATGAAAAAGAAAAAAAACAGGCAAACAATAGATCAAAATGACCATTAATCTTCTACAGCCTCTAGTTGTGTAGACTTGGGCTAATTCAGATGGTGAATACTTTAATTCTTGAGAGTTCAAATATCTCAAAGAGTTACATCTGGTTAACCAACTTTCCAAGATTAAGCCAGATCACAGCCCATATGGAGATGATGATGTTAGTTAGTTAGTTAGTTAGTTAGTTAGTTAGTTAGTTAGTTAGTTAGTTAGTTAGTTAGTTAGTTAGTTAGTTAGTTAGTTAGTTAGTTAGTTAGCTTATTTGATCAAGAAACATAAAATAAAACAGAGAGAAAAACAGCATTACAGTTAGGCATCAACAGTCGCCTATGTAATTATCAGGCTGACCAAAATATAAACCGTAGCTTATATTGCCCACCCTATTACATATATACAAATGAAAGAAATCTTTACGTCATTTCCAGAACGTCTTCACCAGTTTAAACAATAAATCTTATTCTGGGCCAGATCTGATGGTTATGATTTGATTTAGTCTGCCCTCAATCTAACTGATTCATCCAGGGTCGTCCATCTTTAGTAGACAGGATTTGTGCTGGTTCAAATGTTGCCGTCTAAAACCATTTTTCCGTTGCTCGTCACTGCAACGGCTTTCCACAATGAATGTGTTTTGTCTCTGTCTCGTCCCAGTCTCTCTGCCGCCGGACCAAGTCTCCAAAGGAGTGAAGAAGTCCAAATCCCTTCGCCTGCACTCCCTAGGACCGAGTCTAGCAGCGCTCCCGCCACCCGTCAACTCCAGGTCCCAGAGGTCGGGTTTGTCCCAACAAGGTCAGTCGGGGGGGTGCTACTTTCTGGAGCCGTTGAGAAGTGTCCAGGTGCTGCCTGCCATCCCCTCCCAGAGGAGACACAGTGGCACCGCCGCCGCCGCCAAGCCCGTCGCACGCGTTCCCGACGGCAACGAGGGCAACACCTGATCAGGGTCCGGAATGCGGAACCAGAGGAGCTGAAGGTACCGCAAATTCCGAGGTGACTCTGATGATGACGATGTACAAATGGAAACTAATTGACGCTTATTGGGTTCATTTGGTTCCAGGTGTAATCTCAGAGTTACACACCTGTAAGGGTTCGGAATTTGGAACCCCCTGTGGGAATCGTTCAAGGGAACCTGTTAAGGAATCAGAGATCGTGAAAGGACTGTACCAAAAGATGTATCACACACAACTCTTAAGAGCTCCATCTGATGCAGGAGAAGTGCGTTGTGCTGTGGCTGTTCTGGAGCTGATGGCGCTTAAAACTTCACTTGTCGATTCAGTTCAATTTGATAGCATTTTCTATCTCCGGGAATCCCAATCTACACTTCTGTACACTCGAGAGTGGGCAGAACCGTTAGCCAAGGGTCCATCTATCTTGACACCTAGTGGTTCCCAGACCTCATGTTGAGAAAACGGTGATTTTAAGGGACCACAGTGTCATGTTTTGCCAACTGGACAGGATTTGCATTTACCTTTCCATTATCACCAACCATTTTCAAAGCTGGACCCAGGCCCCATAGCTGGGTGAGATCCTCGGTTAGCCTATCAACCAACTAGCCAATCACAGTGCAATTTTCCCACCAGGCTATGGGATATAGTCTATCGTCGGTTGGCCTGGCTGAAAAAAAAAAACACAGTCATAGACCTATGACTATACTAAGCAACCATAGACAAAAAGTCAGGAAATTATATGTATCGACCGTGTTGTCCAACCAAAACAATTTCTGATTACATCTCATAGGGAAGATATACTGTACTTTGCCATGCAGTCAGTCAATCGTCATTTATTTCATATCTACAGCAACAGTATATTTGATTGTTAATATTTCTAGTGTACCTAATTGAATATAATGCAGTGGTTTCCTGTGAGCGATGCATTGTGAAATGGTTGCGAGTAATGTCAGTGTTAACATGAGTCACGATTGATGGACTCCACATGACAGAACAGCTGTAATTATAATTACATTTCCTCAGGTGTAAATGGTCAGAATGCATTGTTATTGGGCAAGGACCCACACTGAAGATAACTGCAGTATCATGGAGATGCCTGTCCATATGTGTCCAATGTGTTAACTATGTCTAACTTGCATAGTGTGTGTCTTTGTCATTGTCGTCACACAAATAATTGCAATTAACTATTTAATTGTGTTTTTGCATTGCACATTAGAATGTTTTTACAATTTGAAATACAACTTGTATTTCTGTTTGCCTTTTAGGCTTGGGAATCACATATTGCAAAGTACAAATAACTTAAAACTACAAAGAAACTGAATTTTTTGTAAAAAAAAAAAAAAAAAATCAGGGATATGATTGACGATTATGCGAACAATTGCGATAATCTGAAATAATTGTGATTAGGCAATTGTGTAATTATTGTGACAGGCCTATGCGTGTCTACAGTACTTTTCAGAAAAGCTGTGAACCTTCGTTCTAATCTTAAGTCGAGTACTTGGAATACTGTTGAAACTCTCAATTTACTTTACTAGGAAGATCGGCAGGTGGTATAAGTTCTGCTAATTTGGCTGTTTTTACCGGACAGTATTGTACTGTTATGAAACAGGGAATTAATTTCCAAGTAAATGTAAAATAGCAGGAGTGTAACAGTACATTTTAACAGCGACACGATACATATCATCATGATACATGGTTGATGATACGATACGTGACGATATTGGTTCTTTATGCCGATATGACATGATTCATTTAAAATCGACACAGAAACTATTTAGTCAAGTCATGGACAGTGCAGGTATTTTAAAAGGATCCCTGGCTAATAAGACAAATATCGCTTAAAGCATTAAACTTGCCCTAAATAACTAAAATAAACAAATAAAAACGCCTTTGGTATATTATTTATTTCATAAATAGAAAATATTTCACTCAGCAGGAACTGTTCCTGTCACAGGTTGATGATGTCAAATGTTCTAGCTCTATGGAATATATGGAATGCATATGCTCATGTGACAACTCATGTGATCAACCTGCGACATTAGCAGTTCTGTTGAGTGTAAGATTCTCTATTTATGAAAGAAATAAAGTATTAAAGGTGTTTTTATCTGCATGTTTTAGAAGGCATTTATAGAAGGCAAGTATAGTATTTTAAGGCATATTTGTCTTAGTCAGGGATACTTTTAAGGGAAAAATATTTAATATGAATATACTGTAAATGAGTAAACGGTGATTCTCTGTCAAATACAATATATTTGAATACATAGACAAACTACCTTGACTTGAACACATAGAATACACACATTTATCAATAGACTGAAAATGATTGATGAATGAAATGATTCAATATTGATTATTTAAATTGCAAAACATTATAATACAATATGATATAATACAAAGTTGAACAAAAACAAAAACTTGTAATTATGACACATATATATTTACATATATTTTTAATCCCTTTGAAAAATGTCCATCCTATTTTTACATATTTTTACATAATGCTGGATAAATCCACAACTAAGCATGCACCATGTACTGTTGAAATCTGTATGCACTTTTCAATATACTTAGGTTGTAATGTAATGCATTCATACAGAAAAGAAAATCTAATGAAAGAAATATAATTGTACCTTTGTATCACATTGGTGTGTGTGTGTGTGTGTGTGTGTGTGTGTGTGTGTGTGTGTGTGTGTGTGTGTGTGTGTGTGTGTGTGTGTGTGTGTGTGTGTGTGTGTGTGTGTGTGTGTGTGTGTGTGTGTGTGTGTGTGTGTGTGCGTGTGTGTGCGCGTGTGTGTGCAGATGTACTTGAGTGCATCATGCAGTGTGAACGACGTGAAATCCCTATTGCAACTGCCAATGACAGTGTTTTCCTCGAGTAACATTATGTAGAATTATTACCGATTATGATACTGTCCATGATACTGACAGTGATACTGACATACTGACCATGATACTGACCATGGTTGGTACTGACATGATACTGACCACCTTACTGCCATGATACTGCAGTGATACTGACCATGGTACTGGCATGATAGTGACCATGGTATTGACTACTGACATAGTTATAATCCCGACATGTTAATTGTGTGTGTGTGTGTGTGTGTGTGTGTGTGTGTGTGTGTGTGTGTGTGTGTGTGTGTGTGTGTGTGTGTGTGTGTGTGTGTGTGTGTGTGTGTGTGTGTGCGCGCGCATGTGTGCATGTGTGTGTGTGAGTAGCGGTGCTGGTTAAGGGATATTGCATAAGGGTCTATTAACACAATTGGCCTATTATTAGGGAAGAAAAGGAGGGTGAGGAGGGTTGTCACTGCACATACTCTTATGGTCCCATGTTCTCTTATGGGCTTGGGGGGGAAAAACATACATCTCTTTTTTTTTTTCAGACCTCATCTCTGTGTGATACCGGTAATAAATAGCGTCTCATATTACACTATGTTGAGTTCTATCGATCCGAGCCGGAAAACAATGGATTGATTGATCATTAAAATAAACATGCTCAGAAAATGCAGGCTACCCTATCTGACCACTTAACGCCTGTCCTGGTCTTCCTCATGGGAAGCTAGTAAGTACCCTTCCATCACAGAGTGTGAACACTCCAGCTAGTGCTCAGACACCGGCTGTAATCTAGTCCAGGGCAGTTTAGCACCAGTGCTTGAGGCTAATTAGGTTTTTGACTTAAGTAAAAATTATATATTTTTGCCGGGTGCTTGAAAAGTGCCTGGGATACATTGCTACTGTCTCTAGTAGTGAGCGTGCTGGAGCAAGAGCTACACTGTAGAAGGTATTGTTTGTTTTGGGTGGAAGCTTGCCGGATTTTGTCCAAAGTACTGCAAAATCTGCAGGAAATACATCTGGCGGATGAGCATGGGACGAGCGTCCAAATATGGAGAATGTGATGCCCGGAGCATATGATGGATGCACTGACATTTCAGCCTGGCTTGCATATTAAGTGGCATTCGCAATTATATATAGTGACTATTATATACGTTCTATTTTGTTTCTTTTTGAAAACTATATTGTAAACAGGAACAGTAGTATTTCCACATTGTAGTGTTGCTGCTACTTTTACTAACTAAAGCAACAACATCAGACTACATCCTTCATCCCTGTTTAACACAGGACAGCATGGCTGGCCAACACGTGCACAAGCTGCAAAAAGGGTCCACTGCATTTGTCTAAAAGCCCCGCTGTGTTTTTTTCAGAGTGTCAGCAGAGACGGGAGCCATTATTGAATTCAGACCTCGCTGCCCTCTGAAGTTATGCTGGCCTGTTTTTTTGGCAATAAGGTGTCTCATTTTCTAATGCACCAATAACCTTCTGCCTGCCAATACGGCCTGCACCGCCACCGCGAAATGGCTGCGGATTCCATCCACCGCAAGGTTTATTTATTTTTTATTTTTTTCTAGGTCAGGACTCTCTGCCTCTTCCTCTCTCTGCCATAAATAATGTACGGAGCTGCCAGGAAAACTACAGAGGAAATGAATGTATTTCCATTTAGCTATCAGAATAATTACCACACAGGCCTGTTTCACTTTCACCTGTTCTTCTTCCCACCAATCAAAGTGTTGTGATGCCAGCTCTCACATTCTGTACTTGAGTGAAAAGTCTCAATACTTGCAATGTAGAAGTAGGCCTATTGCATACTCTGTTACAAGTAATTGTGCAATACTTGAAGTACAAAATTATTATCGGCAACAAAATGTACCTAAAGTATCAAAAGTAGAAAGTACTCATTCTGCAGAATGATTTGTTTCAAGTGCTCTAGTGCATACAGTAAGCATCTTTTGCAGTGTACTCTTACTTACTTTACTTTGAGCCACTGCCTGTTCCCACCGGTGAAAATGTCGTGCTGTGGCGGTGCTGCCAACTCTCACGCTGAGTCACACACACAGTCGCGCTTGACACGCTCACACACTGTCACGCACACACGTTGACACGCTCACAACCTGTCACGCTCACACACTGTCACGCACACATGCTGTCACGCACGCACGTTGACACGCTCACAACCTGTCACGCACGCACAAACGCACTGTCACTCTCACGATGTCATGCACCCACGTTGACAGACAGGGTGACAATCTGTCACACACACACACACTGGCACGCACATGTACTCGAAAGCTCACTGTACGTGACTCTCTCACACTTGCGCACACATACACACACACACACACACACACACACACACACACACACACACACACACACACACACACACACACACACACACACACACATCTATTCTTCATGCTACATTTTACTACATTTTAATAATGGATGTCAAGTTGATGACTTGAGAGTGCAGAGTCAGTTGGAGATGCAGTGCCCATTGTAACTGTGTCAGTGTAACCCTCTGTCTATGTCCCTTTTATGCCCTATAGAATATCTGTAGATTTCTGTGTCTGTTCTCTGGCTCTTGCCTGGCTAAAGCCAGACCGAATCAGCTGTAATATAGGATATTGCCTTGGCAGCCAAATAAGCAGTAAACGTTTTCTTTATTTCTATGTGCTGGTCCTGTACTCCCGTGGAAGTTGCTGAGAAATGTCCTCTCTTGCGAGATTGAATGAATGATTCATAATTATCTTAATAGCATACAAGTCTGGAATTTATTGGGAGAAGACACATTGCTCCAATATGTCTGTGCACCTCATCCAGAGGCTACAGAGTGCTGTTATAGAAGTTATCGCTTGACACAAAACAGGAAATAATAATCAAATCAATGCATTTGTTTTTGGTTTAAATCAAAATACGGTAGACTACACAAGATATACTTGTCACAAAGCCACGTAAACGTCTGTGTTTTTCACTGGTTTCTACCAAGTGAGTTAAAGTCAACTGTGCAGCCACCGTCCCACTCTTAACTGACTGGTCGGTGTGAAGTCAAGGACGTGTAGACAGTGTTCTACTTTATTGCTTTAGACCAGTAAAAGGGCATGGGCTGATTGCCTGTTTGATGTCTATGTGTGCATGTCCCTGTAGACTGTTTTTTATGGCACTCAGCTGCAGGCACAGCACAAAAGGCAAAGGCCTTTTGTGGCGGTTCTGGACACCCGTGTCTGCCCTACTCAACCAGACAGTGCACTCCCTGAGGAGGTCTGTGGAATGCAAATTGAAGTTGGTGAGGTGAACTGTTCTCCTGCAGAAATGGGAGCTGATTTGTAGTGGTCAAATTTACTTGTACTTTCCACCAGGGCTGTGCAGAGAGTGCTGCTTTTTTCCATCAGTCCCTTGTGCCATTTCATATCACAAATGTGTTCTTACATTGGTCATTGGATGTCTTGCTAATGGCGCAAGATGTTACACAATAACCTGGCTCGTGTCCTGACAGTAAAATAAGCAATATGTTCTCAATACCTTGTAATCAAAACATATACTGTAATATTTAGAAGAGCCCCAGATGTTGGGAAGTTCATTAAAATTTGAGGTGTGTCTTCATTTTTTGGGCCGTTGCACTGTCAAGCAGCGGCCACACCTCTCTGCTCTCTCCTCTGCACGTGTGTACTTCCCACCTCTGGACCACAGGGTTTATTTTTTCCCCATTTCCTGAAAAGTAAGGCGTCAGCGGCGACGTACACCTCGTACCTCTGGGAGCTGGCTGGAGTCCTGGAAGGAAGCTGTGCCAACACGATCTACCGGTGGAAAACGGTGTGCATCTTCAGATGAAAAAACGTCGTCCTTCAAAGGCCCGTCAGCAAGATGTGCCCGCTGGTGCCAAGCCCTGATTAAAATGCTGGAGATTATGGTGGCTCCTGTGACGCAGCATACCGTATGCCGCCTGTTGCACACCTGACCTCCTAACAAGTATGTGTACAATGAACAACGTTCAAGCTGTTCTTGGAAATTGATTTATATATGGCTGCAGTTTTGTTCTGTCAAGAGAGCAAGACATTAATTAACAATATCGCCAGTGAAGGACACGGGTAGGCAACTCGTTTGTCCTTGGACTATTATTTGGCCTGTGGCCGGACTGCGATTTCACAAAAAATGTTTGACCGTTTTTTGAAAGTCAATCTAGAGTTAAAAAAAAATGCAAATTTATGCACTATCCATGTAAAGTGCATTGGCTAAAACCACTATGCATCACTTGCAGTAGGCCTAACACGCCAGCTGCACCCTCTGCGCTGGTATAAGTATAAACCTTCTAGTTGGGAACAGTGTTTGGCAATGTTGAGAGTAATATCTTTACTTGACCCATTAGAAAAAGTAATGTCATATTACTTATTACTTGACTCAAAGAGTAATGTGTTACATATTACTTTATTATCTGTTTAGCGACAACTTGTAGTTTACGTCATCTGTGCAGAATGTTGCAGCATATTAGGATCTACAAACTACTGCAGATCTCTGTTGATATCGTGTAACGCTGTTCTATTTTTTTTTTCCCAACAAGCTCAATAGAGGAACATATTGCATAGTATCCATTTTGGCAGAGTAATATCGTTACACTACTTTTGCTGGAATAGGTCATATCAAGAATACAGTAATATGCAATATGTAATATGTACAGTTATGTGAGACATGTACAGTAATGTGAGACTGCTGGTCTTGGCTATTATGCCTATATACAGTACTTTGAGTGACTTTAACACCATTTAACATGGTTAAGTGTCTACTAAATGCCTAAATTGTAAATTGTAACATCACTGAATACAGAAGAAGAAAAGCACTAACAGACATAGGCCTACATGAGGGGTAGACATGTTGATAGAAGAGTGCCCCTACTGGTGGTGACCCAGGGGAATAGCAGCCTGGTTTACTTTAATTAAGCATCAGGCTGCATGCAGGCAAAATGCCAGGAAGGGAAAAGGTTTTTTAATTGCACGAAGGCAGTAGCCTATGGGTAGACAAAAACGCCATTTTGGTTTAGCTGCTGATTCATGCCTGGTCTTGTTTGATTAGCTCTTTTGGTCTTTATATATACAATTGAGCATGTAAATAGTAAATGCTTAAGAAAACCTCAAAATTGGACGTAATTACAGTGCAGTAATATAGTTATGATCCACACTGATAATGAGAAACTACCGCTAGCTACTGTATATCTTAAGCTAGTGACACCAAGAGGCACAGTCAAATGCACCTCCACGACCAGAGTGGATTCAATCGAATGTAAAACTGCTGTTCTAAAAGTAAACGTAATCGTTATGATAGAATTATTTATTCATGCAGGCAGGGGAGGAAATGACTCACTGGGGTCACAGAGATTAATGCTGAATGGATGTGTGCATAGTTATGCAAAGAGACTGTCAGTTGTCAGGCTCTGTAATTGCCTCTGGTCGCCAGCCAAATATGATTAATAATGAAATATGATTAATGACAAGATGGTGCGGCCGTATGTCTTTGTTCAGCCGCTGGTTGTCGAGCTGGTGGCCAGATAATAACGCAGGCTTCATTTATCAGCCGCAGACGTTTTTAAAACCACTGAGCAAGATGGTCATAACAATGGAGGGAACCATAGTGCCGGGGGGGCTCTTCCATGCCCGGATGTAATATTTCCCAATAGGCGGGGGGCAGGTGAAAATGGTATGGGTGCGGCTTCATCACCAATGAAGGCGAACCCACACCATTCTCGGTTGCAGGACTTACTGTATATTAGACAAGTGCATCAATAACATCATTTGTTGTTTTACAAGCACTCAGCATGCATAAAGCTAAAGGTCTGACAATGATGAAATGGTGTTGGTTTAGTGGTGCCACAATTGTAGTTAGTTAGTAGCAGTAGTAATGTTTCAAATCATTTTAATCATAAGCACTTTAATTTGAAATATCTTTGAAATTTGGGATGATTGTATGCCATCATGTTTGGTGGGGCAGTCAGGGCATTTAGGAGGGCATTGCCCCCCATGCCTAGGTCTGGCCCTGTATGTCAGGGGGTTCCAACCTTTTCATGTCTAGGACCGCTAAAAATATCTGTATTTGGCCGCTTGGTCGCTGACTTGCATATCAAAATATTTTGTTCCAGGGACCCCCTCAGAAGCATTCACAAATGTGCACAAATTTTTCACTTTTTTTAAATAGCAGATCTACAAACTCAAACTCAAAACTTTCAAGTTTTTTTTATAGTTGTTGTGTGAATCCCTTGTTGTTTTGATGTACCATGACAGAAAAAGTGAGGCAATGGATTTTTTTTTTTTTTTTCAAACCTGTCCTGTCAAATGTGTTTTCCTACAATTCCCAGAATGCATTTAGCAGAGCAAGCTAAGCACCGGCCTCCTGACACTCCCACACACACAGAGCATGGCTACCTTTCCATCAACCTGATTCACTCTGACTGGAGTCACCATGAACACAGAGGACCGTACCGGACTACGTCACAACCACCACCCAGGGTGGCATCTACAAGGAAGTAAGATTTGTAACATTTGATATAAGTATACTGGGGGGGGGGGGGGGGGGTCAGTATTCAGTGCATTTAGAGACACAGAAGACTGTAGATCATGACAAGTGAGTTATCATGCCAAGCAAGTTGCTGTAATTTGTTCTTTTATTGTAATTTACAATTTACACTGGATGCATTTTGCACACACTCTTATGCAGATCCTCTTAGAAGTTAAATAAGACATTATTGCCAACAATAACAGCTCCTACATGCTTGTATAGACTAGACTAGGGTCTAGGAGGAAAGTAAGACAAATGCCTCAAAATTAAGTACAGTGAATGCAACCTACTTACTTCCCACCACTGGGACTTAACCGTAGTATTAATCGAAGCCTTTCGTGTGCGCGCGCGCGTGTGTGTGTGTGTGTGTGTGTGTGTGTGTGTGTGTGTGTGTGTGTGTGTGTGTGTGTGTGCGCGTGTGCGTGCGCATGCGTGTGCGCGTGCGTGTGTGTGTGTGAGCGAGCAAGCAAGCGTTTGACCGTGCATGAGCGTTTGACCGTGCGCGTGTGCGTGTGCATGTATTTGTATATACTCATCAACCTGGAAACACACTTTGCTTGTCATTGTCCATTATGCACATGAACTTGAGGGAGGGTCACGCGAATTGCAGAGGAAATGTGATCTGTGTTGCTGTTGACGAGGCATTTCACTGCAGGACTCACTGAGGTCCCGTTTTTGCATAGAATCATGAAAAATCTCTAGAGGCTTTGCTCAGTAGACTATACTGTAAGGACAAAATCTCAACGCGTATTGATACATAGGAAACAACTGGGGGTGCAACCATTAGTTAGATTGCCCTTAACACACTGGACTCCCTATATGTTCATCCCTCATTATGTTTTGCAATCACAACTTACTGTACCTTACTGTGTACTGACTTGCCCTCGTAGACAAAAGAGCAAAAATGCATGCCAAAATGTCTTTGTGCATCCACGATTACAACACAATGTTTATAGGTTCAACATATCTCAAGGAATAAAACATTATAAACATTATAATAACGGTTTAGGGCGAAACAACATGTCTGATCCTGTGCGATATCGCAGCCCATGCAGGCCTCTCGAGGTCATCTGGGGGAAGGTCTGTTTTATGTCCATAGATGTCCTCATAGTCAAAACTAAACATGGAGAAGCAGTGTGCGTTTTGTATGCGGCATACCAAGTGCATACAGTATGACCCAGATATCCTTTAGAACAAAACCTGTGGGGAGCCACTCAGCATGTATTTGAAAACAAAATACTGCAAGAAGCTGACAAAATACTGCAGGGAGCCGCTACCTTTCAAATCACATGCAGTGAAAAGTCTTTGTTGCTACCTCTTTTTGAAAGCTTTTTAACTCTTTTCATGTCATGGAGGTCCATTATTTATTCAGCATTTAAGCCACAGACCACCATTTGATGACATTTAGAATCTCAGACTCTAAACATGGCATTGGAGAGACAATGTTGATCAAACAATCTCTCTCTCTTTTATTTTTAAATATATTTTTGGGGTCTTTATGTTCAGTACCTTGACAGGGAAGTAGATGGGAGAAGACATGGGAAAAGGCTGTTAGTAGCAGGAGTCGAACCCGCGGCACTCGGCCTAGATGCCCAGGCAGTTGAGCTAACCACCTGGGCCAGTCTTTCTTCATTCTCTAATTGTGTAGACTTATGCAGACTAAATTAAGTAATGCTGATGTTTAACAATAATTGACCTCTTGAGAGTGCAATCTGAGACCCTTATGGGTCTCAGTTAGTAGGGCTCTCGCCTCTGGGCCACAAGTTCATGGGCTCGATTCCGGGCACCGCGAAGCCGCATATGAGTAGCACTGCTTGGTGCAGCAAGTTGTCGGAAGTACTGGGAGCTGATGGTGGTGTGCTTCAGCAACCCATCTCTCTGTTGTCTATACTCTACAGGGCTTTGGAATAACAGGGATGGACTCACACGTACCAGCTGATACCGACTTACATTTGTACTTCTACGAGTCCATTTGGTTTCATGTTATGCTCTCAACAGTTAAAGATCTATAAAGTGCTCAATTAGTTACCAACTCATTTAAGTTTAACAGGGGACGATCCCGCTTAACTAGGGGCCACTGGTTGAAAACCTTTAAATTATTTTACTCTGTGAATCCAATTGTCTTTTTTTATAGCATTTTTTAGTGTGTGTGTGTCTGTGTGTGCACTGGAAATGGGTTGGTGCGGGAGGGGAGGGTGGGCTTCTGTGCAGCCCCCCATCTGAAGATTTTAAAAATATTTCGCCTCTGGTCAGACACTGATTCGATTTTAGGCCATAACCCTGGAACAGGGGCCTTCCCTTGCTTTATGCACGCTCGCTTTCTAGCTGTAAATATCAATTATATTTTAATGCCGCACTTAAAATGTTCGCTATTTAATTGCTCTAAGCCTCTGTTTTCATTACAGATTTATATTCCTGTTATTAATTCAGACAGTAGACACCGCACAAAGAGCAATTCCACGCACATGATTGTACTTGCTGAAGTGTGAAGTACAGTACATGGTAGTGGAGATGAGGCTGAAAGGGAGAGTTCATCCCCAAGATTACTTTTTTCTATTGATTACCCAGCTCCATGGAGACGACCTGATTGGCCCTCCTAAAGGCCTGACTGTGGGCAGGGGCGGATGTAACATTTCCCAATTGGGGGGGGGGGGGGGGGCAGGAGAAAATGTTAGGGGGGGGGGGTGACTTCATCGCTCGTTTCACTTCGCGCCACAGGCGATGAAGTCGCACCCATACCATTTTCGGTTACAAGACTTTTCAAATCATTTTAAATATAAGCACTTTAATTTGAAATATCTTGGGGTTGTTTTGCATGCCATCGTGTTTGGTGGGGCAGACTGGGCATTTAGGAGGGCATTGCCCCCCCATGCCCATGCCTAGATCCGCCCCTTAGTGTGGGGCTGTCGGGTCTCCTCCTCTGCACAGAACACAGTCTGGGGCGCCAACCCATACTGCTGTCTAGATTCCGGCAGTCACCGTCTCTCTGGTGGACGGAGGTTGGTCACCAGACTAATACCCTGTTGTCACATAGTCTATTCCTACAATATAGTCATATAAATAGAACAACTAAGAACAAAAAAATAACACACAACTGCATTTATGCACCTGGCACGTATCCTCAGGGAGGTCATCGGGAGTTAGTTAAAGGTAATAGAGGCATTTTTTTTTACCCCAAAACTAGATAAATAGCTTTTTTGCCATTTTCCCCTCTATGTTGCATCTACTTGGATGCTGCACCTGTTTCCCTGCAGACAGACACTGGCTTCGTCCTGCAGGCGGTCCAAAACTTTCATGTTGTCAACAAATCATGAAAAAAACAACAACATTCGTCAGGCTCAGGAAAGGCGGTGCTAAATTTGTGAGGGGGGTGTGTGTAGGGTGAGGCCGCGTTTTAGTCCATCACAGCACAGCAGTCTCCAGCGGCTTCATAATGAGTGGAGGTGAGGTGGAGTTAGATTCAGTTTTTAAACAAATCTGTTTACAAACACAGTGTTTCTACACAGTAAAGTTGCCTCTATTACCTTTAAGTACATTTGCATGCCAATACTTTTGTAGCTTTACTCAAGTACATTTGTGCTTCTGTATCGCAGTAATGATGATACTTTTACTCAAGTAAAAATAGTGAGTACTTTTCCCACCGTGTGTGTGTGTGTGCGTGCGCGTGTGCGTGTCTGTGTGTGTGTGTGTGTCTGCGCGCGTGTGTGTGTGCACTGTGCATGTGACAGTGTGCGCCTTAAAGCGATCGAGTTACATGTGTCTTTGATGTACGTTTTAAGTTTCATGCTCTGGTCCTGATGATAATTATGTCCTATAGAATAGAACCCATGCAGATTTCTGATCCTTTTCCTGGATCAGGAACCTTGTGATATTTCAGAAGCATCCAGGACACCACCACCACCCCGTCGGCCGCCGTGCATTGTGCCAGACTGTGCCAGTTCAGCGTCAGATCAATGGGTACGAGGTGTACCTTTAAGTTCTAAATTTACTGTGCCAGCTCCGTGTTGATCAGTGGGTACGAGGTGTGCCTCGAGTTTTTCACCTTTTTTTGCGCCAGTTCCACATTGGATCAGTGGGTACGAGGTGTACCTTGTTATTTATTGCTATCGCATATTAATATTAATGTGGTATTGTGATTATGATGAACTATTTCCGCCGGAACCACTGCTATATAATACGGTATGTGTTCACATCATCATCATCATCATCATGGTCAACATCCGCGCAGCACACGGGGCGGTGGGGGGGCAGTGGAGGGGGGATGCATCTGAGACAATGGCTGCGGGTCCCCAGGGACGGATCGTATGTCTGCCTCCCTAGCTGTCCTCCCCTGACAAAAAAAACATACACACACCCTTTTCAGTTTGATCAATGGAGAGAGAGAGAGAGAGAGAGAGAGAGGGACGGAGAGAGAGAGAGAGAAACAAGCGGGGGAAGGGTGTGTGTGTGTGGGGGGGGGGGGGGGGTGGAGGGGTGGTGGGGGGGTCACAGGCAGCCTGCTGGCCGCTGATTGGCTTGCCATTCCACTCTAATTGGATCAAGTGGGGACTTGCTTAGCTTTGTGCTTTGTGTCGGGAGTCGAGACCGGAGAGAGAGAGAGAGAGTCAGACAGATACACACTGCAGAGAGAGAGAGGGAGAGAGAGAGCATGAGTCATGAATAAGCGAGGAGGGTAAGACAGATCGAGAGAGGAAGCGAATGATCGTCCAGCGGAGAGAGGAGGGGTGTGCGTGAGAGAGAGAGAGAGTGAGTGACTGAGTGAGAGTGTGGCGAGTGTGTCCGATAGAGAGACAGAGAGAGAGAGAGAGAGAGAGGGGTGAAGTGCAACGGTACAGTATCCGCCTCACTTTGTCCTTCAGCGCAGCTGGAAATGTCCCTTCGGTGAAGGGTGCAGTTTGGGTGTCTCCCGCTGCTGTTGGCTGCTGCTGCTGCTGCTGCACGTCGGAAGGGAAGGGAAGTAGGAGGAGGAGAGGAGAGGAAAGAGAGTCATCCGTCCCATCATCCTCCTGCATGCCGCATCTCGTCCAGCATGCGGCTTCGTGCTGCATGCTGCCACTGCAGTGCAGCGCTCAGTGCTCTGCCAGCCAGCAGCGCCTCCGCCACTGCCTCCTCCTCCTCCTCCACCTCCTCCTCAACCGCGCTGACTCCACCACCATCACCACGCCGCTGAAAGACCACCCGGAAGATGGAGACGACCGCCGCCGGTAACACCAGTACTTGACGCCCTGCCCCGAGCTCCGAAGCAAGCCTGACCGGACCACACAAGACCGGACCCCGACCCGGGACGATCCGTCGTTGCGATGCCGTAAACTAACAAAAAAGTACCCGGAAAACACTTCTATAGATCCGGCCTCCTCCTCCTCTTTCCCCTCCCACCCCCCCCACCCCCCTTACCCTCACCCCAAACCCCCTCCTCCTCCCCCCTCTCCACCTTCCTCTGACCCCCCCCCCCCTCCCTCCCTCCCTCCTCCTCCCTCGACCGAGAAACCAGAAAGGATGACTCAGGGACTGGAGGACTCCTCCGCAGTGTCGACGCCCCCCTCGTCGCCGCCGTCCCCTTACCCCGCCGGCCTCGTGGGCCTCGACCTGGACTGCGGACGCTCCCCCACCGAGGACGAGACGGGAGCGCCCAAGCCGCCTCCGCCCTCCTCCGAGGAGGAGGACGAGGAGGAGGAGAAGAAGGAAGGAGGAGGAGGAGGAGGCGCGGGGATCTTCTACAGCAGCAGCAAGAACCCCGAGGAGAAGCCCGGAGGAGCCGGCGTCGTGGGACTGGCGGAGGAGGAGGACTGCGGAGGAGATGGCGACGAGGAAGAGGAGGAAGACGAGGAGAGAGGGCCGGCGCTGGGCCCGGCGTGCTGCTTGGCCGGGGCCGCTGCTGCCGCCGCCACCACCTGCTGCGTGTGCGTGGAGGTGGCGCCAGGCGGCGGGGGCTGCCTGCGCTCGGACAAGCTGTGCATCCTGCCCATCGTGGCCTGCCTGCTCAGCCTGGCGCTCTGCACCGCCGGCCTCAAGTGGGTGTTCGTGGACAAGATCTTCGAGTACGAGCCGCCCACCCACGCCGACCCCAAGCGCATGGGGCAGGACCCCGTCGTCATCCTGGCCGACCCCACGCACGGGATCGGTGGAGGTGGTGGAGGTGGTGGAGGTGGCGGCGGCAGCGGTGGGGGCGGTGGTGCCGCGGCTTTCCGCAACACCTCCGCTTCCCCCGCCGACGGCGCTGCCACAGAGGTCATGACCCCGTCCCCCGTGCTGACTCACCCGGCCACGCAGCCCGGGAAGGTCTCCCCTCCCCCTAAGCGGACCCCCAACTACCCCCAGACCACTGAGGAAACCAACGACATAGTCGTCAATACAATATGTAAGTACTCAACTCAGATTACCTCCATTTCAATTAACCACCTAAAGGGAAATGCCGCCCGTTTTCAGCGTTTTACTATGTCATTACTATACCTTGGAGGCGTAAACTTCCCCTTCCCATTCTGTGCTCCCATGATTTTTTTGATTGTGAAGTACGTCTTGATGACATCATCAAGACGTACTTCACAATGTTAATGATCTTTTTCAGGCCTACATTTCTAGGAAACACAGAATGGGTGGAGTTTTTTTTTTTATTTCCAAGGTACATTAATGACATAGTATAATGTTGAAAATTGGTGGAAATTCCCCTTTAAATGAAAGCCTCCAGGTTTGCATACCGGAACTGAGTCGGCTCTGTTACCTGCAGCAGCTTTTCTTCCCCACCTAATCTATACATCAAATCTCTTTGCCAAAAAATAGACCGTTTTTTGGCAAATGCTCTCCACAGAATGGATGCTTCCAGGACTTTAAGTGGCAGAACTCTGCCAGTGAAATAGTTCTGAGGTGATTGACAGTGACTGTTTCATGCTTACAGGCATAAAAAAACGAAGCTTGTGCATGCGGATGTGTTTAGCACATACTGACATCGCTGAAGGAGATGCAACACCACACACACACACACACACACACACGTGTTGTGACATGTAAAGTATTTTGCACAACGCCTCTATGACTAAGCCTCCTGAGAAGTATGACTTAAAGGGGCACTGTAATGTTTTCTCTCCCACATGAAATGACCTCTTGGTATACTTTGTTTTACTATAGGGTTCACGTTCCTTTAACCCTTTCATACCATCCGTATGTGGGGGGGCATTAGCCCCATCCACGCACAAAACAGCAGATCTTCAAGATCTCTGAGTTGCGGTGTGAGCTTGTTAAAACCAGCCTATTGGTGTAGAGACAGTGACAGTACCCGTACAGTGGAGTTGCAACTCAGGACCATTTTGACAGGAGAAAGGAGTGTATAAGTTAGTGGTTTTCAATCAGTTTCTCTGGGGACAAGCAGTGGCCCTTCAAAGTATTTCAGGTAGTTCCTAAACTAAATGATGGAGAGTTGGCAATCAAATCACCGTGAATCTTTGGTTTCATATTACACTCTCAACACTAAAATTATTGTTAAACTTCCTTCCTTAATTAATTCTGTAATTCTGTAGGCCATCAGTTTTGCTGTTATTTCTCCCATGGTACCAAATCAAATACAACATGGAATTGTGGACAAAATCCTATCTGAGGACAACGAAGTATGCTTTCGTTTTGGCCTCTGAGAGGCCAAATCTCATCAAATGGTGGTCTGTAGCTCAGAAAAGCAGATCAAATAATGGAAATGGTTGAAAAGTGTTGTTTGTTGCAGAGGGTTAATATTCCATTAACAGTCACTGCATGTGTGTCTCTGAGATGCTGCTGCAGTTGCACTGAGAGGTTTGACCGGACGCCCTGTGTCACTGAGGTCAAACTCAGTGACACGACTTCCCGGTTTGTAGATGCCACCCTTGAGTGTCGATCGTGACATTGCTCCTTCGTGTCCGTAGACCGGCAGCCTGCATGGCTCCATGTGTCTCCTCGACCGCAAAGGGTTGTCTCATAGGAAATGTATGAAAAAGTGTTCCCGGAATAGACCGGATGCCCTCTGTCCGGTCCGTATACTACTTGTTACAGGTCTCTAGATCGTTCTATGTAGAGATCATCAATCAGTGTTGGGACGTTTCCCCTTTAATGCCGCACAAGAAACCGCAACATCATTTCAAAGTCACCCCCCAGCGGCGCCATGGGTGGCACCACCATGTCACAGAGTCATTTACATGAGTCATTTCTGGCAAAAAATGATAAATACGAATAATTCGAGTCGCCGTATCAAAGGGCCAAAGGAACAGAGCAATTAAGGGCATCTTATCGGAGAGACTGCGCTTTGGCGTCTTTAATAATAGCTGAACTAAAACGTATCTTCTGTTTTATCGGCGTGCCAAGAGGCAGTGAGAGAAAAGACAGCTAAAACAGAAGCAGAAGCGAGGCCTCCTCCTCCTCCGACATGCCGTCTTCCAGAATATGATATCAAAATCAATACGTGATGCATGGCTTTACTAAAAGTGAAAGCTGCGGTTGCACTGGTGGACTTCCTCTCTAGCCCAGGCTCCATTTCAAGGTCAGTCTGCAGCTGAAAGCTAATTGATCCCCACCGCCACACACACACACACACACACACACACATCGCTGACTGGGTCCACAGAGAAAGACAATCCCACTCAGCCAGTCTGTCTGCCTGTCTGTCTGTGGACCACCTCTCCAATGACATACTGTACTGTGGTTATACAAGAGCTCCACGGGCAGTGATTCTAATCTGAACCATGTATTTATTTATTTCAAGGACCCCCACGTTGATCCTTTTGCTGGACGTCTGATCACACCTGGTTGGCAAGATCATTGCAGTATTAATGTAACATTGCACATACGAAATGGAACCCAGTGGACCCGCAAGGGTTCATTTGGTTCCATGTGGAGTAACGGAGCCTCAAGGATTCATTTGGTTCCAAAATACCAATCATTTCTCTGCAGGGGGGACTTCCCGGAACCCTCTCGAGGATCCGGTCTCCAAATGCCAATTTGAGAATTGTGTCCGCTTGGTTTATCATCGATCTTCCTGACTATTGACCTTGAAGAGGTGCTGATCAGATTATCAACCTTTTTCATTTCAAGCGCCCCCCCAGTTTGAAATGCATAGACAGATCCTCAAATGTCGTACCATTTAATTTATCTCCAGGTCCCCAAACTCTACTGAAATCCTGAGTGTTAATTTTGACAGTGTGTAAAGGGAACCATGAATTTCACTTTTTTTTTTACTCTGTGAGTTACATTTTGTACCCCTAGTGATCTGCGACCTGACATTTACAACCATTTCTCTAAATGTGAACGGGATCTTCTATAATAAGATTTTTCACTTTGGTTGCTCACGTCTAAAATGGATTAACCTGATGTGTTTTCCATGACATATAGCCTAGTGAAAGGCCAGTGGGCTAGGGGTCATCAGGATGGATGGATGTACACGGACATACATGCGTCCACGGGAAAGTCTTGGTCTTGTCCGTGGCAAATTTTAAATGCCAGTCTGTAGGTTGTCATAACAATATCAACAAAATGACATAAGGAAGTCTGCTAGTACAAGACCCTTAAAACTGAGTGTACAGTACAAATGGAACCAAATGGACCCGTTACACTCTCAGAGCTACAGGTCTGTTCTGGTCATTCAGGGCTACCTCTTTATGTGTTTCTGGCAAAATTATTGCTCACTCATTTTGTATGTCTGCGCAAAAAAACATAGCCAGCTTGGCACTATCCCCAGCCTGCAGGTTATTGCCAATGTTAAAACACTAAATGAAGCTCTTAGCAGATGAGGGACGTTGTCTTACATTTCAATGCAAACTCTAATCCCAAACATGTTTTATAGGCTACTACGTGCTGAAGCATTGTTGCTGTTTTGAGCCTCATCTAATGACAATCTTTATTTAATTTTAAAAAATCATTGCGTAATTGCATTAAAAGATCAATTGGGGCCATTAAGCCAATAGACAGAATACAGCCTGTACCACAACATATGATAAAAGGTAACATGCACTAAAATGCAGGAAGTCAACATCAGCCTGTACATTGATAATCATCTCACTTGAATGGAGATATTAGATAACCAATGCCAGAGAGAGAGAGAGAGAGAGAGAGAGAGAGAGAGAGAGAGAGAGAGAGAGGAGATAGATTGGTGGCTGTCAGGTCCTTATTGACATATTATGAGGTGTCACTTTCAACTGATAGCTCAAGAAAAGAGAAAAGAGATTTGTTGCTGCCGGCTGTGGCCCATGCAGGCTGTATTCTCATCCGAGGGAACAGTATTGGCCTATGCTTATTTTAGGACGGGGTATCTCTATTGGGATTGATAGCCTGTCTTTGTCCAGAATGGGATTTAAGCTGCAGTATATCTGGCCTGTGTGGTGCCAAGCACAAAGTGATTCATATAAAGTGCGATTAGACGCAGTCGTCTTTCCTGCGCTGACCCTGTTTACAATGGCCATTTTGACATTGGTTAATGCACCTGAAGGTAATTACGTTAATTATGGCTGTGTTTCATTGAGGCATGGCTGTGGGCTTGCAATACACAGTAGCTGCTGACCATGGTGCTGTCCGTACAGTGCTGACTGTGGTGTTGAGACCAGGGGTGGGACACCATAAACTGCACAAATTACTGAATAATATCAGTAGGTGTATTGTGTGTTCACCTGTGGCCCACATTAAGTGAAGGTGCAGTTGTCCATGGACAACTGTACAGTAGAATGCAGAATAAGACCATATGCAGCCGTGACCATGTTATAGACCCACACTTTTTTGACTTGAGAGCTACTTTCAAAATGGGCGGCTCAACAAGATCTACACATCAAAAATGTGATTGTACCTTTACTGAAAATCCATTTCAAATGCCCCCCTAGAAAGTTTGAGCTTTGAAATAGTGTTGATGGTGTTACTCACTGTTATTGTTTAAGAAATAATGCACATAATGAATGGATTTGAGTTGACAGTTTGTGATGTTGATTCTAGTCTCTTGCACCCAAAACTAAGAACTTTCACGTTTTTGTCCACCAGTGCGAAAGAGAACTGGCAAAACGTTGGTCAAAATAACAATTATTCTCCATTTTCTAATTGTGTGGACTCCTGAGAGTGTAAAATGTGTCATGTGATCTACCTGCACGGTCTGTGTGATCTACTGGTAGATCACGATCTACCTTTTGGGCACCATTCTTGTAGACCATATGTTGCTGCTGTCTGTGGAACTGACCAGGGAGTAGAGTAGACCATATGGTGCTGACCATGGTGTAGACCACATGGTAGCTTGGCCTAACCTGAAATGATTTTGGCCTAGGGGTCGGAATTTGGACGGCAGATGAGCTGATCTGATCTCACCAAGGTGTTGTCCTCCCCGGCCCCTCCCCCGTCCCTCCACTGTTGTGCTACGTCACATCATTAAAGCGATGCCCACCTCGAAAGGTTGATTCCCACTTCTAGGCCACTGTGGCTAACAAATTAGTCCAGGCTTTCCGTTTTTGCGCAACGCAGACGAAAATGAAAGCCTCGGTGTCGAGGCTAACCCCATCTGGTGCTGTCTGTGGTACTGACCATGGTGTAGACCACATGTGTTGTTCGTGGTGCTGGCCATCGTGTAGAGTAGACTATATGGTGCTGTCTGTGGTGCTGACCATGGTGTGTAGAGACGTTTGATTGAATACTGGAATGCTTGAATACATCTTCAAAGTTTGTTTATGCAGTGTTTGTGTTTACACAAACACACCAAAGCTGGATGGCGTAAAGCTGCTCGTTCATTATCAATGGCCTTTAATGTTTGTATTAGGACAATTTGTGATTACACACACACCCCCAAAGTTGGACACAGCAAGTCAAAGTCAAAGTCGCATGATTTGTCACTACGTTACCGCAGCGAAATTGGACCTCCGCTTTTAACCCATCACTTGGAGCGGTGAGCTCCAAGGAGCGGTGAGCTGCAGCGTGCGCCGCGCTCGGGAATCATTAGCTGATTTTGACCCCCAATCCATCCCTTTGATGCTGAGTGCCAAGCAGGGAGGCATTGGGTCCCATTTTTTAGAGTCTTTGGTATGACCCGACCGGGAATCGAACCCCGGCCTCCCAGTTCCAGGGCGGACACTCTACCCACAAGGCCACTGTTCTGGCACACACACCCCCAAAGCTGGACACAGCAAGTGCTATAACGCCATTCCAAAATACAACTTTTCAAGAGTAGGGCTTTAGGGTTCAGCTCCCACGTAATACTGCATCACGTGGTTTGTTAGCAATCTTAACGGTAAAAGCTTTTAATGTTGCAACATGAAGACCAGATTCTGTGGACTGTATCCATTGATCAAAGCAAAGCACTGGATCAGGTTATAATTTTGTTTTTCAAGGTTGAACGTCTTGTCTGTACATAATGGTACTACATGTAAACAAGTTGTTTGTACTACTGTATGAGATTGAACTGTGATATTGTATACATGTACAAATGTACAGTGTATGTGTGAATGCATATTATAAAATATTAATATTATAATTATTTGTATAGAGCAGAGTTAAGTTAAGAAGGGATAGTAAGAATGCAAATTGTAATGGGACAGAATGAGCTGATGTATGATGTTGTATATAAGAGCACCCACACTGTGTAAACACAAACATTGTCCTAACACAGATATGGAATAACATTGACAATGAAGTTTTGAGACAAAAATGAGGATGCAAATTGTGATTCACATAGGTGTGATTTTGCTTGCTTGATTGATTGATCATTCATCCATTTGTTCATTGTCAGCAACAGAGAGATAGAACAGAGCCATTTATGAACTACATATACAGTAAACACTATTAGCCTTTCTAGCATCTCTTTATCTACCGTACAGTATTACCCCTGATGTCCATTTGCTGACTGAGTGATTGTCATCTCATCTACAAATGTAAAACTACATATTTTGCAAACAGGCTATCAACTGATTTCCATGATACAGTATGTTAATATTCCATTTACTACAGAATATCATTTTCTTTTGGGAAGCCTCCTTTCCCCCTCAATTATTATGCTGACCGTGATTGCAACCCTGATTTTCTTTGAAATTGTTTATACATGTTAAGATTCTCTCAATGTTTTTATAATGATTAAATCAGCCTTCATCAGCCATAATTGTCTTCCAAGGTTTTAAACAACATGCCTCAACTTATAAACTCATACCAGGCAGAGATAGAAATGTTACCATTTTCATTTGCCTGTTATAGAGCCACAAGCTGGTACATTTTTGCAAAGCACATTTTTTTGGAGGAAAGAATGCTCCAAGACCAAAAAATTTCAAAATCACTTCATAAACATTTTAACTCTAGCATGCCTATTCTGAGGGGAGCATTCAGCAAAAAATAGCTGCGACATGTTGTAAACTCGTAGATAGGATTTGTGAGCTTTTAAATTGTACAATTTGGGCAAAGAGGTTTAGTATAGACAAGGCCAAAAGCGGCTGATAAACTCCACTGCGTAGATCTTGCCCAGCATGAAGCCTATCTGTTGTTTTCTAAATCTATACGATTGAACTTGTGCCCATTAAATCATAGTGAAGTGATAGCCTGAAATACTATATAAAAGTTCAGATTTATCATGGAATTTAAAAAACAACAACAAACAGGTAGACACCAGCTATGGGTCAATTTGTCATTTTAAAGTAAATTAAAGTAAAGATTAGATCTGTTACTTCCATTTTGCGGCTGTGTGTGTGTGTGTGTGTGTGTGTGTGTGTGTGTGTGTGTGTGTGTGTGTGTGTGTGTGTGTGTGTGTGTGTGTGTGTGTGTGTGTGTGTGTGTGTGTGTGTGTGTGTGCGTGCGTGAACTAAGTACCATGTGGTGCAGTGGCAGTTGGAGAGATATTTACAGTAAGGCTATTAGAGACAATTAAATACAGACCTATAAAAGAAGTGCTCTCTTTGGAGTGCAGGTCTTCACCAGGCTGGGTGGGACGATCCAGTGTTTGCCAGTAACTGGGAGAAAAACAAAGGAAGTGAATCTTTGTTTCACTTCGTTCACACTTCCTACCCAGTGTTGCCATGTCTGCTGATTATAAGTCACTTTTTTTAACAAGTGTTTTTTTTTACACCCTCTGAAGTTGCTTTATATTGGTGCTGTAGTTGCTGGTTGTGTTTTGACAGTGTAGTTGCTTATTTGAGCATGTTTCTAAAGCATAGGTGTCAAACTTTGGCCTGCGGGCCAAATTTGGCCCGCTGTGTAATTTCCTTTGGCCCTTGAGGTAACATCTAATTAACATTAGAGCTCGCCCGCAGGTATTATACAGCCGTGGCACCGCTGTAAGACTGCATTCATCGCTAATACTACAAACTACAGTGGTTTTCAACGTTTTTCATCCCATTGAACATTTGAGTCACGGAACACCACTTGAGGACATTTTAGCCCCACAGACCCCCCCCAAACTAAAGATTTCCTTTGATTCTGTCCATGACCATTAATCTTCTAGTTGTGTAGATTAGGACTAATTCACATGATGAATATTTTAACTCTTGAGAGCGTTATAAATGAAACCAAATGGACCCGCAAGGGTCCGGTTACATCCAGTTAAACAACTTAGCCCACTCTGATTTGAGTATTTGAGTTTTACACTTCTGTTCTAAAGTGTACACTAGTTGCTTATTTGAGCTTGCTTTCTGATGTTGTTTAAACCAGTGGTTCCCACATTTTGTCCACATCAAACACCCCCAGATTAGAGGTTCTTAGTTTACCCTTTTGTACTTGCCTACTGTAAGCCGTTATATGGATTAATGGTGTCTATTTGACTTTCCCGTCTAAATTTGGAGCTTGACCTTGATGTTGGTTTACTTTTTTATCTCTTTTTTTTAATCTTCTTTTGTCTTTGTTTTAGAATTGATTTTTAAGATTCTTGCCGGCAGCTGCAGAGTCCTTATAGATCCTCTGTCTCTGACCTGTTCCAAAGACTTGAAATAAAAGAACACAGAGTAGCAGCTTTTAGCCCTTGGAACAGAACGGCCTGTTTCTGAAGGGGCTGCAGCCCATTAGCCCCACATCCCATTATCCCCACATCCCTTTGGGATTTCATGTGGGCGCACAGTCTGGGTATGTAGTTATGGAGGATCTAGTCGAGTAAATATGATAAGATTTTAGTCGTCTAGGGGGCACGGTGGCACAGTGGTTAGTGCTGTCGCCTCACAGCTAGAAGGTCCTGATTCCCGCTAGGGATGCTGCTGTGGGTGCTGGCGCCATGTCTCCTCCTCCGCGTGATCAGTCCCCATATCCGAGGCGGGTTTGGTGAAAGGGCCTTTCTGTGTGGAGTTTGCATGTTCTCCACCGTATCCTCGAGGGTAGATACCCTCACAAAAACGTGCCATAATCCTGGCCTCTAAACTGCCTCTCCGTGGCCAGCTGGCGCACCTGATGGACCAGGAAAACTCCCCCGTCAGGTGAAAAGAAGGCAGCTTGTACTCCTGATGCATTGAAGGAAGCATGAGGCCAGTCCGCTACCTCCCCAGGTTGGCTGAGGGTGTGTAGAGCACAGGGTCACATTAGGAATTGGCACTTGGTCAAAAACTGGGTTGCAAAATCATGGGATAAAAATGTATAGACATATAAAAAAAAAGATTTTAGTAGTAAATCTACTTTTGATTTAGCTGACCAAATTGTATTTTGGTTCCAGGGCTGTTGAAGGAGTTGCCAGTGTGTTGTCTCAGCTGATAGGGGCTCTAGCAGCTCTTTCTGTCCCCGGGGCTGACTCCCGAAGCCTCTAGCCCAGGTTACTGTTCCCCATCGGTCTGGGTTGCTCTTTAATCCCTAACTACTGCTTGCCCAAGGCGGACCCCCCCCCCTGTCTACCTGTTACTCCATTTCACATCAAAACAGTGTAGACTTAAATAAATTAAATAGTGCTAATTCAGATGATGAATATTTTAACTCTTGAGAGTGTGAAAATGAAACCAAATGGACCCACAAGGGTCCATTTGGTTTCATTTTTATATTCTCAAGAGTTACATCATTTTGCGGTTAACCAACTTTCCATCATTTAGCCTGGGGACCACCTGGAACCCTCTCAAGGACCACTGGTGGTCCCCGGACCACCTGTTGAAAACCCCTGCCTTAGCTTATGATCTGCGACGTGAGCTTATATTTTTTTGTTTATAGTCACCTTTAATCCTCTGTGGGCAGCTGGTTCCTCCTGTTTTTTTTTCTAACCTTACTGAAGTACTAATCTAATTAATTACAAAAGGTGATCCCTATATTAAAGGCTGCCTCCAGTTGAATACTACTTACGGATAACCCGCTGTACTTGTAGAACCACCTTGAATGGTTTGTCTGTTGCCTTAAAGCAACAGGTGGTCTCTGGAGGACCATGCTGGTCCCTGGAACAGCAGACTAAGCTTTGGGCAATGTTCCATGGAAGAGAGTCAGTGCTGTCAGTTACTGAGAAGGATCAAGGTTTAACAAGTCCACAGAAAAGGGAGGTGGAATCTCAAGAAAGCTTGACTGAGTCATCATTCTTTGGAAATGCATGTGCTTATATAATAATGTAGTTATGTGTCTACTCAGTACTGTATATCGCTTAATCTAGAGTACTAATGGAGTTTGTAGTAACAGAATGGATTATGGTCATGGTTGTCACACAATTGTTGTTGTTCACAATCCGTTGGAAACACCTGCCTTAAAGATACAAATGCTGAAAGAAATGAATGAAGTTCAAAGATTGAGAGAATTCGAGAGTCTAGGTGTGTGTGTGTGCGTGCGTGCGTGCGTGCGTGCGTGCGTGCGTGTGCGTGTGTGTGCGCATAATTGATGCTGTGCGTCATGGCATGTACCCCAGGGTCAATTTGGTCAGTGAACTAAATAATACAATCTAATACAATCAGACAGGGCTTTTATGTTTGGATGTATGGGCTGTCATTGACAAATTTGCGGCTAGTTACCACTACGCCATTAATTTAAGGGCAAAATGGCTGTGATCTGCAATGCATATGGTCAATATAGGCCCAGATATAGAAGATTCAGACCAAACAGGATGAAGAGGTTGCAGTACGACTGCCTGCCAAGACCTCCATGGCTATAATATGAGCAGTATGATTCAAAAAGTGGTCCAGTTGTTGTTTTTGTAGAAAAATGCCCTTTTGGAGCCCCATATACTGTACTTCCTTAATCCTTATGTATTGGACTGACAATGTTCCAATCAACAGCTTGTTCTTTCATAATAATGAGGTGCCCCAAAAATCCAAACCATCACCCACATTTTGGTGCCACTCCTTTCACTGGCGGTGTGACACGTCAACCCTGTATGAGTAGGCGGAACCACAGGGCAGGATCCATAGGGCCACCGGGACAGGAAAACCAGCCAACAGACTCCCACATGTTACCGACTAATGTCGACAATAAGTCACTCCCAACACTACTTATTAGATTTATTTCCATCTTCATCAACAGTATCACAAAGCATTATGCACTGTAATCCAAGACATCTTTCTGATCGATGGAAAATGCCTAAGCTGAAGCTCAAAGTGTGCTAATACATGCCTATCCTATACATTTTAACTATATTGGTTACAGGGTACCTAGTCCCGTGAAGGGTCACCCAGAAAAGTCACCTACAGTATTTGTTGTTTGTTTGGAACAAACACTCAGAACAAACATCCCACTTTTCATTCAAGATTTTTTGTAAATCTTACCCAATCATCATTTAGCTAGGGATCCACTGGAACCTTATCCAGGATCCTGGAGGTCCCAGGCAGGCTGGGACCCATGTTTAGAACCACTGGTATAAACAAGTCTGGTTTTACTGAGTTTAAGGTTACAAATAAGTTTAGGGTTAAAGGCCTATCCAAACACATCTCTGTTTTTAATAACCACCATTTCAGTGAATTGCAATGGAATGTAATGGCCTTCGGGTGACTGTCTCAGCAAGTATGGACCAGTATGTACAGTTTATGTGAAAGGTTCAATAGTAACTAAATATTTTTTTTGAAAATCCTCTGCCGTTAATTTGTGAAAATGAATCATATCCAAAGACAGACTACTACAAAGACTACTTTAAGGGAAAAAAAATAAGATGAGTTGATGATGTGTTTCAGTTTAGTACATTTGACAACACAGCCTGTATTTTCACATTTCCCTTTTTCCAGGGCTCATTCAGACATACTGTATATGCATTTAAAGTTATATCATTTATCATTTACATTTATCAATTATACAGTAGTTGTAAAGTGTGTGAGGTGTTTTCTGGGTTTTGTAGTCATGTCAACACCTACAATACCTTATGAGATTGTGGCCTATGCTTATAGATTAAAAAGTACAACATGTGTTTTCGTGTGACAAGTAGACAACAAAATAATCAATCAATCTTTTAACCTCTGTAAGAGAACATGTTATATACTTATGAGTATATTATGAGTACGTTCTGAAGGGACGTACATCTACATTGCTTGAAATATTTGCTTGCTTTATCCACCTCTGCCCATGGTGACCACGGCATGATGATAGTGATGACACTATAATGACCTTGTCCTTCCATGTGTTCTCTGCAGCTGCTACCAGCACCACCCCTGCAGCCAAGACCTCCAGTCATGTGACGCGCTGCAGCGATAGCAAGAAGAACTTCTGCGTGAATGGAGGCGAGTGCTTCACGCTGGAAGTCACGCCCGGAAGCACCAAGTTCCTCTGCAGGTAGGTTTAGAGTCATCATATAATATCATGTCATGAGTCTGTCTGGGCCGGCTGCCGTTATTTGGCTACTTTTGAGGACGTCACGTCCGTAGGCTATATACAGTATATTGCCGGTTATGTCTTCTGTATTTTAGGCATGTCATTACTGGTTAAAATGATCCAAAGTTTTCAAATCACTAAACATCTTAATAGCTGAATAACTGTCTATGACTGTGACTATGAATGTGAATAGTAAAATTGATTTTGTAATTCTTCTTTTAGGTTTTCTGATCTTAGGTGCACACAGAAAACCTGTATTTTTTTTTTTACCTTCAGTTGATGTTCTGAGGTCTGGAGGTTTTCTGGCTCAAACAAGTGATTTCCCTGCTGAATGTGATGTCACAGCCTGCAAATCCTATAAGGGGATTTGCCAGCAGGTGTCACTGTTTCCACTGTTTTTGCCTGTTTTCATTACAGCTCAAAAGCCTTCCAAACCCCACAGAAAACTTTGGACCACAGAGAATCCACTCAATGTTCAAAGTTCAGGTCTTCTGGGTGTAATTGAGATCATAAAAACTAAAGTAAAAAATAAAAATAAATGAAAGGTAAGGTAAGGTCATGAAACCTTTAGTTAAATATCTATTAATAGTAGAAAGAGGTAGTATATGGGTAGTATTAGGGTCTCCTGATGTGTCCCAAGTATCCTATTTGACCCTGGTCGTAAAGTAGTGTGTAATAGTGTGTCTGTAAATAGTCTGTAAATAGACACCTAACAGATTTTATTGGTATATAGGCCTACTAAGGCCTTAACGACTTAAATAACAACTTAATGACATCAATTAATTTAGCTGATCTAATTACTTTTTAACGCAATTAACGCATGTGCACACTGACTCAACCCACTGAGCATTAAAAAAAAAATCAGCAGAACACGGTTTTACGGAGACGTATAGCTGCGTGTCTCCCTGTAACCAGAGCCATGGAGTGTAGCTCAAGGCATCTACAAGCATTGGGGGCTTGTGGATCAACTATTTTAATCAATATTTATTTTTCTTTACAGGAAAACATGGCATATTTTGGACATAGTTCGAATGGTGATTAATCATGATTAAATTCATTTTGAAACTGTGATTAATCTGACTAAAATGTTTAATCATTCAACAGCCCTAGTATATACTGTAAGTACTTTTGCTTACCAGCTCAGTGGCCTTGTGGTTAGAGTGTCCGCCCTGAGACTGGGAGGTCGGGGTTCGATTCCCGGCCGGGTCATACCAAAGACTCTAAAAATGGGACCCAAATGCCTCCCTGCTTGGCACTCAGCATCAAGGGTTGGATTGGGGGTAAGTCCCTGCGATATACTAGCGTCATGTCCAGGGGGTGTACTTGTACATCAAGCTGCCTCACGCTACAGAAACAGGAGATAGGCTCCCGACCTATATGGGCCTCAATGGCTCAGCCGGGCCTCCTGACATCATGGCCTGGCAAGGCTACTTACTTACTTACTTTTGCTGGGGACCCCTTGGAACCCTCGCCAGCCGCCAGGACTCCTAGGGGGTCCCCAGGTCACCATTTTGAGAACCACCCATCCTTCCTAGTAATTAAAACCCTGCATTCTGCATCAGCCCAAGTCTCCCTACGTCACTTTATAGAGCTATTAAGACGCTGCCCTAAAGCACGTCTGGGAATAATGGCCTGGGAGGATGGTGAGAGAGAGGAAGAGAGGAAAGACCGATGGAAGCATGGTACACTAGATGCTGTATTGGACCCACAAGGCTCCTTTTGGTTTCATTTTTACGTTCTCAAGAGTTACATCTGGTTAACCAACTTGGCTGGGGACCACCTGGAACCCTCTCAGGGACCACTGGTGGTCCCCGGACGGGCCGGACCACCTGTTGAAAGCCCCTGATGTAAGGCACCAACCTGCACATCGGGAGCAATTAGGGGTTCAGAGTCTTGCTCAAGAACACATAGACACTAAATCGAACTGGGAACCTTACGGACGGTTCTCACCCATCCGCTCTACCACCACCGCCCCACGGATGGTGAGGGAGAGGGAAGACCGTTGTGGGGAAGTGATGCATTTTGTTCTGCAGAGAGAGAGAGGAGAGAGTGATGCCCACCCAACATTACATCTACTTATGTTTCACCTTGTGTAGAAAAGTCATTTTTCACCGTAACCTTAGTAACGCGCTCTCCCTCATTCTCACGTGCCTCACGTGCACCGTGCATGAGGAGAGAGAGACACACTTGTGTGTGTGAGGTTGTTGCACTTGCCAGCAGAGCCGTGTCTCTGTGTCCTCTGACTGTCAGATTAGTGGAGCCCAGCCCCTGAAGACTGAGCACACCCAGGCAGGGAATGCAGCAGTGCTGCTGACTCCGTCAGCTGTGACGACAACATTTCGTCAACTGCACCTTTTTTCACTGATGGAAATTAAATAAAAATGAATTTACCCTTCGCTTCGACCTGACACGAGATTCTACAGATAGCAGTTTTCTGAAGCATCTATGTTTCTGTGTCAGTGATGCTCAAAATGTTTCATGCCAAAGGACCCCTTGGATTATCCGTATTTGGCTTCGTCCCACCCATCTGCAAATATGTCATTGTAAGGATCCCCCAGAAGCATTCCAAAAGAATATATCCAAAGATTTTCACAATTTTTTCAGGATTTGTGGTTTTCAGCCACTTTCATATCAAGGTTGCATAATTTATTCAGCACGAACCACTATTTGATGATTTACCCTCTCATGCTGTATTGAAGAGGTATGATTAGGAGAAATGACAGGCAAATGATCAAAATAAAATTATTTTAAATTCCCTAATTAGATATTGGGCTCCATTTTCGTTACATGCTAAGCCCCTTACCCCTAATCCCTTATTTCGTTTTTACTATTTTGAAAAACTTTTTGGAATATTTCAACATGTCAATCTGTTAACACGTTGTGAGCTTGTAGACTGACCATTTAAACTACTGAAAATGTTTTTTTTTAATAGTTTAAAAAGGCAAAGAAGTTAAGGGATAAGGGGTTTAGCGGTAACGAAAATGGAGCCCATTAACAATAATGTAACAATAATGTAACTCTTGAGAGTGCACAGGTCTCAGTTTACACTCTCACAACAGTTAAAAGGTTAATTTGGTTACCAACTCTTCAATCATTTAGCTGGGGACCACCTGGAACCCCCTCAAGGACCACTGTATGAACTTGAGAACCATTCGAATAGACTGTAGAAAATAATCTGATGACATGGTAAACACAACCAGCATTAATTTGATACAGTCAGCTATCAATCTTCCGGTAGAACTGGGGGATATTGTTTGGATCCAGAGTATTGTATTACCTACCGTGTTGAATAATTTAGGCATTTGCTGTGTGGTTAACGTATATGGCAAAAATAACAGGAAGCACCCAAAACCTCAGAAGAACAGCGCGTTCTCTTAGCAAGTTAATTTGAGAAGAATAGATTTTCACGAAACTCGGTGGGAGTGATCCGTAGCAGGGGCAGATCTAACATTTCCCAATTGGGGGGCAGCAGAAAATGGTGGGGGGGCGGCTTCATCGCCCGCGTCGCTTCGCGCCACGGGCGATGAAGCCGCACCCATACCATTTTCAGTTACAGGACTTTATTAGGCAAGTAAAGCATCAATAATAACATCAGTTGTTGTTGAAGTTGCAACAGACACGCAGCATGCATAAAGCTAAAGATGTGTTTTCTGTTTTCAATGGGGAAATGCTGTTGGTTTAGTGGTGAGACAACTGTAGTTAGTTGGTAGCAATATAGTAGTGTTTCAAATACTTTTAAATATAAGCACTGAAATATCTTTGGTTGTTTTGCATGCCATCATGTTTGGTGGGGCAGTCTGGGTATTTAGGGGGGCATTGCCCCTAGATCCGCCCCTGATCCGTAGGCTGTACGGAAGAGATGCTTCAGGTTTGGTTTGAGAAAGTCAAGGTTAAAATAATGGTCAAGGTCAACAGAAAGGGCAAGGGAAGGGGCAGATGACACTTGGTGGTAATGATCAGTATCAAGATCAATGTCATTAACAACTATTGTGGTAGAACAATCACCATTTAATAATTGCACAATTGGTGATGAGCAGGGTTTGGTCTCCAGGTGCATTTGCTTAATTTCTGTTGTGTTCATTTTAAAGGTAATAGAGGCAAAATAGATGTAGCTATATTTTTATTGCCTTCTTCTCCTTCTACATTGTTCTACTTTCATATCGCAGCTGTTTCCCTGCAGACAGACACTTGCTTCGTCTTGCAGATGGTTTAAAATGAGCGCATTGCATCCATGTCAAATTGTATAACATAAATAGGTAGGTTGGCTATAATGGACCATTTTATTTCCCTCTACCCCAAAACTATGCATCAGGTGACAGGTCGTAAAGCTTATCAGTCTGCATTTTTTGGCCAATACTCCCCCACAAAATGTCGCTGAATCTAATAACTTGACAATTGGTATGTGTTTCATCATGCTTGCCTTATCCTATATGTATGTCACACACTGTCCACTTCCTCAGGCACTTGATTGAAGCTCCAAATTGTACCTAAGAGAGTCATGAACCATAAGTGTAGTAGAGAGTGCTGCCGTTTGCACTTCCCCCCAACCTTGTGTCTGTCAATAGTTTGGTTGTTAGAGATCTCCACCTACTGATGTGTCTGGGGAAATCTAAAGACCACAAATGAATTGTGGTTGTGGAAAACCAGTGCTAAACAGACCGGCAGCCACTGCTTTGAAGTCGTTTTCACACTATTTTAGCCCATAGGCTGATTTTAATCAACCGGAGATCCCTCGCCAACTGTTAACCTGAGACTATATCACCAATAGTGCTCCATCCCCCAAACCTATGGTACCACCATGCCTGCCCCATCCATCAATCACAATGATGGTCCTTGTTTTATGGCTGGGTGGTGTGTGGTAGCTAAAATTCCTTCTTCCTGGTGTTAGCAATCTTTTTTGTTTACTTGGTTCAACCCCATCATTCTCACAGCCGTAGTCACTGTGCCTTAAGATTTGCCAAAATAACAGTGTGTCGAACTTTAAAGATGGAGTGCCGTGATTTCTTTCCACCCTAAAACATGTTCATAAGGTATTTTTGTTGTTTGAGGATTTTTGTTGTATGCCGTTTTTATGATTCCACACCAGTTCATTAAGTTTGCCTGATGGGTGGTGATGGTCCAAGATCCATCTGAACTGAAGCCACACCCACACCTTTAGTTGTATGATGGGCTTACCATGTGATGTCACTATTAACTGGAAAGGTTTCAGCCTCCAGGAAGAAACCCTAAATACAAAGGAAAGACATCATTGCACAGACAAAACACACCAAGGGGTCTGTTTAAGTACTGTCACCTCTTAAAGATGTACAAAATTGGAAAAATACAAAAATCACGGCATCCCCTCTTTACCTGAAAGTGATTAAACCTGGAACAATTGATTTTCAACCTGATCTTCATATAGCTGGTTCTCACTTACAGTATGTTCCTCACCTCATAAAATACCATTTCTCTCTACTCACTGTGTGTCTTAGGTTTGTGTAAAAACGCCTACCTACCGCAGCGGATGTTTGTTTGAGAACTTTTGCTGACCATCTTTTTTTTCTCCATCTCTCCACTCCCGCAGGTGCCCGAATGAATTTACTGGAGACCGCTGCCAAAACTACGTAATGACCAGCTTTTACAGTACGTGTGTCTCGTGGTCTCAGTGCTGGGATCGGTGCATGTTACGGATGCACCTCTCGTCCCCCTCTCGTTACGTCGCTGTCTTTCTCTGTACTTAGTAAAATCCCTACTGTTAATTCACCGTACGGATGTAACAAACCGTTACATTTCACATTAAAGGTGCTGTAAGTGATATTTCATTGTTAATTTTTATCTCTAGTGTGATACAGACAGTGTCCGTTGCCGTTACATCTTTCATTTTACACTCTCAAGAGTTAAATTATATTTAAACATCTGAATTACGTAATTTTCAAGAGTCCACACAATTAGAAAATGGAGAATAACTGTTATTTTGACAGTTTTGACAGTTCTCTTTCCCAATTTTGGACAAAAACGTGAAAGTTCTTAGTTCACGAACTGTCAACTCAAACCCCAAATACTGTATTCAAACGCCAGTAATAGCATATACAGGAAAACCTTCCAATTCTCACCCTCTATTTTTCATTATAAGTGCATTATTTTTAAACACTATAACAGTAAGTAACACCATCACCACTATTTCAAAGCTCAATCTTTCTAGGGGGCTTTGAAATGGATTTTCAGTAATGGAATAATGACATTTTTGGTGTGTAGATCTTGTTGAGCACGTCATTTTGAAAGTAGCTCTCAAGTCAAAAAAGTGTGGGCACCCCTGATATACACTGTTCTGTACAGTCTTTGTAATGATGACCCACCACATAGTGGTGGGTCATCATTGTCATCCCGTCAGAAGAGACAAACAAACACACAGTATTCTCAGTGCAAATTTGATAGATTTCATGTTCCAATTGTCAGTTAATATCTTTAGGTCATCACTCTTTAGAGTCTATTTTCTCTTTGTGGATTACTACTATGATAATATATACAGTATAGAGCTATTTAACACTTTGTAACAAAGACAGAGAAAAGAAAGAACAATTTACAGCATCTTTAAGCCTAATTTATGCTCTGTTGCATGGGGGCGTCACACTGTCATGTGATGAAACATAAATCAGGCTTTCAATGATTAACACAGAGGATTTTACAGTGTAGATTGTAGCCAAACAAAGGTACAGTATTCATTGTTTTATATGTTCTGTTCCCCATACCTTGCATGCAGTCTTTTGTTTTGTTATTTTGGATGTTAGGGAAGAAACAGGATGCAATCCGTTGTGATAATAAATACAGAATAATGTATTACAGTATTCAGCCGGAAGGGCCATGTATAGTTTAGTTTTTGATTAGTGTGTTTATTTGTAATTGGCAGAGAACAATAGCGCCCAGTGTTGTAAGCATATTAAAGGTAATGTAAGTGAGCTTTTTGGATAAAAACAAAATGTTAGAGAATATTTGTCATTAATGGGGGGGGGTAGAATAGCTCAACTTTACACCCATTTCCTACTCCAGAAAATTGGGGTGGCCAATCAGGACACATTATTCAAATACCTGTATGTTTGTATACTGAGTTCTGATTGGCCACCCCAATTTTCTCAAGTCGGAAATGGGTGTACAATTGAGCTATTCCAGACCAATCTGCTGACAGGCAACTTGTTTTTTGCTGAACAGCTGATTTGGCCTGGCTTTAGCCAGGCTATAACAACGCTCGATATCACTTACACTATCTTTAAATGACGAAAAGAATAAAACCATAACAAAAACAAAAGGTTTGGAGATGAGGTGGCCTGACAGCAAGGACGATGTGTAGGAATAAATCTGCCAGCTGTGAATAATTAACACATTCTCATGAAAACATGCTCTCTTCTCTCCTTTGTGTGTTTATCAATCTTCTGCATTGGCAGAAAACCTTGGGATTGAATTTATGGGTATGGACTGTTCAATTCCTTCTAGTTTGCAGCTGTAGGTTTTAGAACGCTTGAGCCTGCCCCTCCCCTCCCTCCCCCCACACCCCCCAGACCCCTGCTAGCTCCCCTTAGCCAATGAAGGGACGTATACAGCGCCATCAAACCGCGTCCAGCACTTTAATGTTCAAGGCAATGCAGAACCCTCGTTGAAATTTGCACATTTTAGGTCAAATGTTCAAGGTTCCTTGGGCTTTAGCATATAGCCCTAGAACCAAGGATGTTGGGATCAATTCTGACATGTGTACTCCAAATAAGAAAAAAAAAGTAGTTGAGCATCCACAGTGGGTTCTCTCAAATTGGAAAAGTAACAAAAAGTAGGAATTTATAAAATAGGTAGCACATCCAAACATTTCAAATCCATAGACTTGAGGAAGAGGACAACATACTCACATTACCACAGTCATTATTGGTACTCACCAAAACAAAAAGTTGTTTTGCTCATTTGCTACTTTTTGATTTGTGTATCTTTGTTCCGGGCGGCTGTGGCTCAGGAGGTAGAGCAGGTCGGCCAATGATCCAGTGGTCGGCGGTTCGATTCCCGGCTCCTCCTGTCTACATGTCGAAGTGTCCTTGGGCAAGACACTGAACCCCACCTTGCCTCCAGTGGTTACCACCACTGGTGTATGAATGTGGGAAGTGGGGACGCTGGCGTTGACTGTTCGCCGCTCTACTTCCCAATGTATGAATGAATGGACCATTGTAAGCGCTTTGAGTATCACGCTGTGCATAGAAAAGCGCTATAAAAATGCAATCCATTATTATTATTATTATTATCTTTGTTTCGTATGCCAATGTAGCGCCCAGGATTTGAACTCAGGTCTCCCAAGTGAAAGTCCAACATCTTAACCATTATACCAATGGGACATCCCATTGGTACAGATACCAGAATTTGGAGGCCATCATGACAGAGGCCGTCATGCCACTGCTACACTAAACCCAAATATCCGCTGGAATTCTGTCTTGAATGTCTGTATAGTAGTAGGTATAATGCTCCTTAAATGTACAAATTTTAACCCTAAAGCTACGGATGTTTTACGCGTCCACACAAACCTTTGGGCCCGGTTTTGATTGTCTTAAGTATCAGGTCTTAAGTCAAAACTTGGAGGTGTGGCAAAGCTGTTTGGCCACTCAGAACAGTCAAACAGCATTGCCACACCTCCAAGTTTTGACTTAAGACTTAAAACCTGATACTTAAAACAGTCAAAATAGTGCCCAAAGGCTTTGTGTTCCACATTGTAGCATATTGTTTCGATAAAGAAGTGTTTTAATCCCGTGTCCGTGCCTGAATGGTGAACGCCATTGTATCACCATGTTTCCATCAGGCAGTTTTCAACAGCCCCACGTGCGCTCATTGAGGAATACAGGGGACTTCTGACACGGACGGGATTACAAGTTTTGAATCAAAACACTTCTTTATCGGACTTGTAAAGGCGATGAGTTCTTCCCGACTTGTCTTGAACATTATACTGTTGTGAATCACTTAAAAACATGGCTGGACGTTAAGATGACTTTTCATAGTGATTCTCTCGTCACACACATTTCCAAAACAACACCAATTGGCTTCAAAAGGTGGAGTGGTTTTCGCTGTATATTACGATCCCTTCAGCTTCGAATTTGCTTTATTCCCCAGTGCATCTGTTTTATATTCAGATGTCAAAGCATGTTATGGTAGAATAGCCTCATTTACCTTTCATCTCATTCCCACATTTATCATCTATCATCATTCTAACCGTGTCTTCTCTTTTGTCTGTTTTATCGATGTGTTGTTCTTTGTTTCTTGTTAACGTGGTCTAATCTTTTGAACGGTGACAAACCGTCAAATGTTCTTAGAATGAAGGTGATCTCATGTGGTGAGAGAGCTGCTTCCCTGTAGGATGATGAATATTCTGACCATGAAATGAGTCTGAATTCTTTGGGAGGTACATTGGATGGTTCAAATGCATTATTGACATTATATGACTGCAGTGTAATATTGCAGTAAATATTGAACTACATCTGCTGTAGGGTTGATTTATTGATTATATGTCAGAAAAAGACAAAGCCCACACATGTAGTGTTCCGTTGTGTTGGCTAGTTGTTGTGGATATTATACAATTCATATCCTGTAATAATCAACTTGCTTCCGTTGCACAATATTTTTGTTTGCTTTAAGCAATGCTCCAAAGTGTTTTATATGTGTTCACAGTAACATGAGTCATGATTAATATATAGTATATGGATATGGAAATATTTATACCATTGTCACTGATTTTGACTTGTGCATTCTTTTATGATAACCATTAACCACAAGGCCTGCCGCTGTTCTAAATTGACCAAAGATATGTTCTGTAGGCTATTCTATGTACTGTTATCTATTAAGGTAGCCATAGGTAATGCCATGGATCTCAATAGTTTCAACCAAACATAGGCTATGTGTTGACATTGTAGTGGAAAAATAAATGATATATATATATATATTTTTATCATTTTAACATTGCTAAGTGGCCATGGTATAATCAGTGTGGTGTAAGCTGTGCCTAATGAAATATTTTGCAATTTATACTTTTACTCTTATTTTTGAAATAATTGAACTCTATGTCAGTTTACAATTTGAGTGCGGGACAGCATATGACATATCTGGTGGCGTGATTATAGTAAAATGCTGCACCTTTTGGAAGTTAAGCAAGTAAAAGAGTCCATATGTTTTTTATAATCACAGGACAAGTCATTAAACACTTGGACCCCAGAATCCCTATTCTGCGGGGGCTTGTGAGCTTTTTGTGGAGATTGGAAAATAATGCAAGAGCAATGCAACTAAGATCCATTTGACCAAGTCATTATGGAAATAATGACCAAGTCATTATGGAAATAATGACCAAGTCATTATTTCAAAATGAAAACTTCTTGTTTGTTCTCACGTTCATAACGCGACGCGTAGACTAGTTGACTAGTTTCAGAAGGACCTGTCTCTCTTTGAAGAGATGATCCAGTCTAAAAGGGCCTAAACTTGATGCTAATGCATTTGTATGATCTTGTGAAGAGCGTTGCTCTCTCTCTCCTCTCTCATCTCTTGCAGAAGCCGAAGAGTTGTACCAGAAACGTGTTTTAACAATCAGTGGCATCTGCTTCGCTCTGCTGGTGGTGGGCGTCATGTGTGTGGTCGCCTACTGCAAAACCAAGTAAATCTAACTCAAATTCTTCGATATTTAACTACTAAGAGTTTGAACTGTTTTGAAGGTCTGTTCATAGTGTGCCACTGAGTGGCACGCTATTAGCTTGTAGATCAGATATTTTTGAAAATGTGATGCAAATCTATGGATTATTTTTCAATTCAAAATGGGTTAATATGTGGCATTATGTTGTTTATCATTTTTTATGATTTAGGGAGGCAAATTGCTACAGCAATGTGTTTTTCATTTCTTTTCTTATATGGGATTTTCATATATCTGTAAACAAATCATCACTGATCTTGAAAAAGAATAATGGTTGACCTCTAATAACACATATAGACCCATTACAACATGTTCTGCCATTTGGGAGTGTATCTCCATGTTAATCCACTTGTCATCTTCTCCCAAAGAAAACAGAGAAAAAAGCTCCACGATCGACTGCGGCAGAGTCTGAGGAATGGGCGGAGCAAAACCACCACAGGGGGAGTGGAAAGCGCCAATGGACCTCCCACGTCCCTTTCTGCCTTCGAGAACGTTACCCTTGTCAATGTTAGTCCCCCCACTATTGGACTGATACTTGCATGTTGTACATTTGATGATGCTCTTGATTCTATTGTATTCTGTCATTGCTTCCTTTTGTAATCGTGTCCTCCCTTTAAATCTTTTAATTTTTTATCATTATGATATTGTTGTTATTATCTATGCTGTAGCAGGAAGCTAAAACTATATACATTTTAATCATATTACTTTACACAAGACGTAACTATAAAGTACAACCATGAATATCTTTATTCACCTAGCGGAAACCCTTTATGCGGTACTTATCAGATAAAGGAAAACATCAATCAGGAAAATAGCCAATACAAGCTTGTGAACTACTTTTGTGTGATACAGAGGTAAATCCCCCCAAAATCTAAATCTAACCTGCTCTGATTCAAAAGAAAACATTGCCAAACTTAGAGCAACAATATGGGAGAGCATGTTGCTCCGACTTTCCACCTGTACCTGCAACCTGAATAGGGACAAACTGCACTTGTAAATGCATTGTTTTCAATGCATTTACAACTGCTCTCCTCAGGTTGGCAGAGGGAGTATAGACTATATAGAGCCCAGGGTTATATTAGATAATTGACACACAGTTGACAGAAAACGAGTTACAAAATCGTGGGATAAGAAATTATCTAAAATTAATAAAAGAAAAGCATTCATTTATGATAACGTGAAAAAGTTGAATACAAGGTTTGTGCCTGACAGCAAAGCTTGGAGGTCACACTACAGCGTTGGCCATGTTCCAGCTCTGTGGGTCACTCACGTTGTGCTCCCCTTTGGTTTCCAGCAACACGTTTCCAAAGACACCGCCATGGCTACGCAGCACGCCATCGAGAAGGAGACCGAAACGTCCTTCTCTACAAGCCAGTATGAGTCAGCAGAGCAGCAGTCCAGTGTGGACGACCACATCCCCAGCCAAAGGTTACATAGCGTTAACTTAGTTCAACTTTGGATGTAGTCCGGAATGCTGACTGAACTTGAACTTTCATTTTCTGACACTAGATTCTATTTGCTGACACAAGAGTTTTCTGACATATACATATATAAAGACTAGATGGCTCGAGACAGAGTCTCTGACGTTGTTCACCAGCGGCCTTATCTTATTAGGGTACTTCAATGCAGTATGCTCTATTGCAGCTCAAACAAAAAAACAGCTTTAAAGAAGACTCAGTTGATTTATTTTTAAAAAAGTGGTCTAGTTCTTATTTTGTGAACAAATCCTTATTGGCTGTTTCCCCTACCTCAACATCATCTAGGAATGGGGCTATGGGGTGCTGTAAAAATGCTCAATTACTCAATTATTATGATCACTCATATTGTCGCATAACAGTGCTCTCCAACCTGCACACTTCAAATACAGAATGTAAACTGATTGGATAACCAGTCCTCCAGGAGTCTCACATGCATTGCCACTACGTACACGTGGATACCAGCCACCTCCTGTGAAATCCATTAGGCCAGTCAGATCAACACAGACCCATTTACCATCTCTAAAGTGTTTGTATTGTTTTAGTTACTTTAATTTCGCTGCCATTTCATTCCCCTGACTTCCCTCGACTGGCAGAGCTGTCTGCTGCAACAATGCAGTGTTTCATAATTACATTATCGGTTTAGTTACTTGCCACTAGATGGCACCTGATGCAATCCTACCTGGATGGGAGAGAACTGATGGTAGATGTGAATGGAACACTCCCTCCCCCATCAGGGCCGGCCCTACTAGGGTGGGCTGGAAGAATGGCAGGGTGGGCACCTCCAAAATTTTTCATATGAAGGAGTGGTTTTCAACCTTTTTCAACCAAGTGCCCCCCTGGCACCCTCCTAAAATCGCCAATGCCTCCCCCAACCCTCCCAGTGAGCCAAGTGGCATGCCACAAGGAAGCATACTAGGGCCTGCAACTTGTTCCTGTTCGTGGATGACTCAGCACTGCTGCAATCGGACAGGAACACACTGCAGGTTGAAAAGGCCCTCTGCTCTGAGCTCGAAAGAATCTATGCCTGGCTGTAAGCCTAGAACCCATTAATAAATACTTCAATCAGTCAGTCGCACTGCAGGACCTGGATTGCATTGTAACATTGCTCTATTAACAAAACGGTGTACCCCAACTCTACACAGTTCGCCTTTCAATTGCAATGCAAATGCATGCTTTCTCACTCCAATAAAGACACAAGACACACCAATTTCACAGTATACAGTTAGTAGGCCTACTTTACAGCAGTGGTTTTCAACCAGTGGTCCAGGGACCACCAGTGATCCCTGAGTGGATTCCATGTGGTCCCCAGCTAAAAGATGGACAGTTGGTAACCAAATGGACCCTTATAGATCTGTAACTCTTGAGATTGACGCTCTCAAGCGTTAAATTATATTTACACATCTGAATTACTTAATTTTCAAGAATGTAGGCCTAAACAATTGTAAAATGTAAAAGAGTTGTTATTTTGACCAACGTTTTGCCAGTTACAGTATCTCCTAAATTGTGGACACAAACTTGAAAATCCTTAGTTTTTGGGTTCTAGAGATGAAACTCAACATCAAATGGTGATCCGTGAAATGCAGAATAAATGGTTTGCCCTGGTATGAAAAAGGTTGAAAACCACTGCTTTACAGCATAGTTAGTACAGTAGAGTCTATACGCGCGCGCGTGCGTGCGTGTGTGTGTGTGTGTGTGTGTGTGTGTGTGTGTGTGTGTGTGTGTCACTCCGACACATCACGGCTACAGACAAACAACAACAACATATGAATCTTGTAATGAAGAACGCCACAAATCCATGTTCTCACCCAGGAATACTCCGTGGTGCCGGTCAGAGTGAGTACAATTAGTCAAGCCTGTCCTGTTCCTCTGCTCTCCTCCCTGTCACTGCAGTAAGCGCCATAGTCACCCCATGCAGCCACCCGTCTCGTTGGCGACGCCATTGTCGGACAGCACCCACCACGCCCCAGCCAGTCATCGAACTCGCCTGAACGGCACGGGGGGCGCCTCCGACCTGTGTTCCTCCAGGAAGACCTCCAGAGATGCTTCCAGTGGATACAGAGACGCCGCGTACAGCGAGAGGTTAGACATCGGAGGGGAGGAGTATTTGTTTTTCAGCAGAGTTGTTTTCAACCATTTCTATATCAAGGCCCATCAGCTTTTGAGCCACGGATCATCATTTGACTAGATTTACCCCCTTGATAGATCCAAGGGGATCCAAATATGAATAAATGATAAAGTTGCATGCTGCGCACAAGTAGGCCATGGCCACTTGTGCGTGAGTGGAGTGAGCTGGCAGAGGGCAAGTATCCCGGCACCTCCAGGAGGCAATACTCCCACACTCTTTTAATCTCTTAATTACATCACCATTACGTCATCACCTAAACCAGCCAATCGGAGTACTTCGATGGACGACCGACGGTCGATGACCAATGTCCATGAACCGATCGCTTAACTTGCTCTCACTCCACACATGCAAGTAATGATAAATGAAATGAATCAATTATTTCAAATTCCTTTGGGGTCATTTTAATCTACTCTCCCTATACAAAACCATGGCAACTTCAAATCGATTATTGACAAATCTAATGGTTAAAAATGGATTTTAAAATGAATGGCCCCTTTCCTGACGACGAGTTGCCCTGGAAGAGAATTTTCAATTCAGTTCTCCCATAGACGTTTCAGAAAGGTCTATAGGAAAGATGAATGGTGCTTTATTTGCTCGCATGCTTTATTTTTTCACAGGCAGTTCGCATTTATTTTCTGACATGATGTTTGTATGTTGCACTTCTTTAAATGTTTTAGGTACGTGTTTGCGGCGACGACCCCAGACTCCCCTCCTTCGGAGATGTCCGCCCCTCTGTCCGATCGCTCGGGGGCCGACGAGAGGCCCCTGATCGCCAGCGGCCCCGTCTGCTCGTGCAGGAGGAACTCGTGCCAGGTCCACCAGCGACTCAAGAGGAACTCGGCCCACTTCAACCTGGGCCTGGATCTGTCCCACAGCCCGCCAGCCAGCCCGCTCGCCGTCGCCAAGGAGGACTATCAGATCCCACAGGAGGAGTCCAGCGGCGACGTCAAGGCCGGCCCTGGAATCGCGGAGGTGTCTGTAGATATCGCTGACGGAGATAGCAGCGGCCACGCCGCGGACAAAACTCAAAACCTCGGCGGTCGAGAGCGATCTGATGGCGCGTTGAGCGATGGCGCCTCCGCAGAGGCCAGCAGTGTCTCTGGGAGCGAGGCTGAGGACGCAGTGGGCCTCCCAGGGGGCCTACAGGGGCCCGCCGACGCGGCTCTCGGCCCGGACACCACACCGACACCCACTGCCCCGTCCGGACGGCAGTTGGAGGACGGCGGCTGGACCCAATCCCTAAGACTCTCGGAGCGTGACAGTGAGCTTCCAAGCAGGCTACCCAGCATCCTCAGCAATCAACAACAACCCATCGCAGTGTAACCGACGTTATCGACGAGAGATAATCGACATTCAGCTTCGTTCAAAAAGTCTTTATGTAAAAAACAAAACCTGTACGTCCAAAAAAAAAAATAATACAAGAATAATAGAGCCACTATCAAAACTTTATTTTCTATAAATTAAGCATTTGATGGAATTTTAAAGAACACGTGAAGGAAGATACAAAAAAAGAAAAGAACATCCTTTTATTTTAGCGATGTAGCGAATAAAGTGTTTTCTAAATAAAAGAAGTACAAATGTGTTCATGTCATGGAGGAACAGTGCCATACACGTATAGTATGTATGTAGTGATGGTATTTCTGTAGAACAAAAAAGAAATCAATGGTGCCTTTTAAAGGGACAGTTGGGTTTTTGTGGAATGTCTTTTTTTTCCTTTCTTCTGAACCGAAATCAGACCCAAACTCATGGATGTGATACAGTGAAACCCTCTGTATTAATTCAACAAGGAGGGCAAAGACAGATCCAAACTAGTCCAAATACTTCCAGAGTTCAATTACTACCGAGGATTGTACTGTGCTTAGCTTATATCGGCTTGTTTCCATCTATGGGGTACATTTGCATTCTTTTAAGGTGTTTAAATGAGTACTGTATATCCCTTTTAGTATTTATTTAGCACACTACTGTCACTATTGTCAAAGATTGGTTAGATGTCAAAACAACTATGCTGGATAAGCAAGGAAACTCAGTTTCAAAGTAACTTTTCTAACTTTAAGGCACTAACACAATGCAATGACATTCAGCCACTATATCTTACACTCTCAAGGCAGCAACTATGCAGTCTGCAGTATTTTTCTCAATCCTATCTGTTTAATTATTATTTAGTCATGTCGGTATCACCTTAATTGTTAATATGGGTTTCCACAATCCATCAGTTTGTGCAACTGAATGAAATAATATTCAAATTCCCCCAAAAAACGAACTGTCCCTCTGATTTCCTTTTGGTGTACTTAAGGAAACATCAATGTGACACTGGGCCATATTATTCATTTGAATCTTTCTCCAGGCAGCAAATACATTAAACCAAGCAAGAATCAAATCAGAAAAAACAATTCATTGTGCAGCAAGTCTAGGAATAAATGATGAATAGTTTGATGGTGAGTTTTGTCAATGCTTAATCACTTCAGAATGCATGTTTCTGTAGCTGCGAAGCAGTGTTGATTTTTGACAGCAAGTATTTATTTCGCTTTAGTTATAGTCTTTTGAATAAAATTCCATTCCGTTTTAATCATATTATGAATAAGTTATTTTAGTCATCTGAAATGCTTTAGTAGTAGTCTAGTTTTGGTCAACTGAATACCATACGATTTTAGTCGATTACATTTATCATGGTTGATTTAGTCGACTAAAATATATTTTGACCGGGTGGTATGGCATTGAAAGTTTACTCGGCTGTGGGCAGAAAATAGCAGAACTACAAGTTCACAGCTTGATGCCCTGCGACAAGATGTAAGCTTGTAGGTCGGATATTGTCCCCCTGCACACAACCAAACATAAAATGATGTGTCTTTTAGTTCAACTGGATCTCTTCTCCACTACTCCCTCCCTGACATTTTAATCTAGTTTTAATTTGTTGAGGGATTTGTCAGTAGGTATGTATTTAGTCTCAGTTTTAGTCATCTTACAGCAGCTTAGTTTTCATATATTTTTTGTCACTGATTAAAAGGTAGTTGACAAACATTTTTCGTCATAGTTTTAGTTGACGGAATGAACACTGCTACGGAGCGGGTGAAAGAATGGACTTCAGAATGCATGGTATACTGTATAGCTACAGGGGCGGGGCAGCTCACGCGTGCACTTAACTGCTATCTGTTCATCACATCCAATCTATAGGGATGGGACGATAATTGTTTTTAAAAAATGAAGATGATAGAAAAAAATAATATCGTATCGTTGGGGTTTTTAATTAGACTTGAAATCATTGTGAAATCACCTTGAAATTACCACTTACGCCGAAGCTCCACTTACTTAGTGTGGCTGTAAGCACATTACAGTGCAAAAAAGGCACAGATGCAGCCGCCATGTTTGGAGTTTTTGAATGGCTGTGGATGGGAAATAAAAATGGCCGTTGCGGCAAAGTGCCGCAAAGATCTTCTTCCAGAGGGCACACAGACTTGCGGCAAAAAGACGTTGCGTCCAACGTCTCTTTCCATCCAGTGCCTGTATAAAACACATCACGTGACCTCAAGGCGCTGCATATTTTGTACGCAGTTCAGATGTGCTCAAGGCTTGTGTGGCGTTCTGTTCAGATGGCAAAAAGGCTGTAAGCACACAATAGCAGAAAAGGTCTGCTGTCTCGGCCGTCATTTTTTGAGTTTTTGAATGGCTGTGGATGGGAAATAAAAATGGCCGTTGCGGCAAAGTGCCGCAAAGACCTGCGTCCTGGGGATGCACGGACTTACGGCAAAAAGACGTGTCCAATGTCTCTTTCCATCCAGCACCGGTTTAAAACACGTCACGTGACCTCAAAACGCTGCGTCCAAAGGTCTGCCCTGCTCTAAAGTTAACCAGGGCAAACAGGAGCAAATGCATGCAATGCAGCACAATTATCATTGATTCAAAAGGGAACACTGCTCTGCACTGATGCTGACACAACGCCCAAAGGCTGCAGTGGAGCTTCAGCATTAAACCCTCCATACTTATTAATATAATAAGGATATCCATAATATATAACCCCTAAAGGGCACATTTGAGGCATTCTTTCTTCACTACAGAAATCAATTCACCAAAAATAGCAAATCAATACAAACAGGCTTTTGCAGCACGCCGAGCGTGTTACGAGATCAGCTATTTTTGGCGAATGTATCACACAAAATATGGATGCTAGGTGTTGAATAGGGATGCTGGGTGAGCGGTAATAAGATCATTAATTGCAATTATTGTTTTTGCCACATTAATCGTGACCTGTAATTTTCATATCGTCCCATGCCTAGTTCCCCCCCCCCCTCCACCTTCTGTTGAAATTCAATACAGACATTTGATATAATAGGGCTATAGGGAAATGGATCAATCAATATAAAAGCCTTAAGTCTTTCAGCTGGAAACATATAGGAATGACTGGAGGTTTCAGCAATTAAAAAAAGAAAAGAAAAAAGATTTTTACTCTGGCTTTCAGTAGAAGTGCTTTATTAATAAAATATTGTGCAATAAATTGTGATGGAAACACAGTTGTTGAATAAATACTGGCATAGAAAATGTTATGATTTCATCTACAGATAATAGAAACAAACAAATACAGGCATGTACTATGTTTATGGCATTCTGATTATTTATATATTTGTTTGTTCTTTGATGCAATTTGCAATTACCAGTATCAGCATGTCTCTCATAACTGTTATTTTATTTCTCACATACAAGGAAAAAAAAGACAACTTTGGCCGTTTCTAATGTAAGCTTGTATCTTAGCTATTTGTGACACCATCACAGATACTGAACCACCATTACTGGTGATGTTTTCCATTACCCATTGCTCTATGTTGCACCACCCTGAGCTCCCCGGAAGAACCCTGTATATTTGAGTGACCCCATGACCACTATCGCAAATCAAAGGAAAAGGATTAGGAAAAGGATTATGTAGGGAATTTGTTGTGAGTTGTTATATGTAGTGTTTTGAGAGATTTGGAGTCTGCGCCAAATAATGATCAGCACCAGCGATGAAACATGACATTTGGATTATTGATGATGACCTCCATGAAAGTTGATGATGACCTCCATGAAAGTGAAACCCATCTGATGACACTGACCCAGCTATTTTGTAAGTATAGTATAGCCCATCACATTATTTCTCAAGCAGTTGTGGTCCATATGGCATAATTAAAGGTGGAAAAAGTATATTTTCCGCCTGAAGTATATTTAGAAGATCCTATGTCAGGGGCGGATCTAGGCATGGGGGGGGGGGTCAATGCCCCCTAAATACCCACTCTAGAACCTGATTTGCACTTGCCCGATGGGCAAGTGCCTCTGAGACCTTAGTGTCAACCCCTGTAACGCTTTTTACCATTTAAAGATTGAGTGCCATGATTTTTCCCCCCGCTATAACATCAGGTTCATTTTTTGTTACAAGATGATATGTTTTCAACAATGTGTATTTGTTAAAAAGTCATTTTTATGTGGACACACCCATCAGCTCATTAAGGGGTGATGTAAGTAAGCCTGGTGGGTGGTGATGGGTGGAGAATCCATACGAAGTAAAGCCACACCTCAGCTTTAGTTACTTGCATGAGCGGAGCGGGCACAAGTAAGGCGATCGGTGCGCGGTGTTTGGCGGACCCCCGGGGTACTCCAATTAGGTGATGACATAATGGTGACGTAAGTAATAGACCTTTATAGCTAATGTCATGAGTATTAGCCTGCTCTGCTCACACACAAGTAGGACATGGCCTACATGTGTGTGAGCCTACTAGCCTACTGTGAGCCTACTAGATCGAGTGCTGATAAATAGGGCGGAGTTAGGGGAGGGGCTTATGCGATGTCACTAGATTAGGCCTACTGTTTTTTTCATTGGCACGTTTGACTGGAAAGGTTCAGCCCCCAGGTGGCAACTCTAAATACAAAACCTTAGAAAAAATACCAAAATCACAGAACTCCATTTCTAAAGTCGGGAGGACGAGAGCACCGCTCTATTAAAAACAAACAAACAAACAAAAAAAATCAAATAATGATTCTGTTACTTCTGGTAAAGCCAGTACATGCTGCATTGTTCCAAGTAGGACTGTGCTCAGTAAAGTTGAGTGAAATGTGAGTGTGTAAGCAGAATACAGGTTTAAAAAAAAGGGTCAGGATTACTACAGTGTTTCAAAACAGAGTTGTAGTCTATGAGGAGCATTCTTATCTAAAGATCGTATGGGCGTCTGGGCGGAATGGTCATAGACAATTGAACATTCTGACCTTGACAGCTCATACCTGTATATCCAAACAGAAAACTCATGTCTCCTTGTACACTTTGACATTTGATTTGTCACTCACTTTATGTATGTGTATACCCTATAGGGAGTGTTTAGCGTTGTCTGGTTGACGTTTTATTTTTTATGGAGAGGCTTCTCTGCTCTAGCTATTAATCTGCATGCATGCAATGTGTGTGTGTGTGCGCACATGCATGATCACAAATGCATGTTTATTTACTTTTAAATATTTCCAATTAATTAATTTCATAACTTGTTCAGGCTACCATAGGCTGGCCATAATATGGTGTATGAACTTGGTATGTGTCCGGGTAGCTCAGTCGGTAGAGCTCCCACATTTGGACCACAGCTTCATGGGTCCAATAACCAGAGCTTGACCATTATGGTATTTAAAAAAATAAATCTAGTATGGGGGTCACTGGCACAGAATCTCAGCAAAACAACTTAATGGTCCTAGAAATTAAAATGTTTGAGAAATCAAAAGAATTGAAGGGTTTCCATGGGGCCCAGTAACATTATTGATTAATTTGTAACCAAATTGATGCTCTCATCTCTCAACATGTGTGAGAATCAAAGCTTTGCATACTCAGTAGCTCCTGAAGTAGTTCAGGACCATCCAGGGCTGTCTGGCCCTGGATCTCTTTGGCCCCTCAGTTGTCCCCGAGGCGGAGGCCCTGGCCCCAGTTGTGACGAACCTGCCCCGGCTGCCTCCGGCCGGGCAGAGGCCCGAAGCCTGACGCCATCCTGCTGGGCAGCAGCCGGTACAGAAAGGCCGGCGGGGAGAGGACAGAGGGTCCTCCCTGCTCCTGGGGGTAGCCGAACATCAGGTACCAGTAGAGGTGGCCCACCAGGTTTCCCGTCAGCTCATTGACGAAGGAGCCGTCCACGATGTAGTTGAACATGGCGATGGCCCATGGCAGGTAGCAGGCCTTGAAGTGCGTGCCGAACCAGAACGTGACGATGGTGTCCTTGTTGAGCTGGGCCCAGACGTAGAGCACCGACATGATCAGCGCGGGCATCAGCACCGGCCGACCGAGGAGGGCGCCAGCCACCGTGACGCAGCCCCAGTTGAAGAGCAGCATGAAGGCGTAGTCGGCGGGCCGGCCGGCGAACTGGCCTGTCTCCAGCCTGGTGGAGTACCGGTAGAGGAAGAACAGGTTGACCAGCCAGAGGAACCCGGTGGGGAAGAACAGCGCGGCCGTCAGCGGCCTCCAGATCTGTAGCTTGACCAGGATCTTCCCAGGCCACAGGATGAGGTGCATGGGGCTGACCAGGCCCAGTCTGGCCGCCAGCGGGACCGCCGCGGAGCCGGCGAGCCAGTATCGTGTGATCGGGGGGATTCCCCTGAACCAGTCCACGAGATCCGTCATCTTGGAGTGGCAGAAATGGGGATGTTTGATTGAAGGAACGCTAAAGAAGAAAAGGTCGCCGACGAATGATAAAATGGGATATTCTGTAATGTCGTATGTGCCTCCTTCTCATGCTTTCTTCTGACAACTCTCTCCTCTCTATCCTTTCGGGGTAGGCCGACCCATATAAGCAACGACTCATATAGGCTGGCAGGAGCTCCGGTCTGAGGTCATCAGATGTGATGTCATAATAAAATCACCTGTGACAAGTTTGCGCTGCCCATAGAGTCCTGACAACTTTAATTTACTCTATAGTATCTTTCCATCTATAGCCTGACCTCAGTCTGAATTGTCATTTCGTTTGACTTAATTATTCAGACTGAAGTCCCTCTCTGCCACAGCAGTTTATGGGGTGGCCGTTTTCAAAGTGGCAGACTTCAGTGATTCAGTGAACCAATCAGAACGCATAATGAACCATACTGTATGCATTCATATGCAAGAACCCAACGCTTCTTTAAAAAAGAATTGGAGGAGTCATGCTTGTTGTTTGACACTGTTGAGTGACAGGGCTGTCGGCCAATCAGGTGCTGTACTCAACTAGTGCTAACCCGAAGGGAGGGACTCCAGTCCTTGAATTGCAGGGGGGAAAAGGTAGTATTCTTTAAGGTGGCGATTCAGGGCTGGAACCAGGCTATCTTCCAGCCCGATAATTATACATCAGTTGTGTGAAGTGAAGGGCGCTCTGCCTCTTATCATCAAACGTTATCATACTCACTTCAGATGCATACCATTGATGAGTCAATCAAATCATTGCATTCTGTGCAATGATTTGTGTGGAGACCTGTGCCCCGAAGGTAGCCACCTTACGGTGGTGACTGTTACGTCACCCTCACTGTGGGGGGGGGGGTGACTGTTGCCCTCACTGGGTGACGTGACGCGATCCGGTGGAGACCTGCAGATCTAGTTTGTCATTCATTTTCTTCCCTTTTTTCATTCACCAAAACCGGCCACCCTAGTAGCTTCCCCGATTATGCAGTAATGGCTCTATCTAGTGGATAAACTGTAGTACTTTTATTTGCTGATCCGGTCGAGACACCACCTACCAGCGTGGCCTAAACTTTATTACTCTATGGGCCTAAATCGTGAACAGAGCCATAGAGTATAGACAGAGTTACGACGACTCCGTTCACTTTATGGAGCCAGTCTAATGGCGGCTCTTCTACTTAGACTTAAATAGAGAATGGGGACAACAAAAATACCTGAACTAGGCAGAAATGCATTGGACTCAGGCAACAGCCCAGCGTTATGCTTAAATCGCTTTATTTTAGATCGTTTATTACTGTAATAGTCAACACAACATAAACATTAACAATGTTACTGTACAACAATGTTTTGTACTTGACATGTTTCAACACACCGTTGGCATGTTGAAAACGACGCACAATTCATTTCCAACTCCAGTTTGTCCCTATTCGGGCTGCATGAACAGCGCTCGAGCGCTACGTTTCTGACCCCTCAATGTCGCAACTCTTACTAGATGGCTCTAATCGTGAGACGTGAGCCAGCAGCACTTGTCATCACGTGATCATTAGAGCGTGCCCCTCGATCGATCACGTGACCGGAGTGTGCCTGGTTGGTTCGTCTGGGTTCAGGTTGTAAACATCCTCAGCTGACTGGAGGAGATCTGTCTGTCAAGCGCCCGTGGCTGTCTGGTAAGATGTTTTTAATTACATTAAATTACACTCAATTTGTTCTTATTTCAGCCAAGCATTTTATAGAACGACACCTCAGTTATAGGCCGTACGGCGGTGTCTCTTATTGTCGTCGAAAGGGGAAAGGGGTGACTCTCTAGGAAAACATCTCTCAGTAATGATTTCATTATATCCTTCCTGAACAAAGTAACAAAGACACTGCAGTCCGAACGAACCTTTTCCTGGCAGACAAGGCATCAATCAGTAAAAGTGCATAGATTGATTGTTTAGATTGGTTGCTATGATTAATTCATTAATGAATCTGTAATACATTCATTCACAGATCCCTCTGGTAGTCTAGTAATAATTACCCTTCACAGAATGTAAAAGTATTAAGTGATATCATTTGATCACTTGTTTTGATATCAAACTTTCATGATGCCGAATCTATTACAATCATTATTTTTGCACAAAATAACCTTCCTTGGGCTATTAAACAGTCATAGCCGTGTTGACAAAATGATGAGGTCAGCACATTTGGCAAGTTGATAGCCTATGGCAAGATTTCTACCAATGAGTGAATTTGTGCAAAAAAAAAAAATAAAAATAATAATGCTTGAAATAGATTGAGCATCATGAGTTGGATATGTCACCTCACCTGCTACTTAAAGCTTAATGAAAAGTAGAAAATATTTGCCTTAAATAGAATGACAGTGGTGAACATAGTGTAAGGGCCAATTTCAAACCAAAGTTTCAATTCCAGGCAACCTTTTCTGGGATATGTTGAGTGTGAGCCTGTAGGCAGCAGGCTACTGTGGACCCACTGAGCATTTGGAGTTAAAGATCTAAAAAAAAAGGTCTAAAAAAAGTCTAAAAGTTTTAGAGGTCTAATCATTAGACGCTGAGTACATGTCTATAGACGTCTAGACGTTGATTAGAATCTAATCAACGTCTAGACGTCTATAGACATGTAATGACATCTAAGCAACAGGGTCTAATCTAAGATTAGACCCCTAATCTAAGATTAGACCCCTAAAAAACTTTCACTTTTAGACTTTTTTTTTTAGACACTTTTGCTCAGTGGGGAGCCTCCACATCCCTTTTAGCCTTGCCGAAATAGACTTGTATTCACGTGACATGCTTAATTGAGCTCTGATCAGCATTTTCACTCACCCACCACCGTTTTCTATCATTTAATATTTACGTCATATTATGATATTGTAGCATATTTATTTTAAAATACGTTGTTGTGTGTTAATATTATTGTTTATTATTATTATTATATTATTATTATTATTAGTAGTAATAGTATTAACTTTTGCAATAGTGGATCTGTGGGTGCTATTCTTAACTGGTGTAGTTTGACATTACATGCCTTTGTGGCACTGGCATAGCTACAGCTGAATAGAGAGCTGGACCACCCATTGAAAACATGTGTGAGAACTTGAGAAAAGGACAAAGATCAGAGCGTCTGAGAAGACCTGGACTCACTATACTATAATGTGTGATTTGCAGGCACTAATCCCCGATTATAATGCTTTTCATTCACCCTTTGTTTGTAAAACTACCAGATCATTATCATTTGGCAGGTATATCTCTGAAAACAATAGTGCTTGTTTCTGATAGTGTGTGGGGGGACTTTCACTCAAGGATTTTCCAAACAGCTGTGGAGAGTTACCTCTGGTCTGTTCTCATGATCCTTGATCTTTGGTATACCAAGGACCTGTCAGTAGGACGTGTTGAGTCCATGTTACTTCAGTCTTTCATTCTGTGCCAATACAAAGGTTATTCTGTAGACCTGGACTACAGAACACTTCTCAGTCACAGTCACATGACGTTTCCCACGTTAACTGAGAGCTGCAGAAAAGGAATGTTTACCTTTAGTTGCCATGCTGGTTGGATGGTTTGTTGATGGCTGAGTGAGTAGGCTACATCTTCTGCACTTAAAGGGGAATTCCACCCATTTTCAAAATTTTCCTGAGAGGGTACAAATGTAAACCAAATGGACCTTAGCGGGTCCATTTGGTTACATTTGTACCCTCTCAGGAAAAAGGGACCTGAAAGAAACATCATTAACATGGTGGAATACATCTTGATGATGTCATCAGATGTAGTTCACCATGTTAATGATTTTTTCAGACCTCCATTTTTTGGAAATACAAAATTGGGGGAACTTTTTTTTTATCATGTCCACACAACATCTCTGAGGTATATTAATAAGATTTTAAAATGTTGAAAATGGGTGGAGTTCCCCTTTCAGCAAGAACAGGTAGGGTATATTCTATTGAGATTTCAAATGCAGCAGGCTGGCTGGCTGGCTGGCTGGCTGGCTGGCTGGCTGGCTGGCTGGCTGGCTAGTCACACACGTGCATGCGCCAGTACCACCCAACCATAGCTCATGCCCAGCCTGAATTGTGGTACTGGTTTCGCCCCTGCTTTGTGGATATTTTCAAACTTTGTTCAGGAGTTTGTAAATGTGGTAATATATTGCGTTGCGTAGACTGTAACATGTATACACATGTTATACACACACTATACAGTAATTGTATACCGTACATTACTTGGTTATGTACAGTAAGTTCACATTTTACGCTCTCATGAGCATAATGTTTTAGTTTTACTGTAACTATGAGTCACATCATGGGTCGTGTACAACAGAGTTTATATTCCTGTCAGCAGCAGTGGTAGACGCTGGACAGTAACAAAGCAGCTTTTACTTTGACAGCAATCCTTGTAATAATGGTTGATTTTACTACACTTGCTTGAATAGCCATTGTGAGCTTGTAGATCCGGTATTTTCAGCATGCAAATACTATACAAGGCATAGAATCAAATGACTTGTCTTTTAGTTCTACTGGAACTCTTCATCCCCATTTCGTATATATCATAGCCAATTAGCCATCATAGCTTAGTTTTTATTACGTACGGTATTATTTGACAAAATCAACACATGCATGTCAAAGTACACTGGCGTTCAAAAGTTTGGGGTCACTTAGAAACGCCTGGATTTGTGGACAAAATCAAAAGAATTCTTTACTTTTAGGTCTTTGGTGTCAAAAAGGTTGAAAACCCCTGCCATACTGTATGGCAGGGGTTTTCAACCTTTTTGACTCCAGGGACAACCATTTATCCACCATTTGATTACATTTTCACACGAAAGACCTAAAATTAAAGAATTCTTTTGATTTTGTCTACAAATCCAGGCTGTGTTTTGCCAACAAAACAGTGTAGACTTCTTAATTAAGTGGTGCTAATTCAGATGATGAATATTTTAACTCTTGAGTGTCAAAATGAAAAAGGGTCCATTTGGTTTCATTTTTACACTCTCAAGAGTTACATCTGGTTAACCAACCTTCCATCATTTAGCCTGGGGACCACCTGGAACCATCTCAAGGACCACTGGTTGTCCCCGGACCACCTGTTGAAAACCCCTGGTATATAATATAGTAGTGTTCATGGAATGCGGTCCAACTCCAAAGGTTTTGGATGTGGGATGCCTACCTCCTAAATGCAGGCGTTTCTAAGTGACCCCAAACGTTTGAATGCCAGTGTATATTTACTTACTTATTGCACTTAAGTAACTTTTTGAGTCAGGGTTAGATATTTTTTGCGCATTCATGACACTCGGGACGCAAACCCTAGCCTAGCCCTAACCTCATGTGGGAGCCATGGGTGAGTTTTAACCACACATGTTGGGAGCCACATGTGAGTTTAGGCTGGACCCACTTTGTCTTAACAGGCCACGCATTTTGGGAGCCACAGGTGAGTCTTCTTAACCGGCCACGGATGTTGTGGGACTGTTGCATGTAGGTCTATTACATATACACTATTATCATCATATGCGTTATGCCCTCCATGACCTTTACTCCAGTACAGAAAAAACTACTTTTTGACTCCGAATACATTTGTAGGCAGTGGAAAAAACAACCTTTTTGAATTAATATACAGTAGGTTTTGTATGAATGTATGTTTATTGAATTTTCATTTTGATAAAACAAAAAGTAAAACAGTGAAAGTTGTATTTTTAAGAAGGCAGTTGCTTGTACTACTACTGTTATTGAGCCTTTGCATCATCTCGCATATTGTACCTTGCATCATCATATATCTACACAGAAAAGGTCTGTTATCATTCCAGGTTAAACATGTGCTTTTCAAATAGTAGACTGTTACAGTGGGGCCACCAGGTCATTTCAGGTTTGATTTTTCGGTGGTCACGTAAAGGTCACCTAACCCACTTGCTTTGGTGGTCAGGTGACCACCGAAACGGTACGTCGTCACCGTCCACCGTGCTCATATCACCTACAACACTTGTTTGTTTTCTATTCCTTTCTAAATGGTAAATGGTGCATTTAGTTTTCTTTCTAGTTCTCCTTGCTCTGTTTCGGCGTGTGTGTGGTGATGAATTTCTAACCACCAAAAAGCGGAACCACTTTTTGCTGATTCCTCTGTCTTCCCACACCCACACAGACGTCTTGTCATGACTAGGACAGCCGACGCTGCCCTGTTGCTGTCTGGAGGTTGTGAGCTGAGAAGTCAATGCAACTGTTATAAAGTGTATTATAGCCAGCACGGCAACAACAACATAAATGCTTCTAGGCCAATCATATTGCCCAGAGTGAGTCTCAGTAACTACTGTTGCGTTGTGAGTAAAATCAGGAGGAGGAGAGTTGCAAAGAGTGCTGATTACGTAATCACTGCGGCTCAGTGACATCATTTTGTAGTTTTCGGTGGTGAGGTGACCACCAAAACATCTAACTATGAATAGGCCTCGACAGTCAGCTCACTTTGTTGTGTTTTTTTAGTAGACTGACAGTCTACCCACTGTGTCGTATCGTGTGTTTTTCAGGTAGTAGACTCTGACATTCGGCCCACCGTGTCGCGCAACGATGGAGGAGGATTGTAGACCGCTGTTGAGCTCCGTACGGACGGAGGAGAGCTCCCTACGCGGCTCCACAGACTCCCTGGACTCCAGAATCAAACGGTACGCTCATGATCAATGATTCGATCATTTCATGTGGGTAGTGTGGGGACCACAACTCGAAGAATGAGAACCACTGCACTAGGACCCCACCCACTGAGCAAAGGTGTCTAAAATATGTCTAAAAGTGAAGGTTTTTTAGGGGTCTAATCCTAATCTATTAATGTCTGATCTAAAAATAAACATTAATTAGACATCTAATTATTAGATGTGTAATTAATGTCTGTTTTAGACGTCTATTTTAGATTAGACGTCTATTAGGTTCTAATAGACGTCTAATCTAAAATGGATGTCTATTAGACATCTAATCAATGTCTAATCTAAGATTAGACCTCTAAAAACTTTCACTTTTAGACCTTTTTTTGATTGTTACTGATATAGATGCTTAGTGGGCAATTTGTTCCTTTGTTACATTTCTTTATTTGGTATCTGGGACCCCAACCTTCATTGTTTAAAATCCTCATTTAACTTGAAAGTTACAGACATAGACATACAGTTCCATTTGGTTCCATACCATTTGTACCATTTGTATCTATTATTTAGCTGGGCCCCTAGGACCCATGCCGGGATGGGAGAACCAGGCATTCCAATCCAATAATCCAATAATTGCATCATTAAATTGAATCTAAAAAAAAAATCAGTGTATTCAACTTAATGTGGAGTTAAATGTCTTGCTCGTGGGCCACATAGATTGCAGCCATGAGGTGAACTGGCAACCTGTTGATTTCCAGAATGAACACACATGCACACGTGTACATACTAAGCCACAGCTGCCACAAATTCTTCGAGTTACATGCCGATTCTGAGAATGACATGGAACATGACATTAATTATACAGCGATTCTGTGAGTAACGCGGAACATTACATGACATGCCGTCTACAGAGAATGATCACAGCCAATGATATGGCTTATTGCTATCATATGACTTGAAAATCCAATGATATGGCTGTTATTATGAGTGTATTTGAAGTCAAATACAAACACTATTCATTTGTTTGTAATTCCAATGAGGACAGAGATTAAACAGACACCTGTGGCACAATGAAGATCATTTTATGACAGATACACTTAAGTTAAAGAGCTCTGTTTTGTGGTTGGGCTAAAGGCATGGACCATAGCATTGATTTTGAAAGACACAATTGACTATAAAGGTTATATAAATAGTATAATACATACTAATAGGTGATTAATTATTAATCATATGGTCTTAACAGGTGCTCTCTCTCGATTGGCGAACAGTGGTGACCCACCTGCTCTACTGTATGTTTGGTTAAGAAGTTTACAAATAATATACTGTATGTTTACTAATCAAATGTGTTAATAATAATAGTATATAATTATTAACACATTATTAACACATTTGTAATAATAGTATAGTATAATAACAGTATATTATATATGGAAGTCTCATTCTGTTCAGAACGATCCTAGATCGGACGCTTAAGCTTTTAAAGTTGTTTACCGGTTAGAGTCCAGCATTCCTACCGTGTGACTCCCATCATAGAAAAACAATTGCCTGTGTGTGTGTGTGTGTGTGTGTGTGTGTGTGTGTGTGTGTGTGTGTGTGTGTGTGTGTGTGTGTGTGTGTGTGTGTGTGTGTGTGTGTGTGTGTGTGTGACCTCGCCAGTTTGTGTTAACTTTAATCCACTTCGGTATTTCACAGTTACTAACTAGCTGCTTTCCATATTACGCAACACACATGCACGTTCTCTCTCTCTCTCTCTCTCTCTCTCTCTCTCTCTCTCTCTCTCTCTCTCTCTCTCTCTCTCTCTCTCAGAACATAGATGTTTTGGAGAATCTACAGTATGGGTGTGATGCTGTGTTGTTCTTGAAGTCAAATTTGTTTTGTATTAATCAATGTGGAAATGAAAAAACTGTAGACTGCCACTTGGAAGAGGGGGGTATTTTGTGGGGTTTTCCCCACTCCCCAGAGGACAGTGAAGTAACGTATCATTTCAATACCTAAAAAAGAGAAAATGTGTTAAATTACTGCATACTACCATGAAAGCATTACTATTAAAACAAACAAAATGGCCAATTGCTCGAGCACCTCCAGCAATAAATATGATCAGATATGCACCCAGTTTTTTTTCCCCCTCTCCTGCGGAAAAAACTACTAACACCTTTAGAGTGTGAGAGACACATTTAATGGAGGCTAATGGACCCATTAGTGCTATCGTTATATAGACTAGGACCTTACCCGTTGTGAGTATATGAACAACAAATAATGTCCAGGCAAAATAGCGTTTCAAGTGGAATAAATTGTAACATGGGATTTTTCTTCACAGATCATTTCTTTGAAGTCTCCAGAACAACATACTAAAAGTCCCAAGAAATCCAAGTTGCGCAAATATGTTTAATTTCATAAAGTAATAAAATACATAGGCTCCAATGGAGCCCCCTTCCTATACAAACCCATTATAACTTAAAACTCCATTTTAACCATGATGGATTATTCAAAAACAACCCATCTTTTTTCTGGTGACTGATATGGTCCTCCTAATATGTGAGAGGGCAGTGGAATTTCATTTACAGGTTTCATTTATTTTTTAAAAAATATTCATTTCGGTGGTCATAACCATATATGGAGGCAGCTACATTTACCCATTATAACTTAAAACTCCATTTTAACCATGACGGATTATTCAAAAACAACCCATCTTTTTTTCTGGTGACTGATATTGTCCTCCTAATACGTGAGAGGACCGTGGAATTTCATTCACAGGTTTCAGTTATTTTTTAAATATTGTTTTGGAAAAGGTAGCTGCCTCCATATCTGGGTATGCCCACCGAAATGAATATTTTTAAAAAAATAAATGAAACCTGTAAATGAAATTCCACTGCCCTCTCACATATTAGGAGGACAATATCAGTCACCAGAAAAAAGATGGGTTGTTTTTGAATAATCCATCATGGTTAAAATGGAGTTTTAAGTTATAATGGGTTTGTATAGGAAGGGGGCTCCATTGGAGCCTATGTATTTTATTACTTTATGAAATTAAACATATTTGCGCAACTTGGATTTCTTGGGACTTTTAGTATGTTGTTCTGGAGACTTCAAAGAAATGATCTGTGAAGAAAAATCCCATGTTACAATTTATTCCAATTTTAGGTAAAACATGAGCTAAAATTACTGGCCTAAATGTACAGTGTAAATATATGAGCAACAAATAATGTACAGTGTAAAGTGAATAAAGTGACATATGAAGCCAGTGGCAAGGGGTTTAGAAAGTGAAGGGGGGTCGTAATGACTGTGTTTGTGTGCGTGCGTGTGTATGGGTGTCTACGCCCGAATCAAGAAGACGCACAGTGTAACCTTATTTGTGTACAGTATATCTCATAGATGTATATAAGAAAACCTATATATACAGGTATATGATATCAATGCATAACGCATCAGGGAGGGGGAAGCTGCAGCTGGAGGAAAAAACTTGGCAGACACGCATACATCATATAATATGAAAACAGCGGTCGCGTGAGATTGTAGATGGGCCGTTTTCGTTTGCGAGGCGGCCAGGGAAAGAAATGCGCCTGCTGTCGTTTCCATGACGCAAGAGTTGTGTTACCCTCCGTAACTTATCATCATGGTGGGGCTGCTGCTGCTGGCCACTTGAACTTGCGAGTGAAAAGCGACATGGAAAACAAACTGTCTTCCAGTTGTTTGTTTTCGCGTAAGTGTCCGTCTCGCTTCCTTCCCGGCGTATCGTAAATCCACATCGTGCCAGCGGTCTCCTGCTCCGGCAACAACTCCGCATGACAGTGGGGTAAGACCATTAGTTAGGGAAAATTAGCAATATTTTTGGACAATCTGTGAAAAAATGTACTACCAATAGCTTTCTTCACCAATGTGTTCTGATAGGTGTCTAGAATCACCTCTCAATTAGTGCAAGTCCAAATCCCATGGGAAAATCCTGGAGAGCCAATCAAAGTTATGGAGCACAGACTGCTTTGGTGAAAAATATGAACAAAAATTAAAAGTCCAAAATGAAATTGTGGGGTGTCTAACTAGGGGTTTTCAGGGGTGCTGAATCCATTCCAAACATTAGTTTTGGGTAAAAATGTCTCCCTGGCCATAAAACCTATATATGTTGGTTATTAAGCTGTAATTAAGCCGCTATTAAGCCATAATGTATTCTATGCAGCATAAGCATAGTGTAGAATAGATCATGATGGTATTGCTGAATTGCTTCTATTCTTAAAAATACCATAAGACAAGCGTGTACACCTACTGTGCCCAAGCTCAGTGGGATAGACTGTCTGCCTTTGGGAACGTAACGAGCACCAAGGGCATGGTTAAAAAATAGTAAGGGGAAATGAAAATTAAAAATGAATTTGTAAGGTGTTTAACTAGGGGTTTTCATGAGTGCTGAATCCATTCCAAACATTAGTTTTGAGTAGAAAACAAGTAATTTTCCATAAGAACATGTTTTTATTCCATATTTTAAAGTAGGAAATGTGCAGTAGTGATGGAACCTGGTCAGTTTAAGCAATAACCAAGTCTACAATAAAACTATTAACTGTAATACAAGTATAACCGCTGAGCCAGTCAACAGATGTAATTCTCTTCTTATCTTATATTGACATGTTTGACCAAAGAATTGACCAAAGTACTGTACAGTCAATAATTCAATAATGCAAATAGAGCACAACACAAAAAAGTGTGCATAAATGGTGCATTTGTATAGAGTGCCTTTCTGCAAGGCTATCTACGTAGATTGTGCATTACATTCACCCATTCATGCACCAATGCTGGGGGGGAAACCTGCAAGGCGCCAACCTGCACATCAGGACAAATAAGGGTTCAGTGTCTTTCAAGAACGCTTCGACTCTGACTCTGGGGGGAGCCTGGGTTCAAACTGGCAACCTTGCGGTTGCCATTGAGTCATTCTACCCCTGAGCCACTGCCACACTCCTCTCCACGTTGATAAAAAAAACAACTAAAGAGTAAATGGGCATGTTATGTAGAGTAAAAACTTTATACTATAAAGTAACTACTGTAGGACACCACCAGGTATGCATCAAATGTAGCTTAATGTGGAAACAACGTGCTGTCTAAGTAACATTCTTCATACGTTAAGTGGTAAAGTGTCCATTTACTAGTGTCCATTGTTTGGGTGGAGGGGAGGGTGGCAGTAGATCAGTGGTAGAATGAGGCTCCCCCCATGCTCGAAGTGTCCTTGAGCAAGACACTGAACCCCTGATGTACAGGTTGGTGCCTTGCATGGTTTTCTCCAGCAATTGGTCCATGACTGGCTGAATCTAAATAGCTTTGCATAAAGGCACTGTATACAAATGCACCATTTGTGGACAGTTTTTATATTGTGCTCTATTTGTATGATGCTTTGAATTATTAACTGTGTAGCAAAAAACACGATTTTGTAACCCATTTTTCACCCAGTGCAAATTCCTAACGTGATCCTGGGCTCTACACACCCTCCACCATCCTGGGGAGGCAGCGGACTGGCCTCATGCTTCCTTCAATGCATGAGGAGTCCAAGCTGCCTTCTTTTCACCTGACAGGGGGGAGTTTCCCTGGTTGGAGCACCAGGGAAGGAACGTGGAAGGAACACGTTACCAATTCCCGGCCTTCTTCAGGTGTGAACCTGAAGAAGGCCGGCACGGCCGAAACTGTCGTGTGCATCTATTGCAAAGTACAAAGAAATGTAAGCAGAAATTAATAAACTACAACACTCCTGCAACCTGTCGTGCGACCCACCTCCTTTTTGATGAGAACATGGAAACTCCACATATAGAAACTGCAGCACTGCACAGACTGTGCAGTACTTTGGTCAATTCTGTTGATTTTAATCAATGGCAACATATTATACATGTATGAAGCTTACATCCACTGATAAATTGCACCCTTGCAATTGTTGAGATCTGTTGAATAGGAAAATTCTGCTTCTGTTAATATTGAGTAATGGTTTCTAACTAGGTAAAATAGGCTAAAGCTGAAACTTAAAAAAAAAAAAAAAAAAAAAAAAAAAAAAAAGTATTCTGATGTTTTGCAAGGAGCTGTTATTGAACAGGTTAAAGAGGCCCAGCTGTTGGATGTGATTATTGACTATTAAACACTGTCCTTGTCGATGCAAAGTAATAAAATGGTTTCTAAAATGAGTAGCAGCAACATGTTAATGTGATAAGAAGAGGATTACATCAGTTGACTGCCTCAGCAGTTATACTAGTATTACAGTTAGCAGTTACAATATATTATAGACTTGGTTATTGCCCAAACTGACCAGATTTCATCAATAGGCTACTGCACATTTCTTACTTTAAAAGTATGTAATAACATATGTTCTGGAAAATGACTTGTTCTTTACTCAAAACTAATGTTTGGAATGAATTCAGCACCCAAGAAAACCCCCTAGTTAAACACCAATTCATTTTTAACTTTTCATTTCCCATTATATCAACCATGCCCTTGGTGCTCGTTACGTTCCCAAAGGCAGACAGTCTATCCCACTGAGCTTGGGCACAGTAGGTGTACACTCTTGTCTTATGGTATTTTTAAGAATAGAAGCAATTCAGCAATACCATCATGATCTATTCTACACTATGCTTATGCTGCATAGAATACATTATGGCTTAATAGCGGCTTAATTACAGCTTAATAACCAACATATATAGGTTTTATGGCCAGGGAGACATTTTTACCCAAAACTAATGTTTGGAATGGATTCAGCACCCCTGAAAACCCCTAGTTAGACACCCCACAATTTCATTTTGGACTTTTAATTTTTGTTCATATTTTTCACCAAAGCAGTCTGTGCTCCATAACTTTGATTGGCTCTCCAGGATTTTCCCATGGGATTTGGACTTGCACTAATTGAGAGGTGATTCTAGACACCTATCAGAACACATTAGTGAAGAAAGCTATTGGTAGTAAATTTTTTCACAGATTGTCCAAAAATATTGCTAATTTTCCCTAACTACATGGGTAACACCGAAAATGGTGTCCTGTGATGTGATGCGTGACGTTAGGGGGCGTTCGGACGTTGCCGTGTTAAGTCGATGGGGAAAATTTAATGCACTATTAAATTAATTATTCATTAACAATTTGTTATTTTCAGAAAAGGGCTTTGTTAGTCTCTTCCTAATGTTATGTTCAATGAGTGTGTGAAAACTCAGAATGATTGCTGTAGTCAGTGAGGACTTATCCCTGTTTCAGACAGACAGACATTCAGACAGACAGACAGACAGGCATTCAGACAGACATTTGCTTAGTTATAGTATTGATACCAAGTACAGTATAAATGTTGAGCACCCCCTCAGACCCCTGTCATTGCGCAGACATGACGTCGCTTTCCATGGGTCATTTGAGAAAGAAGCAAGATAATGTAAACAAAGGGCAGTAATGGGCAGTGATTTAATTCAATCACTGCCAGCTGTGTTTAAATGTTTATTTGTTATACTGTGATTGTCTGCAAACAAGAAAAGGATTGCCGTTGGTGATTGACAAATCACTGTAATCAATACCACAAAACCCCACCAAGCAGGACCCACTCCTCGGCCCTGTACGGGCTGACCTCGACACCCAGGCTTTCATTTTCGTCCGCCTTGCGCGAAAACGGAAAGCCTGGACTAACGCGCGTTGGAAAGTGGCCTTGAGGGGGGTGTCAACCTTCTGGAGTGGGCGTCGCTCTAAATGATGTGACGTGGAACAGCAGTGGACGGGCGTGGGAGGGGCCGGAGATGACGACACGTTAGTGAGATCAAATCAGAGCGCAGCACTTCCGCCGTGTGGATCCCACGACACCCCCGCCCCCCAAGGCCAAAATCATTGAGGGCTAGACCAGGCTATGTACGGGCTGACCTCGGTGTACATGCACAGAGGGGTCAAACCCTGCCGATGACGCACGCAAAGAAAGCATGTAATCGAAACAAAGAACACCGAACAAACAAACAAGGCTTCGTCAAGGCTTCGTAACCTAGTGTGGTGATCAGCCATTGAAGTGTTACGCCTTCAATGACTGATTATGACACTTTTTAGGCGGTCGTTTAGTGTGCTGGTTGTGCCTTGCATGGTTACTGCTGCCGCCGGTTTATGGATGCGTTTGAATGGGTGAATGCAATGCATTATGTAAAGTGTCTTGGACAGAGGTGCATTATAAATGCACCATTTATCTTTCTAGAGCAGGGGTGGCCAACCCGCGGCTCGCGAGCCACATGTGGCTCTTCAGCCGGTTACATGTGGCTCTTAAGGGGCTTCCACATGAAACCAAAAACGCTCGGCCTGGCGCAGTCATTCATTCCCTATACAGTGGTGCCTAACCACTCGACCAAGGACTGATTCCTAGTCAACCGTGGAGGTGTAGGTGTATGTTTTTTGACTTGTCATATACTTTTTTTGGATTGTAAACCCGGTTTCTAAATACATGTCTATATGTTTTAATAGTGTGTCTTTGCATTGCGCACTTGCACACAAATACACATGTCTTATGGCAGGAGAGGGGAAATCTATTTGCGACCATGACGGCCATCGCAACGGTTTTATAACTGTTGTGACCGTTTGATGTGGCTCTTTGCAGTAACACAGTGAAAAACGGGGCTCTTAGTCTATGACTGGTTGGCCACCCCTGTTCTAGAGTATGAGGAGGTCATTGTCATGATCTTCATATATGGAGAGTATAGGACACAAGGTGACAGAAAACTGACTGAATGATGGGTTTTGCCGTTTTTCCATAATATATCTGTGACCTACGGTCACAATCATCAATGGCAGATGACATGTATAAAAGGTCAAACGGGCCTGTGCAGTGTCTATGGCATGCCTGCACTTTGACTTCATATTGATCAATTCTGAAGTTCATCAGTTGGAGCACACACGTGCTTGGGTGTGTGTGTGTGTGTGTGTTTGTTTGGGGGGGGGGGGGTGGGGGTGTCATCATATGACAGTGTGTCACACACGCTGCAAATAGTCGATTTACGAGAACATTACACTCACAACATCCAGACAACATTGGAAATGGAGCAGAATAAAACAAAACCTAATAAGTGATTGGATTGGCCAACCCATCTGAAAATGTATATTCTGTCTATTGAAGGGACTCCATGATTCTTACATTACATTTTTACATTTTCATGATTATTAGTGTTATTACCAAAAAGTTGTTTTGTCAGACCTATATTGATATATCTGTGATTCTCTGTGTGTGTCTGAATGGGGCAGCAGGAATGGGCACCTTCAGATTCTTCTGTTTAGTCACTAAAAATACCAATTTTAATAGTCCCATCGTTAACTTTGCCCCCACCCTGTGTGTCAATGGTATGCATGTCCCCTAGGGTAGGTAGTACCCATCACAAAAACATGCCGTAATTTGGTCACTATGCTGCCTCCCTCTGCCCCCACCTGATGGAGGGGGCAGGTTGGAATAACATGTTCCTGCCAGGTAAATAAGAAGGCAGCTTGGACTCCTCATGCTTTGAAGACAGCATGAGCCCAGACTGCTGCCTCCCCAGGTTGGTGGAGGGTGTGTAGATCTCCGGATCACATTAGGAATCGGTACTGGCTGGGTGATAAAAATGACTAACTTAGCTATGAATTAGTTGTGTCAAAGACAGCTCATGGTCATAGTAACTGCGTCTGTGTCGCAGGCCGTTCTACGTGGAGCCACGGAACATCGTAGAAGACGCTCATGAGAGGGTTTCTGCGGAGGCCGCGATCCTTAACAGCAGAGTTCACTACTACAGCAAACTGACTGGGAGCTCTGACAGGCTGCTGGTAACACACACACACACACACACACACACACACACACACACACACACACACACACACACACACACACACACACACACACACACACACACACTATTCAAGCACAGTACAGATCTAGCACTGGCACACTTGCACCAGCTGGTGGATCGAAACTGAAGCACGGATGTGGCTTGCATTTTCCGTGAGAGCAAGCGTTTCCGGGAATCAGGCCAACAGAATTCTGCTGTGTGGTTGTAGCTTATTTTCCATCCACCAGCTGTTTAAAAGTGAGCTTCTTGTTTCCACGCATGTGGAAAAAGGAAGCTATGGGCACAGATGTGCCCAGTAGTAGACTCAAGACTATTTGGGTGTCAGTCAAGACGGTTTGTCTGTTGTAGGGTATGTCTACCCCTATAGGTATGGCAGAGGTACTACAGGTACACAAGAGAAACCATAACATGGAAAAGAGTATTTTACTGGTGGGGTTAAATGGTAAATCATTGACCCACTGTGTGAACCTACTGATCTGCCTTTAAATGTCTCAAACTAAGTAAAATGAAACACCTGACTATCATAGCAGTTATTGTATAGACGGCAATAATTATTGGTGCATGTGTTTAAACATTGACGTCAACAAACCCCCGACTTAACTTAAATACCCTCAAGCGCACAGTTCCACCACTGCTCGTGAAAATAATAATAATATATTGGACAAAGGTAAATGTAGCCTACTATTACTCGAAATGTGAAATAACATTACGTCACTATTTGCTGGGAAAATGTAATGATATTGCTGAAAGTGATATATTACTTTTGTTACTTGACAACACTATAACCACAGGTTTAAATAAATCTTCTAGTAAGGGCAACTTTTTTTCCCACATACACATAAAAACACAGAGTCCCCCAGACCATGTGATCCCACGGCCGGAGGAGATCTACATCTACAGCCCTCTAGGGACTGCCTTCAAGGTTACCGGGGGCGACCGCGCCTCCAGAAACCCCAGTATCGTCACCATGTAAGTAGACACACACCGCACACACCATGGACAAGATCTAAAACCCACATATCTTGTCTCCTTCATCCGTGACCCTAACACTAAAGGTGGAGTGACTATGATTTTTTCCAACCTAAAACATGATCGTCAGGTGTACATAAGGAGGAAGAATCCTTTAAAAAAAGTGCACAATATTTGTTAAAGTGACATGTTTATGTGGGCGACACCACCAGTTCATGATGTATGCCTGGTTTACCTGAAGGATGGTCAATCATCCACCTGAACAGAAGCCATTGCTGTAGGTTAGGCTGATAGTTTGATGATGTCACTATAGTTTCTTTTTGTCTGTACAGTTTCTTTTCGTTGGCACATTTTACTGTGAAGGTTTCAGCCTCCATGAAGAAACCGTATTGAATTAGTGTCACCTCTTAAACACATGGAACTTGCTGTGTATTGCGCTGATTTTGCACCTAAATCCTGTGCTAATAGATTGTTGGTTTTGGACCACAATTTTGTATTAACAATTATTGTATTATCATACTACTGTACTAATTCAAACTTTTTATAAAGTATTCAATTACACAATGGCAAGGACTGGAAAGCTAAAAAATCTAAATGAAACAGGAAAAATATAATGAATTCCATTAAAACGGGACTGAAACGGCAACGACACAGAAACAGCAGGAGGACGCTAGCACACTGTAATAGGAGAGTAATGACACTCCCATTGACTCCAATGCTACAGCTGAAAAGAGATGGCTATTGGCTGAAAAGCGCACGTGATCCCTAAAAAGAGATTCAGGCTTCCAAACAAGCCACTCTCGCTGACCAGCTCCATTGACAGCAGGACGCACGTTCGTAGGAAAATTGGCGAGATTTTGGCATTTTAGGACACTTGCATTAATGCATAATGCATTAACAGACCTCTTGTCACTTTAGTGAATGAAGATTTGTTATATAACTCACTTTAGTTGATGTATATTGTAAGAAAATAGGCCCAGCCAGGTGCGAGGCGGCAAGATCAAGGCGTGTTGCCACTCACACTAGAGTACCCCAGATGTACCCGCTCTGTTTCCTGCTTCTAATCATGTAATTTCCTCCTTCCTGTCAGATTCGCCATCTGGAACACAATGATGGGGACTTCCATTCTCAGTATACCTTGGGGAATAAAACAGGTGATTTATATATTATATATTAATGTCTTATCACTAATATGCCCTGGACAATAAAACTGGTCCATATTTATATATTTGCACATATCTATCAACAGCTCTTGATTAGAATCAACGAAGCGACCTTGAAACTCGAGTAGTTATTAGTTGATCCTTTCAGTGCTGTTGCACGCATTTGTCATATGAAAGTCGTGTGTGTGTGTGTGTGTGTGTGTGTGTGTGTGTGTGTGTGTGTGTGTGTGTGTGTGTGTGTGTGTGTGTGTGTGTGTGTGTGTGTGTGTGTGTGTGTGTGTGTGTGTGTGTGTGTGTGTCGTCAGGCCGGCTTCACATTGGGGATCATCATTCTCATCTCTGTGGGCTTGCTGATGCTCTACTGTTGTTTACGCATATTGAAGTCACCCAAGTCCATACGTAAGTACACCAGTGTTTGTTCCGCCAACTAAAACCATGAGAGAAAATGTCCACTACATTCCTTTTTTGACAAAATGAAAACTAAGCTATAAAACTGAATGCTGTAAAGTTGCCCAAGTGTCTTCTGGGATATCTTAAACGTCTCTCTGTACCACCACTCTGACCACTCTGGTGCGTTGACCAAATAAATTAAATCCAAACAAGGAGGCTGGAACTGCAATTTTTTTGGCCATTTTTTTCCATATGAAAGTTGGACAGCCAAAAAATCTGACACTCACCTAGATGGCAAATGGTGTAAATTAAAATGATCTGACATCTCTCACTCTCATACACTCACACAGCGTACATAACCACGTCAGACTGGGAGTTTCCAGATGTGTGTAACTACTACTTTGGGAAGTATGGCCAGTGGTCCTGCCTGTTGTTCTCCATGGTGTCTCTGATCGGTGCCATGGTCGTCTACTGGGTGCTGATGTCCAACTTCCTCTTCAACACTGGCAAATTCATCTACAGTAAGTAACCCTTCAAGCACAGCCATCGCATTCCAGTTGAGAATGCGATGACTGAATATACCTATTGAATAATAATTCATAATTCAGCAGTAATGCAATACACTGGGAGGAAGCAGTGGTTCGGGAAGTGGAGGAGCCACTCGGGAATTGGAAGGTGTCCCGGGTTCGATCACCGGTTCTCCTTGGATTACTGTCGGAAGTGCCCGCGAGCGAGGCACTGAACCCCTAACTGCTTCCTAGGTTTCTAGTTAAATAACGGAGAGTTGATCACCGAATGGATTCTTTACCTCTTGAGAGTATAAAATGAAACCCTTATAGACCCTTACACACAGGTCCATTTGGCTTCATTAAACGCTCTGAAGAGCATTAGTTAGTTTCCCTACAGTAACAAGTTACTTGCTGAAATAATGTAGTCAGTAGCGTAATCCAGGTTACCCAATTTAAAACTAAATCCTCTCAACGATGTGTCATCATGCATGCTTTAGTTTGACTGATTATTTTAATATTCTTTGCTGATCCAACTCAATTTGTAGCCCTAAAATTGATGGAGTCGGGGGAAGAAGTAATGGAACATGTAACCCTGTTACAATATCCCCGTTAATGTAGTATCTGTGTGTCCAGATTACACATTTTAAAATGCATTCTTAAAATGTTACAGTTACTGTTTATTTTGTAATCGGATTACATAATCCTGTTACATGTAATCTGTTACTAACCAAACCCTGCCCATCCAACGATAAAAGATAAAATACTAATTTAATATTATGTTTTGGGTCTGAGAGGCTAAATCTCATCACATTTTGGTCTCTGGCTCAAATTGCTTGAAATTCACTGGTTTCAAAATACTTTCCTTTTCTTCTGTCCACAGACCATGCTTACAATGTCAGTATGGCTGATTCTGGAGACTATGGGACCAACGGCTCGGACCGAGGTAGGACCACACTGAGGGAGTTAATGTTCACAGTAATAATAATTAAGGCTGTTGAAAATAACAAGCTAATGGGATTAAATGAATTTGGTTGATGAACGCAATTAACTCACTGCACACTGACTCAACCCACTGAGCATTTTCTCATTAAAAAAAATGGGTAGAGCACGGTTTTACGGAGACACACTGTATAGCTGTGTGTCTTCCTGTAAGCAGAGCAACAGAGTATAGCTGGAGGGATCTACAAGCATTGTGGGTTTGTAGATCACCTATTGATATTATATTTAAAAAAGAATTAAAAGATAAACAGATTGCGCTTTCCCAGATTCTGCTTCTTTTCTAAATGTTTAAATCCTGTAAAGGAAAGCAGGCATATTTTGGACATAGTTCGAATGTTGATTAATCGTGATTAAATTGACTTTGAAGCTGTGATGTGTTGTCCGTGCTCCAGTGATCTGTCCGTCCCAGATGGAGCCGCTGGGCAGCAGTCTGGTGATGGACAGCGTCGACAGTAACAAGACGGATGCCGTGTTTGACCGCTGGTGGAACAAGACGGAGACCATCCCGCTCTACCTCATCATCCTGCTGCTGCCTCTGCTCAACTTCCGCTCTGCTTCCTTCTTTGCCAGGTTCACCTTCTTGGGTAAGCCTGTGTTTCAATAACGGCACAAAACTGGTGCTTTTATTTTGGGTGTATTTGTGTTGCTGTATATTTGCAAATAAGTGGTGTTTGTTCTCTGTAACTAACTGAACAGGAGCTATTACTGTATATTTCCACATAGTAGCCTGGGTGTTTAACCAAAAGTTCTTTGCCGAAGGCTGACGACCAATCTGATTGGCTGTTCATTTCCCTTCTTTCACATGAGATGGAAAAAAAGCTCTGTCATTGGACGCACTTGGGTTAAACTAAACTAGCAGTTACGACAACTCTGCTCACTTCGTGTACAGTCCAACGGAGGCTCTTAAACGTTGACTTCTAATGAATAGGGACAGCGTGACCAGGCCCCTCAATGTTGCAGCTCTGTCTTCAGCCCGCCCCCAGCAGCCTGCCTTCAGTCAGCCAGCTGTACTGTAGTCTGGGACCGGCGCTATACGCACTACCATGCCGACGCGGAAACTATTAAAACATCCGCGACTAAAAACCCCACGGATTAAACAAGAATCAGGCAAGAAGAAGCTGCGCGTTCATTTTGTGTTGTTAAATTAATCTTCTGCACACGTGAACAACGACGCCAGAGCTGGTTACAGCCTACTGCTTGTTTTTAAAACCCTCACGTTTCGAACGTTCCACTGTGCAGCTTTTTTCGCAGCCTCATACTGTATGATTCTGTAAATCGATGGTGTTGCACACAACTACAGTCAACGTGCAGGTCCACAAGCTCTCAGTGACTCAGTCTCAGCGTGGTGTGGATGCAAGGTGTTGTGATCTTGTAGAACAGTGGTTTTCAACCCTTTTCATACCAGACCCCACTATTTATTATTCAGCATTTGAGCCACCACGGACCATAATTTGATGATGGCATTTTAGCGCCACAGTCCCCAAAACTAAAGATTTCTTTTGTTTTTGTCCACAATACCAGACTACTTAGCAGTCACACATACAGATCAATATGACTGTTAATCTTCTACATTATTTAGTTGTGTAGACTTTAGGCTAATTCACATGATGAATATAGTTTTATCTATGTGTAGACTAAGATACACATAGACTTGTTCGACAGTACACTGTGTGCAGTGATCTGTAAATGCATGTTTTATATTTGTGTCTTTTCTATTTACCGTATATGTTAGTAGCATTAATCCTTGAACAATATAATTTAATCTCTTCACCCTATAGGCCTACACCTCAAATTGACATTCAAGGTATGCAATAAATGATAATTATATAATCCAACAATAACACAATAACCAGCAGAAAATTTTGACATTTTGGGGAAAATGATGTTGAATTGCCACCAGATCGCATCGTATCGCATCGTATCGATTTGTGGCCGTCCCCACCAATGTTAAACTCAAAGTTTCGCCCTTGGTTTCAGATACAACATTTTAGTTCTAGGGACAAAATATTAGTCCTCCATTTGGGACCTATATTTGGCCTCAGTACAGAAAGTAGAATACTTAGATGTATCCTCAGATACCATTTCAGTTTTTAGCTGTTCCTTGGACCTCTCATGGACCTACAGTATACCTACAGATTACACCAGTGTGTGGTCAGTCACATCACTTTACAGCTAATCCGGAATAACGATAGGATGGAAGCGATGCATTAAGACGAATTTCACCCACGTCTTTACTTCTGTAAACCTGTGATGTGACGATAAAACTGTCTCTGGGTTTACTGTGTCCTCAGGCACCATCTCAGTGGTCTACCTGATCTTCCTGGTCACGCTGAAAGCATTCCGTCTGGGTTTTCACTTGGAGTTCCACTGGTTTGAAGCCACAAAGTACTTTGTTCCAGGTCAGTTCACCTACCATGTCCGCAAAGACCACCTATCCAAAATGATGATGATTGTGCACATACAATTTCACCATGTACAATTTGAAAACAATTGCAAGTGATGACAAGGAAACAAGCATGTTTGAAATCGTAGCAGTATAAAATGAATATGATAAATAAATACTTCCTCCTGTTTGGATATGCAACACACGTGGGCAATTGACACTACTTTAAGACTGTTATGTCTATTACATTTTTGTGGCATAGCAGATTTGTTTTGAGCCAAATGTGCTTGTCTCCTGTAGAGTTCAGGTGGTTGTTCCCTCAGCTGAGTGGGGTATTGACGCTGGCCTTCTTCATACACAACTGTGTCATTACGCTCATGAAGAGCAACAGGCACCAGGAGAACAACGTAAGTTGGGCTTTATTTCATTCGTCATTACTTCAGAATTCCCGTGGTCATGGAATTACTGGAAATACTTTGAAATTAAGAAGGAAAAATGAAAGAAAAACACTCCAGTCCTGGAGAAGGTTTGGAATGGATCAATGATCCTGGGAAAATGGCTATGTATGGCTATGTATTGTTTTTGGCTATTGATTGTGTATAGCATTACAGAAAATAGGTAATATTTTGGTACGTGTATTGCTATGTAATAACATGTAGATTGCCAAATAGCCCCGTCACGATTACTGCGATTGCATCAATTACAGTAGGTGCAGTAGGTCTAGAGTACATGTTTTTAACCATTGGTCCGGGGACCACCAGTGGTCCTTGAGAGAGTTCCCCAGCTAAATGATGGAGGTGTTCCCCAGCTAAATGATGGAAAGTTGGTTAACCAGATGTAATTCTTTGAGAACGTAAACAAATGCACCCTTGCGGGTCCATTTGGTTTCATGTTTACACTCTCAAGAGTTATATTCATCATCATCATCTGAATTAGTCCAAGTTTATACAACTAGAGAATGTAGACATTCTCTAGTTGTATAAACATTTTGATCTGTATGTTTGCTTGTTTTGTTTCTGAAATCCAGCCTGGAATTGTGGACCATAGCAAAAGAAATCTTTAGTTTTGGGGTCTGTGGGGGTGAAAATGTCTTCAAATGGCGGTCCGTGGCTCAAAGGCTGAATAAATAGTGGGCCCTGGTAGGTTGAAAACCACTGGGACAGGACTATCAATGGGCGAAACACAAAAGCTGCCCACAAACCTCCTCTGGGACAGAGTGAAGAGTGAAGTCTAATTACTGTATGTGGCAATTATTTTTATATACTATTCTGAGGTCGGGATACCAATTTCCTCCAATTAGGAGAGAGAGCTCATGCAGCATTGTGTTTTTCAGGTACGGGACCTGTCCATAGCGTACCTCCTGGTAGGACTGACATACCTCTACGTGGGAGTTTTGATCTTCAGTATATTCCCATCTCCTCCGCTGGCTAAAAGCTGCATTGAACCAGTAAGATGTTCTTATACTATTCTTATAGATGTTCTTATACTATGGGGCGACGGTGGGATAGGGCTAGAGTCACTGGATGGTAACCACAAGGTTCAAACCCGGACCCCGGGTTTGAACCGGCAACCTTGTGGTTACCAGAGTTAGTGTCGATGTGTCCCTGAGCAAGACACCATCCACGTGTGTGGATGGGTGAATGTGATGCACAATTTATGTAAAGCACCTTTGATAAAGGCTTTATATCAGGGGAGCCCAACCAGTAGATCGGGATCTACCGGTAGATCTCGGCCTGATCACAAGTAGATCTCGGAAGATGTGGGGGGGGGAGAAAAAATGGGGTGGAAAAGAAAAAAGAGCGATTTTCGCGTGTGTGTGTGTGTGTGTGTGTGTGTGTGTGTGTGTGTGTGTGTGTGTGTGTGTGTGTGTGTGTGTGTGTGTGTGTGTGACTGCGTGTCTGTCTGTCTGTCTACAAAGTGGCTCATTTGGAGGATTGTTGTCTGCTGTCTGTGAATTATGCCAACAGTATTGTTGTACAACGTGTAATGGACTGTTCTGAAACTTATAATGGACTATTCTGGACTGTTATTATTATGATTGCATTTGCAATGGCAGTCGGTTGTACTTATGTTGTACTGTTGTAGGCCTATTTATGACAAGTCTGTTGTACTTTATGCTTATATGGACATAAAGTAAAGTGGTAAAACAAAGTAGTGTTGTGTTGTTGTGAAGTTACTGCAGGCTGGCAACGATGCGTGTGGTTTGAAATGTTGATATTGTACTGGTAGATCCCGGAGGGGTTGGCTGCTGAAAAGTAGATCTTGGGTCAAAAAAGGTTGGGCACCCCTGCTTTATATAAATGCACCATTTATCATTTATAATAATAACTTTATTTATATAGCAACTTTCTAGACCAAGCTGCAAAGTGCTGTACAACACACCTACACCAAGGACAAGGGAAACGGAACACAATGCAATATAGAAACACAGTTTAACCACTTGAACCACAGCATCCAAATTCTGCACCACCAAAAATAACCAATTCACAAGCTCACAACCTGTTTTCGGTGGTGCTGAAACTATTTCTTGTCAAGGGAGGACGCCCAAAATTATATATATATATTTGGCCAGGTGACAGATACGTTCCAGGTTTTAACTTGTCAGTATTATTGACAGATTGTGTTGTTGTTGTTGTGTTTTTTTTTTCACCACAGAACTTCTTAGATAACTTCCCCAGCAGTGACATTATGGTGTTTGTGGCGCGTGCCTGCCTGTTGTTCCAAATGACCACTGTCTATCCGTTGCTGGGGTACCTGGTCCGAGTGCAGGTCATGAGCCAGATCTTTGGAAAGCAATACCCCAGGTACTCTGTAGGGTGGCACCATGGTGGCACTGTAACTGACCGTTTATTTATATATATAGTATTTTTTTTTTTCACAATCCAATCGTCTCTGACTGTCTGCCTCTTGTTCTGAACAACATGTGATTGTAGCATTAATCTGAGCCATAGCATTAAATTAACAGTTTTTTTTTCTCAGTTTCATTCACGTTCTGGTTCTGAACATTGTGATTGTTGGAGCTGGAGTCCTCATGGCCATGTTCTACCCCAACATTGGTTCTATCATAAGGTATGCACATTTTCACATTATTCTTCTATCATTTTTAAATCACCATCTTGTTATGTAATTTAAACTCAAAGGAGATTCATGTTTTGTTCTACATTTCTACAGCACAGAGCAGTGGTTCCCAGACATTTTATCCCTCAAATTGATCATACTGTATATGGCCACAGATCAACGTATGAAATGATTAGACGAGTTATCATGATCTTCAGCGGGAAAGAAATACCAATCTTCAAGCTTCCAAAGTTTTACAAATCTCAGACTGAGTTTTAGTCTTATTTTAGTCATCGGTCACCAAGTGTTTTAGTTCTAATATAGTTTTAGTCAAATATCACAAGATTTTAGTCACAGTGCATTTTGACAAAATGTCACTTTTTTTTTAGTTTTATTTAGTTTTATTTATATAATAAAACAAAACAAAAGCCAAGTGTGTTCATTTGGTTCAATTTCACCAAATGCAGTAGAATAATTGTTAGACATCTGTATTACTTAATTAAGTTGTAGACAAATTCTTTCATTTAGCTGTAAATAGTCTAAATTAATATCATCTGTCTGTGGCTCAAATGCAGAATAAATAATGGACCTTGATATGAAAAATCTTGAAAACCACTCATTTAAGGTATATTTAGAACAGATAAAATATTAAATCAAAATTAATATTTGAATTTAAATATTAAATTATTAATAAATAAATCACGATTTAATCAAAGATTAACTACAGGCAATCATTCGATTAAACGCTATAAATATTTTAATCGACTGACAGCTCTAGTTTTATTTAGTGACTGCAAGCATTTGTCTGAAAAATGAACTGTACTCTGTCTCCCCCTGCAGGTACTCGGGGGCAACGTGTGGCCTGGTGCTGGTGTTCATCTTCCCTGCTCTGATCCACATGATCGCTCTGAAGCGGCAGGAGAGACTCACATGGCCGTCGCTGCTCTTCCACAGCTTCGTCATTGTGCTGGGTGTTGCCAACCTTCTGGGACAGTTCTTTGTGTAGAACGAATGGACCCAACTGCGTTCCAAATCGGTGTCTAAACAACACATTTGGCTCGCAGGCGGGTTCCCGGATGGCTCCGAGTGTAGTTGGGAGCCATCTTTGGGAGGGCGATTCTATACACCTCAACAAAGAACTCAGTGTTTTGCTGCTGTTGGGTAGAAGATCCTAGATCTAGATATTTTTTATGTTTTTCTTTTTTTTTTTTTAAATTAATGCCCTATCTTGTCACACTACCGTACCGTGTCATACAAAAGTACACTGCAAAATGAGCAACAACACACCTCAGAATGTAGCGAGCCGCAGAGGTCAGCGGTTGCAAAGAGACAGTGTTCAAAAGAAATGAGTGTGACGGCGCTGAGGAAGACGACGTGCCTTAATGCCTTTCTCATCTGTAAAAATGTGTTCACTTTATTTTTTATTGCATTTTATCAAGCCTACATTTTATGGCTAATTGCCCTGTTTACTGTACCCACAGATGAACGTTTTTTTGTTTCTTCGTTTGTCTCTTTTTTATTTTATTTTAAACGTATTATTTCATTAGTCAAGTTAAAAGGGACCGTGGGATATGCGTTCTGCCCACGTTTTGTCGGTTCCTGACGCACACATGCTGTGAAATTGTGAGTTTGAAAGTGAACTCTAAGGATTTTTTGCAGTGTCACTGACTATGTTGATTTTTACTATGTAACAAACTTATGAGACGTTTACAAGGGAAGGCAGGCCTGTGGACAGATAGATAGTTACGACAGGGGCCGTGTACAAACAAAAGGTGCCCTTTCTTGCCGTTGCTTATTGTATTTTATTTTTCTTTATTCCTTTTTTTTAATTGAAGTACTATCTAAATATGAGGGAAATGTACTACTGTCCAAAACATACGGTATTGATTTAAGACGTACTCCACTCGTCCGCCACCATCCCTCCAAATGGAATCAATCAACTTTGCATCCTAACAACATTCCAAATTCACCAGATCCATGAAAAAGCATTATTCCTGTATTAAGTCTCAATCAGCCAATCAATCCATTTTATACAGAAATATACTTATATAGCAGAATAGAATAAGGAAGATGTAGATGCACCTGTCACTGAAATTAAGGGAAACTACATCTTTCTCAAGTCCTTGATTCCGAATTGTCTTTGCAGGCATGCAAATATATAAGCGCAGTGTGTTACATAAGACCACATATAATGAAAGTTACGTATTGGCTGTCTGTGCAATTAAATGAACTGCTGTGCCCACATATTTTATTTTATAAAATACTCATTGAACATCGGTATTTCTGGTGTGACGGGTTTGCCCAAAGTCTAAACCTCATGAACCCTAGAATACCTATTCCGTGGCGGGCAAAGGTAGACCTTTTGCTGATCAGCCAAGTGTATATCGAAATCAGGAGGGGTCCTAGTGCAGAACTCTGGGGGAGTATTGGGTTAGTTTTCATATACTGTATGATAGCTACTGTGAAGTAGCATTAACACCATCTTTAGGCTGAGAATGGAGGGTGGGGAGTTAAATGATTATGAATCATATTTTTAATTGTGCAACTGTGGAAATGTCCACTAGAGATTGGACAGGAAGTTCAACTCTGTTATTAGATTTGATGGCGTAATTGCTTAGCGTTGAACTGCAAGTGTGTAAATACAATTGATGTTAGGCTACGAGGGAAACCTATGCAAATGAGGCCATGGTTGACATGCTATTAGTTGAGCCGTGTGCAAAATAATTGTAAATGCAGTAGGCTTTTTGTCTACATGTTATACTGTACTGTACTGTTTATGATGTGATTTGTTTATTATTAATTAATTCGTCACAGAATTCTGACACCTTGGGTCACACATGGATCATTCTATAATGTTAGAAGGTGTTCTAATTCACAAAAATAAATGATCATATCATCAATCACAAAGTCAATTATTGAACTGAATAAGTGCAAAATAATGGGAGATGCCGTTGGGTTGTTACAGCAACCATGTGTTGGATGAGGTAAATTGACAGATGGAGTGCAAAACATACTTTCTCCTCATGCCTTCGGCCTGGTGGAGACAATACCTAAAAACAGTTAGTTGTGTTAATAACAATAATATTAGTAAAACAAATTGTTTCAATGTTTTCAGTACTACAGTTACGCTATTGGCCACCAGATGCCACTGCTGGCCAGGGTCCACATAACCTCTGAATCTGATTACATGATTGATTGACTGAAAAATATATTCACTGATTGAGTGTATAGTGTAGTGTTGCTATGGTTTCACCGTGATGGTTGCGTCACATGACGTCACAGGCAAACCAAGAGACCCTATAAAACTACCTGCAATGTTTTCTCATTCTCACATCTATCTGAGGGTGGAGTAGAACATCTCACATCTGAGAGCAGAGCAGAAACAGAGACAGATCAGACAGTAGAGCATCTCGATCTTGACAATGAGAAAAATGCAACAAAATCCAGAAGTTCGAAGTGAAGTGGAGCAAACGGAGGCCGTTGAAATGCTTGATCAGCAAAGCGTCAATCACAACATGGATGACTTCATTATGGACAATGCTGGCCCCGCCGATGTATCCCTGTGGGAGGAGATATTTGGGGGGTTTGACCACAAGTTCACAACTACCCACAACAAGGAGGAAGAAGTTCAGGATCGCCCTGTGGGACAGACAAAGAGCCGGCAGGGTATGCTCGAGTTCTGTGAGGCCAGAAAGTATGTGACCCACAAGGATAGAGAGATCTGTTGCACTGACATGCCTGAGAGGTTCCAGCTACGATCAGTCCCTGTGGAATCGGCTGACGACAATGAGCTGGAGGAGGAAGCAAAATGGATCTTCAGACATGTCTTCTCCACCCCAACCGTTTCCTGGCAGGAGGACCTTTACAGAAGAAGGACCACAGACATAGTTCGGAAGGAAAAAGACCTGAGAACAATTGTCAAGATTAAGGAGATCCTTAGCATGATGAGGAATCAGCACTTTGAGGTTCCGTTCATAGCGTTCTACAGGAAGGAGTATGTGGAACCAGAACTAAGCATCAATGACCTGTGGAATGTGTGGCAGTGGGATGAGAAGTGGACTCATCTGAGGAACTGCAAGCAGAACCTGAGGCGGATCTTCCACAGGATGCAGTCCTACCAGCGTGAGCACATCTTTAATCCTGACAAGTCCCTTACCAATGGCATCCGTCCCCTGAATATCGCCGACATGGAGAGATTGCACAATGTCCAGACCTTTGACGAACTGAGGGATATATACAGGTACTTCCTTCTGCATTACAGCCAAGACATCCCCAAGATGCCAGACTCCGTGAAAGTAGACGGTAGTAGCACTTTCCTCAAGGATCTGAACCAAGTTTCACACGGGGACATGTATAACATATGCCAGAGTGCGGGACTTCAAAGTTTGGCCAACAAATTTGGTTTAACACCAGAGCAGTTTGGAGAAAATTTGCGTGACCACTGCCAGCGCCACAAGTTGGAGCAATTCTCAGATGAACCAATTCAGTTGGCCAAAGATTATGTCTGTAGACAGTTCCCAACTCCAGAGGAAGTACTTGAAGCGACCAGGTACATGGTGGCAGTTCAGATTGCCAGAGAGCCCTTAATTCAACATGTTCTGAGGCAGACTTTCCAGGAGAGGGCAAATGTCAATATAAAGCCAACCAAGAAAGGAAAAAAGGAGATAGATGAGACTCACTTTTCCTACTCTTTTAAGTACATTAAGAACAAGCCTGTGAAACGGTTGAATGGGGATGAATTCCTCAAGATGTACTTGGCTGAAGAGAAGGGGCTGCTCACCATCGATATTGGTGTCGACATGATTGGTGCCAAAGTGCGTCCTCTACAGACATATTCTGATGAGATAAAACAATTCTACTACAGGGAGGGATTCAGTCACCAGGTGCAAGAATGGAACAAGCAGTGGGCCTTGACTGTAGACAAAGCCCTCACCCAGTTCCTCTACCCTCAGTTCTCTAAAGAACTCAAGGGCAAGCTTGTTAGAGAGGCCAGGGAAAACATTATCAGGTCCTGCTGTAGGCGGTTGTTCAACTGGCTCAAGGTGGCTCCATACAGGCCAGACCAGAAGATGGAGAAAGACCTGATGGATGAGAGCCAAGGCAAAGGCCTACGCGTCCTAGGAGTTGCCTATGCCCCTAGCCGGGATACACAAGCATTCTGTGCTCTTATCAATGGTGAGGGAGAGGTGATTGATGTCCTGTGTCTGCCTTACTTAATGGAGAGGAGAAACTCAGAAGATGAGAAGGCAAAAAAGGCTAATGATATCCAAAACTTGAAGACGTTTCTGAAGAGCAAACAACCTCATGTGGTTGCAGTTGCTGGAGAGAATAGAGATGCAAACATGTTAGTAGAGGACATCAAGAGGACCATCTGTGAGCTTCAACAAGAATCCTACCAGTCCCCTGTGCAAGTGGAGCTGGTCGACAATAAACTGGCTACACTATACATGAACAGCAAAAAGTCTGAGTCTGATTTTGGAAAATTCCCACCATTACTGCGACAGGCTGTGTCCATAGCTAGAAAGATCCAAGATCCTCTGTCAGAGTACGCTCATGTCTGTAACAGTGATGAGGGCATCCTCCGCCTCAAACTTCACCCACTACAAGAGAACATAGGGAAGGAGGAACTGCTCAGTGCTCTACACTGCGAATTCATTAACCGGGTCAGCGAGGTGGGTGTGGACATAAACAGAGCCCTCGCCAATCCGTACACCCAGAGCCTTGTCCAATATGTGTGTGGCCTTGGACCCAGGAAGGGTTCTCACCTCCTCAACATTCTGAAGCAGAAAAACACTTGTTTGGAAAACAGAGCCCAGCTGGAAACACTGTGTCATATGGGGCCTACAGTCTACATCAATTGTGCTGGTTTCATCAAGATTGATACTGTGTCCGTTGGCGTCAACACCGACTCATACATCAGGGTTCTGGATAGTTCTCGGATCCACCCAGAGTCGTACAAATTGGCTTGTAAGATGGCTGCAGATGCCATGGGGTATGATGGGTCAGCAAAGGATGCCAACTTGGCTGTAGCACTAGACGAAATCCTGAAGAATCCAGAGCATCTCAAAGATTTAGATATGGACACCTTCACAAAAGAGCTGGAGAGACAGGGTTATGGCAAGAAGGAAATCACCCTTTTGGACATCCGTGCTGAACTGAGCTGTAGGTACAAAGATTTGAGAGTTCCCTACAGACCCCCGAACACTGAGCAGATATTTTACCTGCTCACAAATGAGACACCAGAGACCTTCTATATAGGGAAGCTGATCACCAGTGTGGTAAAGTACATCGTTCGCAAGTTTCCACAAGGGAGATGTGGCCGGCAGGTTGATTGCAATAAGGTCACAGGCATGTGGCAGTGCCCCTTATGCCTGCAGGACTTCCCTGAAATTAACCAGATGTGGACCCACCTAGACAACAGGTCCTGTCCAGGCAAGGCTGTTGGTGTTCGGACCATGTTGGACAATGGCGTGCAGGGATTCATTTGCACCAATTTCCTCAGCGACAATGTGGTCAAACGCCCTGAGGATAGGTTCAAGAAGGGGATGATGGTCTACTCCCGCATCACAAACATCAACATGGCGAAGTTCAGTGTTGAGCTGACATGCCGCACCTCCGACCTGATGGACAATAAGAACGATTACAAACCCCTGAAGGACAATTACTATGACTTTGACATGGATAGAAGCGAGAAGGATGAGGAACAACGCAATAAGAAAGAACAGCAAATGCCTTTTCTAAAGCGTATGAGCTTGCATCCCAAATTCCACAATGTTGATTTCAAGCTGGCAGAGGAGATACTGGAATCAATGAACCAGGGAGACTTCATCTTCAGGCCTAGCAGCAAGGGGAGGAATTGCCTTGCTGTGACCTGGAAGGTGGCAGAAGGTATTCACCAACATTTGCTTGTCAGCGAGGAGGGCAAGGACAACGATTTAAGCTTGGGACACAAGCTACGGATCGGTACAGAGGAGTTTGACAATCTGGATGAGATTGCAGTACGCTACATTCGGCCAATGGCAGGATTTGCTCGGGATCTAACACGGCACCATCACTTCCAGGAATGTAGTGGAGGAGATGGGAAGAAAATGGAGGAGCTATTGCTAAAACAGAAAAGGGAGAATCCCAGGGTGATTCCTTATCTTATTTCGGCTTGTAAAGATCTGCCAGGGACATTCATTCTGGGTTACCAGCCTGGTTGGAAACCACTGGTAGAACATGTGGAAATCACCTCGCAAGGTTTGTGGTATCGCTCTCAGATGTTCCCTAAAGTTATGGAACTGTTCAACTGGTTCAAGATACACTCTCACCGAGAGCCCTTACCAAGCATCACCCTGCAAAAATCAACATCAGAATAAGGCCACCACAACAAAAAATCTATTGTGTGCTTACACACACACCAAAAAAAGGAAAAAAAGGAAAGTGCAATAAATGCACGGAACCCACACCCCCATCAAGGTGCTGGCATGGGAGGAATTGTGAACTATCCCTTTAAACCTGGCCTATATACTCCTTTGTAAGACAAATAGAAAGTAATGAGATAGCCCCCATGTAGGCTACCTAATGAAAATTCATGAGCCCCAAATCCACCAATTCTCAGCATAAAGAAAACTACCTGGTCTGACATAATTCTCAGGTAGTTTTGCCTTATTATGCCTTCCCATTTGAAGGAGACCATATGGATATGGGGCTCACATTAATTTCCCTGTATTTTTGCGAAATACAACATTTTTATTTTTTTTTTTAATTTTTTAACCTTCATAGATGATACTGCCACTGAGAAACGGACCTTTGCTCTGCGGTCACGGGCCAGTCCGATACAGCAAGGCCTTTTTAGTGGATTTTCTTTTTTCAGTTTTACAGAACTTCTATACAAAAAAGAGAACTTCACCATTTTCAACTTAATGGTCTCACTGATGCTTCCATTTCTGTGTACTCTGCACCAGAAGGGCAGTGGTCCAGACAGTTCAATATAATGCTTATTTTAATTGTGGTTCAGTGACTGACACTGGTCTCACTGTATCACTTTATAATCCATGGTCTTTATGGTCCATGGTAAAATTAATTAGAAAATTGCTTGAAAATTGGACAATTAAGATACAGTATAATATTTCTCATTTTTCTCTATTTAAAGGAGAATTCCGGCCCAAAAGTTTTTTTGTATCTTTATTTGCAGTTAATTTTTTTGAAAAAAGTGGTCCAGGTGTTATTTTGTGAAAATACTCCTTTATGGCTGTTTCCCCTACCCCAAAATAAGCTTATAATGGGGCCAATGGGCGTTGTGCAAGTTCACCTATATACATCGCTCCAAAATGCAATTTTTTGCTATATATTGTGTCTCCACCATGTCAGTAGTGAGTTAACACTCACACTTTCACTTTCACTTTTGTTTCAGCAGTGGTTCAGCCATAAACCATGTGCCACGCCCCCAGCTTTTGAGACAGCTGGATCACTGCTGAACCAAAAGTGAAAGTGAAAGTGTGAGTGTTAACTCACTACTGACATGGTGGAGACACAATATATAGCAAAAAATTGCATTTTGGAGCGATGTATATAGGTGAACTTGCACAACGCCCATTGGCCCCATTATAAGCTTATTTTGGGGTAGGGGAAACAGCCATAAAGGAGTATTTTCACAAAATAACACCTGGACCACTTTTTTCAAAAAAAATAACTGCAAATAAAGATACAAAAAAACTTTTGGGCCGGAATTCTCCTTTAACAATGTAGTTTAGATTAATGTGTTTTCACTCATATTCATATTGCATTTGAAAATGGTGAGAGTAGGCGCAGTCAAAAGGTCAATTTATTAATGTGGTGGATGGATAGGAGCCCCAAAACAGAAGGTCCACTTATTGGTGTGATAGATGGAAAGGAGTTCCAAGTCAGAAGACCTCAGGTTCCATGCAGGCATGTAGTCCTGGAGAAACATGGAAGGATTTGATCAAAGCCAAGCCATTATTCTAACCAAGCCATTATTCTAAAATAGGCTACTTATGACTAGGCTACTGCATGATAGACTGCCAGCATCTAGCACCAGAGCAGTGTGTCCATATTATTTGAGGCAATGCAACAACACAACCTGAATTATTCTGGAAAGATGATGGTCAGAAGCCTGGTTACAGTGGTTAGGCTTGATCTGATACTAGAATGGGATTATATATTGTTGTACCCTCAGTGCTCCACATGGAGGTGCCATATATTTACAAGTACAAGGACAAGTAGGCCTACATGCTTAACCATTTTCAAATCTTAACACTTTCTTTCAATGTAGTGAAATTCTTTTGGGAACTTTCATATGGGAAGCCAGAAGCAGAAAATCAAAGTGGAAGTAAAAGGCCGGGGAAAGAAAAATACGAACAGGAAAGGGGGTGGGTGGGTGTAGAAATCGAATTGCAGCCTATCCGTTGATGCCCTTTGAGAGTGGTTTTCAAGGATTCGAGGAATTCAAAGGTCTTAATGACTATTGGGAGGGCGTTCCACATTTTGATGGCATAGGAGCAAAAGGAATCAGGTCCCTTGTTTGTGTCAAATCTGGGTTGCACATGGTTGGCTGTGCTGTGCCAACCAGACCCAGGCCATTGCAAGTTGTTGTACTCTGTCCTCAACCTGTAAAAGTGGGCAGGGGTGAGGTGGGTTCGCGGAGCGAGGCCAAGGAACAGCCTGACCAGTTTGTTTTGGGAGGTAGCATTGTTTTCAGGGTCTTTGAGGTGGGAGGGCTCCTGTTAGGCCTGCCTTAGTTCATTGTCTCTTTTCTTTCAAGGTGTGTTTTAATATAACTTGAGAAATATCCCTGGCTTAGGCTAACAGTAGTACAAATAAGTCAACTAGTGGTGTATACAATATATATCTATTGCGATACTGTGCTGTATATCGATCAAACACCTGGGCAATAGATATATCGATCGAGAGGCTGCTATATCGATATGGAAAATAAACATCATGAATTGGTAATCATGGATTAATTGCATGGTGATCAGTGTTGACAAACTTTAATGTTATCAATCAAAGCATCCCTTGCAGGTTGCAATACACTTCTCACTGAGCACAAGTGTCTAAAAGAGGTTTAAAAGTGAACGTTTTTAGGGGTCTAATCTTAGATTAGACATTGAATAGACGTGTAATCTAAGATAGATAGACGTTTCTAAGAGCTTTAAAAAACTTTCACTTGTAGATCTGTGCTCAGCCGGCAGCATTTGGGGAAAAGAAAATAAGAAAATAAAAACAAGGCAGGAGTGCGTTGAGGTGATGCCACTGACAAGGATTGGGGGTGTTGGATTTTTTTCTTCTTGGGGGGAGGGGGGCGCGGCACGTATTGGCGGCGTGACGTCACGTCGTTGAAGTGAACCCTGTTGACCACGGTTGCCAAGTCTTGTTATTATAAGCCGTTTTGGGCTCATTTTTCTGTAAACAAGCCCATAGTTGCTTATAAATATGGGGCTTGTTTCTAAATTGTAGACTGTATATAGACCTGAGATTGAGCTTCTTTCCTAATGTCAGAATTTAAAACGTTAACTTGTTTCCTCCAGATGTGAGGGACTGTAAGCGGTACATCAAGGACCTCCAACTGAATGTGTATTTATTCGTCCAACTAAGGACCGTACATCTAGACATATTTTGTTACAGGGACTCCCATATAAAATGAGTTGATGTTGTAGATCTGCTATTTTCAAAACTATCATGGGAAAAATATTCTTTGAACCATTTTACCGTCAAAAACAGTCAATCCATATATCCTCATGACTAGTGTCGTTAAAATGTCAAAAATATCCCGCGTGTTTTCCCATGATAGTTTTGAAATAGCAGATCTAACAGCTCAAAACGTGTTATTTTCAAAACGGCCTAGTGCTCATCCCTGCTCTTCATAGGCTTGTTTTCATAGAACGGGTTGCTTGTTTCTCTCACACAATGTGGCAACGCTGCTGTGGACTAGTACGGAGGGACGGACGGCGTCATGGCGGAGGAGGCAGGCCGGTGGTAGTAGCAGCCAGCTAGCTCTCTGTTTATTACCTGCTTCTACACATACAAACACACACAACAACAACAACACGCTCCGTTCTCCGCCGAGTGGTGGGAGGGAGAACCGAGGAGGAGGAACGAGGGAGGGGAAGGGGGAGCGTGGAGGGTCCGATCCGCCGCGGCTCGGCTTCAGTCTGCGTGGCTTCGATCGGGTCGCGGTGTGAGTGTGAGTGTGTGTGGTGCCCAGTGGAGGAGTCCCCGGGTCAAGGCAAGCTAGCCTGCCTGCTTGCTTGCTTAGGCTAGATAGCCTGTAAAGCTAAGTGGAGAGAAGATCAAACGGAATAATAATCACTGGTCCACTCCACGGAGGAGGAACACCAACAACAAGTAGGTAAGCAGCGGTTATTTGAAAACTATGCCGATATGAACGATAACCGATACGGGTCTGTGACTTAACTAATGGACCTCCTCCTGGAGTTCCACCAGTAGGTCTGTCTGAGGAGTCTCTCCGGACCCCCGGAGCTCCGTTATTGATCGATACTGGGCTGGTTGGGTGGGTTTCCCCCACGCGGTATACCGTGCAGGCCTGGGGGATTTATATATGATCCATTTAGCTAGGGGTTACAGTCGGTCCTGCGTGATGGATCCCCCCCGCGTGGTTCCGATCGATTCTATCCGATCCATTCCACTACTCAAAACACGACCCCCCTCCCTTCCCTTGCCTTCCCTCTCTGATACGTGATGCTAATGCTAACTGGAACACACGAGATGCTACGAAGATGCTATACCCCGCCAATAACCAACCACCTACTAGCGCTTTAACGGGGCTAACCCCAGAGCCATCGGATAGAAGAGCTGCGACATTGAGGGGGCAGAAACTAAGCGTTCGAGCTGCTGTTCATGCAGCCTGGATGGGGACAAGCTTGGAGTTGGAATGCAATGTTTTCAACTAGCACGGCGAGATTAAGAGCACGTGTGCAACATGGGGAAACTGTTTTATTAGTGTACAACAGCGACTGACGTCTCTGTAGTGGTGCTATTACGATAAAATATCTAAAATAATCAAGAGTGTATGTTTTGCCTGGGTCCAAAGGGTCTTCCTACTTACGTCCCGCCCAGGCAGGACTCAATGTGTTGTCCCCATTCTCAATAGAAGTCTACGTAGAGGAGCCACCATTGGACTGGCCCCGTGAAGTGAATAGGGTTTGCGTACGTCTGTATCTATTCTGTGGCTCGGGGCTAAGCTAACGTGCTAGCGTTAGCATGTTGTTAAAATGCTAGGTAGCCGCTAAAAAATAATAATAAACAAAACACCACCAACGCCGAGCCAATCCGTCGATGTAAACAAACTGATCGGCGCGCAGAGGGTCCGCGGTGGGTTTTTGGATGGGTGTGCTTCTGTGAGCGCGCGCGCGCAGAGCGGTGCGTGCGTCGTTTTGGTTGGTGGCATTTTATTGTTGTTGTTACGGGATGGATGGATGGATGGATGGATAGAGGCATCCTGGCTGCGCTGCCCGCACGGGGCTGCGTAGATGCGGGGCATTGTCTGGGAGAGACACGCAGGCCTGCGGGCCTCTGTCTGCGGTCATCATATAATAAAACAGTGGATCCCAAACTTTTTTCCATGTCAAGGACTCCCAAATTAGCACTAATTAGCCCACGGACCCCCCATTTGACCCCGATAAGAGAAGATGTTTACTGCTCTCTAGCACTGATTGAATTTTGTAGTGACAGTTTGGAGAATTACAGTACAATTCACAGTTAACACGACTGTTGTGAATGGACGTGACCGTAAAGCGTTGCTAGTTGTTTACAATAGGGATCACCATGTTAATCTCATCACTTTTAATCACAAAAGTTAATCAACTGGTGATTCTCAACTACTAGCCTACGGGCGTTCATTTAACGCCATTTATATCTCTGGGACCAAAACGACCAAAAATACATGTTAAATTAACTCTTGAGTGTGTACAAATCGACCCCAAATAACAGGTCCGTTTGTACAATGAGACCTTTAGGGTCCATTGGGTTCCATACTATATTTTAGCTGAGGACCCCCTGGAACTCTCTGCAGGGAACCACTGATAATAAACACACTCAAAGTCTCTTTCACACACAGACACTTACATGTATATTCGTCATAACTGTGTGACTTGTGCACAGGTATGCAGATACTGTACTGTACATGTGTAGTGCAGTAGAGTGACATCGGAGAAGTGAAAGTAAACAAGACGTTTAGCCTTTGTCTAGTTCAGGAACAAGTAGAGGTAGATACTACATTATGTAATGAAGGTTCACTGTATTTACTGCCAAAAATATGGAATGCTACTCTCAGTAAAAGTACTTTGGAAACAGGACAGATGATGCACACAGAAAAGTCTATCAACTAGTTTTAAAAGACCCAGAATGTGTTTGCATGAAAATATAGTCGCGTGGTAGTACCAAATGTAAAAGCACTCATCATAGTCATCCTGAAATGCTCCCTTATTTCAGAAGCATGTGTGTAATTGGATTGTAATAATTAGTAATGCATTAAAGCAGAATTCTAGAAGGCTTTCTTACCTTTATTTGCAGTTGATTTATTTTGTGGGGGGAAAAAATCTATGGCTGTTTCCACTATACCAACATAAGCTTGAAATAGGGCTATTCACCTATTTCCTTCACTCTAAAATGCACACGCCCACACCTTTTCAGGCAGCTGAACCACTTCTGAGGCAAAGGTGAAAGAGTGAGTGTCAACACACTACTGCCATGGTGGGGAGAGAATATATAGCAATTTGCATTTTGGAGCAATGTAAATGGGTGAATTTGAACAAAACCCCATAATAACAACTGGACCACTTTTTTAGAAATGAATCAACTGCAAATAAAGATAAGAAAGCCTTTTGGGGTGGAATTCTCTGTTAATCATTCCTGTTAATCTATTTTAGGTTTAACCTGTAATACATGGTTATCATCAATGCTGTTGAAATAATTTATAGTGCACCGGTCAATGTTGTTGTAGGTCTGTCTGTGTTCAGTTTCATTGACAAATTGTGTTTGTATGATTTCATTTAACAAGGCCTGGCTCAGGGGAGAAAATTACAAAATTGAATTACATAAATTGAATAAATATGTTATTAGAAACATAATTGATGCATGCATATTGTATGCATATCAGCACAAATTTGATAATTATTGTTATTATGTATTATTGTTAACTTAAATCTCTGCAATGTCACCACTCACCAGTAACTAAAGCTGTCAAAATAATTTGTAGTGGAGTTGGTGTGTGTTCAAACTCTGCTTTGACAAATTGTGTTCCTAGCCAAACTGCCCCTTATATTGTTTTAATCGTCGATTATTCACCTTTGCAAAAAGGTATGGCTTGTAGAGACCGGACATTCCTGGAATGAGTAACGCTGCTACACGTGTGGGTTGCACGTGGCAATGTGGCAAAGTGAAATGTTGTTCTGCTGGCATTCACTGTTTTGAATTTCAAGTGCTGTCAGGTGTGTGCCAGGCGCATAAGCACAGGTCCTGTCACATTCTTGACTTTGTTTATTTTGTTTATTACCCCATATCATCACAATCTGCCTCAAAGCAAGGTTGAATATGCCACTTTGGATTTTGGGGGTGCAACCCACACATTTAGCAGTGTCACTACTCTGTTCGATCGCTACAAGCCATGCCTTGTTGTAAACTAACCAATGATTAAAACAATGTAAGATACAATGCCATTATTAAGCTGGAGAAAATAATTAGGTTAGTTTTCCGAACTGAGACAGTTTATGTATGGGGAATTTGAATTTGCCTGTTACACTCGGGCACATAGGAGAGACAATACATAATTTAATGAATCAATACATTATTAAAACGTATCAAGTTATTAATTCATGCACTTTGTCGTATAAACAGAAACATATGTCTTCATTCACGGTGTTCTAATGTTCTATGGCGTACACATTAGAGCAGCAATTCATTGTCAAGTAAAACTGTCATATTCATGGCATCCCTAAGCATGGTGTAGAAACCCACATCACCATCATACCAGGACGTTATGCAGGGACATCTAGGAGTGAGTGGCAAAAAATACTTTCTGGCATTGAAGCCCATTCATTCTCACTCTATGCTGCGCGTACCCTCTATTATTTTGTCATGTTTCATGTTAAAGGATTTTTTTCTTCATGACATGTTATGAGCTTGTAGATCAGCTATTCCGATATTGTATTAAAGTGTAAGAATTAGAAATTAAACTAATGAATCTCAGGGATTTAAGTAATTTGTCATATCTGCCCTGTGCATGTTTTGATTGCCAGGCAGACAAACTGAATTTTATTCATATGTTCCAATAACCAATGCCATGAACGCAAATAATTCGCTGTTATAACTTATTTGCGTGTAATGGTGACGATAACAGCCCTATGTTTGTGTGATCTCTTTTACAACAGGGGTCACGTGGTGGTCCAACCTAAAGGCTGATTCTAGATCAGCTGTTGTGCTGAGCCGTGAACATGGCCGGCCGCAGCGAGGATGAGAGCGTCAGCAATAGCAGCGGGGAATCAAGGTAAAAACGCATCTTATGTACTAACAACTTCTTAGACCATGGGTGGCAGGTGTGTGGGCGTGTGTGAAATAGGGGCCAGGCGCATGGCACATAATATAGGCTATTGCCTGACATGCATGTATTGTTCGAGTCCTGTTCATGAAGGCTAATGTTTATATAAAATGTTAACTACATTTCAATCACCGGCCTTATTTTCGTTAACCTCGCCGTTAAGAATAGAATGGTGGTTTCACGGCATAGTAGAAAGTTAGCATGTTCAGTACAAACGGGTGAGGTAGTGGCTGAATGGAGGTAAAGTGAACATCTTGGTATCGTAAAGTTCTCAGTTTGATCCTCCTCGCAGTGCCTTGAAGTATCTATGAGCAAGATACTGAACTACTAACTGCTCCCGATGAACATGCTGATTTCATGTGTGTGTGAGTTTGGAGAAAGGCAATATTAAGGCGGCAGTTCCCTTACAAATGTTCTATGAGGAAGTTTGAACAAAAGATTAATGCATGGGCATGCATATCTCAATTGCATTGATGAATCATCTTATTAATAAACATAGCAATAATAATACCCCATGTGTGCTTGTAAGCCATTTAGCCAAGATATAGGATGTATCAAGTGTAATAATAAAACATTCAGACCTCTTTATAGTCTGAATGTTTGTGTTTAATTGTCTGTTCATAAAGTAGGAGTATTGTGCTTACAAATTCATAGGCCATTTGTCAATTAGAAGATAGATTTACTTTTAAGAACCTTGAACATCTTTTCACACGTTTCTATGTCGACAGCCTGTGAAGTTTTATGTTGGTATACAATAAAGGCAAAGCCAATACCATTCGGAAAATGGCCCAAAAAAGAACCCATTTGAAGCGGATGTATTATGACACCTGCTTCAAATGTTTAACAGAGTAGGTTAACCAGTAGATTACTTATCATTTGAAGGCAATTGAGCCAGCCAGCAACATACTGCATGTATACTCTGCTGAGATTTGAAATCATGGGAGTAGAATTACTGCTGCTGAAGTGAAAACATTGTGAAACTAACTTACATGGCTGGTTAAAACTAATATGAGATTAGGGGACTTAGGCGCCGGTTAAAGACTGAGGTTAGTATTAGCATTAGCAATCAATAGTCTGAAGAGGTGACCAACGCCATGACAGATGCCTTGGCGTTTCCTAATCAAAGCCAGTCGGCTCCAGACTGGCTCGATTGCATTTGACAAAACTTGTGGTGCCCATTGCTTGAGTTTCTTACAAATCCACAAATAAAAATGTGCCTTAGTCAGTGCATTGATGTAATTCTAACACAGATGTGTGTGTGTACACTTGCGTATATGTAGCAACTCCGATGACGAGTCCAACTCCGGCTCGGGGTCGGGCTCCGGCTCCAACTCCAGCTCCTCCAGCAGTAGCAGCCAGTCGGGGAGCAGTGACTCAGGAAGTGGTTCCGACTCCGGCAGCCAATCAGATTCCGACTCGGAAAAATCCAAGCAGAAGGTGGAGCCGCCCAACAAGTCCAACATCGACGGAGCCGAGGTGAGACATATCATTCTGGGTTAGACTGAAGCCTGATGGTCTACAATTTTGGGATGACCTACAATTTATTGACTAATAAAAAATATAGAAGAATCTGTTGAACCTCTCATTAACCCTATATGCAGTGGTGTATATAATTTATCTTTGAAGACAGTATATATAATGTACGGTCTTGTCTGTTCAGTTATTTTCAAAAGAATCTTGAATAATGTCCAATAAACATTTGAAATATTTTTTAAACATTTTAACGAGGAAACATTAATTTTTGGATTGCTCATGTGGAAAAACTTTAAGAACCACTCATGTGTACAGATGTCAAATTTATTTTGCTGCTGGCTCGGGGATGTCTGCTTGAAAGCTGTGTTTTGAATTGGTGCTAAAACAACATGGAATTGAAGCCAATGATAACTTGTATCTTTCCTTGTGTTCTGTGCAGTTCTGGAAGTCCAACCCCAGTATTCTAGCAGTGCAGAGGTCAGCCATGCTCAGGAAACAGCAGCAGCAGCTGCAGCAACAGCAACAGCAGCAGCAACAGAGTTCTTCAGACAGTGGATCTGATGATGTGAGTATCTGAATAAACACTGATGCATTACATTTCATGCATTATGTTCATTTGTACTTGTAAAGATGGAGTACCATGATTTTTTCTACCCTAAAACATGATCATCAGGTATTAATGTTATATGAAAAGTAAGATTTTTTTTCCCCCAAAAGTGTACAGTGTTTGTTAAACTGTCATTTTTATGATTCCACCAACTCAACCAGTTCATTAAGTTTGCCTGGTGGGTGGTGATGGGTGGAGATCCACCTGAACTGAAGCCACACCCACAGCTGTAGTTGCATGATAAAGGGGGAGGAGGTAGGGGAGGGGCTGAGCATGTGATGTCACTGTATTGAAGTTTTTTTCATTGGCACGTTTAACTGCCCCCAGGAGGAAACCCTAAATACAAAGACATCATTGCATATGAAAAACATACCAAGGGGTCTATTTACATACTGTCACCTCTTAAACATGTACAAAATTGGAAAAAATACAAAAATCACGGCACCCTCTCTTTAACCGAGTAACTAATGTAGTTCCAGCACTTTACGCCTGACAGAGTGCCACCCAATTCAGCTGGAATTTTTATGACCGGAAGCGAAATCGTCCGGACCTAATTTGGTCAGTCATCTGACGGTTTAATATTGTAACTGCAAGGTAGTGAGTAGTATGATGAGTAGCTGCTAACATCGGTGTTCTGTTCAAACACCTCTATCCGAGAAAGGATTCGGAGGGAGTGGGTGAGGGGGAATCATTTCATTGACAGAGCAGTGGACTAGTGGAGACGCTGATAGTTGGCAGACGATCTCAAACCGAAGTAATAGAAATCTATAAAATAATCTCGTCTGGGAGAATCTCAGAAGGGTAAAGTACCAATGAGTTAGAACTGGGAAAGCATCCATGTGCTGTCATTTAAGATTTTAGCTATTTAGCAGCATACATTTTTGTAAAAACATTTAACATTGCCTTAGAAAGCACATTATGAATGTGTTACTACGCCATACGTAACAAATAAATTCACGTAATGCACAACAATTCGAGTGCAGGTTTATCATCATGAAAGGACGTATTCAAGACTTGACTGTTGGTCCACCTCCCCATTTCACACATTGAAACCCTTTGGCTACCTCTTTGCAGGACTCATCGAGTAGCGACGATTCCGACTCCTCCAGTGGAACCAAAAAGAGAAGAAATTCCGGCTCATCAGATTCTGGTTCTGGTTCCAAGAGTGGTTCTGGATCCGACTCCAACAGTGACGAGACGGCCTCCGACTACGAGCCAAGTCATAAAGTCAAAAGCCGAAAACCTCCAACTAAGTAAGTTCAGTGGTGAAAAGAGGACTCACATTTGTTTACTTCAGTAAACGTAAAAAAGTCCTGCAATGTAGAGCTACTCCCGTAAGCAATGCACTTGTGTAAAAGTAGCAACAGTCTAGAGCAGTGATTTTCACCCAGTGGTCCTTGAGAGAGTTCCAGGTAGTCCCAAGGCTAAATGATGGAAAGTTGGTTAACTAGATCAGATGTAACTCCTTGAGAGTGTAAATATGATTGGTTTCATGTTTACACTCTCAAGAGTTAAAGTATTGATCATCTGAATTAGCCCGAGTCTACACAACTAGAGAATGTAGAAGGTTAATGGTCATTTTGGTCCGTATGTTTGCCTTTTTGTTTCCGTAATCTAGCCTGGTATTGTGGTCAAAAGCAAAAGAAATCTTTATTTTTGGTCTGTGGGATGAAAATGTCCTAAAATGGTGGTCCGTGGGTGAAATGCTGAATAAACAGTGGGCCCTGGCATGAAAAAGTTTGAAAACCACTGGTCTAGAGCACATGCAAATGGTGGTCCGTGGCACAAATGCCCTATAAATAATGCGCCTTCGTATGAAAAGGGTTGAAAACCAGCGCTTTAACCCTATGCGTCTTGTCTCTCCTCTGCTGCAGGGTGAACGCCCGCAACGGGAAGAAGGCCGGTGGCGGCAACCGGAAAAAGAAGCGTGAGCGACACTCGTCGGACTCAGACTCGGACGACGACAGCTACAAGAAGGCGGCACTGGCGGGCCTGCGGCGCCAGGCCACCCAGAACGTGTCCTACAAGGAGGACGAGGAGATGAAGACGGACTCTGACGACCTGGTGGAGGTGCAGGGCGAGGACGTGCCCCCGCCTGAGGAGGAGGAGTTCGAGACGCTGGAGAGGGTGATGGAGAGCCGCATCGGCAGGAGAGGAGGTGAGTGGGTTTAGAGAGGAGGTGAGATGAGGGGTTTAGCCCGGTTCAGACCAAGTCTCTTGGTCTGTCTTTCTATTGTCAACTTCTGATTTCCTTCAATACCACGACGTGTTTATCAATGAGAGTCGGAGTTGGGGGTTGGTCTAACAAACAAATCCAAACAGACGCAGCTGATTGGCCAGCAGCCATGTCACTCAACAGTGCAACAGTCAAATAGCAACCATGGCGGCTGCAACTGCGGTGAATTGTGGCCGTATCAATCCGTCCATTAAACCGAACTATGACAAATAGTTCCTGTAAAGAAGCATTGGGTTGTATAAACATCATCCGACATATTTTACTCCTTCGGTTCACATCCTAGTAGCGCTCGCTGGCTGTGGTTGTGCGGTTGGAAAACGGCCAGCCCATTAGCCACATGATTGACAACAACCTGTCGACCTGGTTTGTTTGGTATGAACCAAACCCCTCACCCCTTGAAATATCACAGACAGCAGAAAGTTTCTGTCTGAAAGACCTGAAAGTGAAATATCCCTTTAAAATCAATAAAAAGTAGTGAAATGGGTGTAGCCTAGGGTACAGCCTGCTTCACTGTGTTCCTGCTGTTGCCTGGCAATGTACGTATCATTCAACTAATCTTCATTACCCTGCACAGCATCATGTTTTTTGTACTACTGAATCTGACAGTGGACTACTAACTCATATTAGTGTTGTACTTTTTACTGTAGCTTTTAATCTTGAATCGAGTCTCATAATGAGAAGCATGGACAGAGTGGCGCTTACTTATCTATCTTACTTATCTTATCTGCCAACGTGAAATACAAGTGACAAAACAATTCACAGAACACAGCAAAGCAGGCTAGAATCCAGGCTAGAATGAGTGAGATGCAGAAAGCATTATTGATTGTTACCGGTTATGGTTTCCAGCGACGGGAGGAACCACCACGGTGTATTCCGTGGAGGCGGAGGGCGACCCCAACGCCAACTTCAACGCCGCCAAGGAGGCGGGAGAGGTCCAGTACCTGATCAAGTGGAAGAACTGGTCGCACATCCACAACACGTGGGAGACGGAGGAAACGCTGAAGCTGCAGAACGTCAAGGGCATGAAGAAACTGGAGAACTTCATGAAGAAGGAGCAGGACAAGAAGAAGTGGTGAGGGAGAATCATTCACTCATTTTAACACACTTAAGGAGCCTCATGTCGTTCTGTCAGATCCACGTTTTTTATCCTCTGGGTGGAGCCATTGATCTGGAGAACGAATCATGGATTAAAGTTATTAGATGACTTATTTGAGTATTTTGGATTGTAAAAGTCTGCATGCCTATGATGGGAAAAAAATAGGCCCCTGACATGTCAAGCTACGACGTGTTGATGATGATGCATTAAAGCCTCAATCTGCAATATCTTCAATTCGTTAACTGTATGGCTACCAAATTACCACCATTTTTTTACATGTATACAAGGACATGAGTCCATGGACATGTTAGTTTGACAACTGGACCTGCACCTTTGTCTTAGTTACATTGCTTTTACTGCATTGACTACAGAAATACTGTATATTCTATAGAGTTAGTGCCTTTCTTTGACACGGTTTTGTCGTCATCACAGGATGAAGAGTGCATCGCCGGAGGATATCGAGTACTTGAACTGTCAGGAGGAACTGATGGATGACCTGCACTCACAGTACCAGCTGGTAGAGAGGATCATAGGTAAAATGCTCAATACCAAATGGTAGAGAGGATCATGGATAAGATGCTCAATACCAACTGGTAGAGAGCAACTGTATAATGTAAACCCCCAGTTTAGTCCTGAATTTCTATAACTTCCATTGTTGCTGTGGAACAGGTCATTCGAACCAGAAGTCGGCGGCGGGCTTTCCTGACTACCTGTGCAAGTGGCAGGGGCTGCCCTACTCGGAATGCAGCTGGGAGGACGGAGCTCTGCTCTCCAGGAAGTTCCAGAAATGTATAGACGAATACATGAGCAGAAACCAGTCCAAGAACATCCCCTCCAAGGACTGCAAGGTAACCGCAGCATCGCAACGACCTCTAGCTTGTTAGAAAGCAGCCCAAGAACATGCCCTTTCAGGGACTGTGAGGTACCTACTGTAGAATCAACTGCTGGTTCAAGTACAACCTTATAGATTGAAGTTTTCAGTCAATGAGCCCAGTCGCTAAATCCTTCCCCAATCCAGCCTTGTCCTATAGGCACGTTAGAAGGGTAGAGCTTGACCAGGAAAAAAGGACCTGGATAGCTAAAGGGGCTAAAGAACAAACATAATAATCTATTTCCTCTTTAAGTAAAAAAAAAATGTATTATTTAGCATCTTTAAGTTATTTCTTCAACGTATGATGATGTGTGAATGGTCATTTGTCCCTGCCAGGTGCTGAAGCAGAGGCCGCGGTTTGTCCCTGTAAAGAAACAGCCTTCGTACATCGGCGGAGGAGATCTGGAGCTCCGAGATTATCAGCTGGACAGTCTGAACTACCTGTCTCACTCGTGGTGCAAGTGCGTACTATATTTCGACAACAAAACCCTGGCATATTATAGAAGTATGTGTTGGCATGTGTATGTATGTGTTGGTAGTCATACTCTCTTAGTTGGTTTTGAAAGTAATCTTTCCTCTCTTTCCCCCCTCCGTCCCCACAGAGGTAACAGTTGCATCCTGGCAGACGAGATGGGCCTCGGTAAGACCATCCAGACCATCTGCTTCCTGAACCTGCTCTTCCACGAGCACCAGCTGTATGGACCCTTCATGGTGGTGGTACCACTGTCCACACTGACCTCCTGGCAGAGGGAGTTCTCACTGTGGGCCCCGCAGATGAACGTGGTGGTCTACCTGGGAGACATCAGCAGCAGGACCATGGTGAGTTACCAACATTTAAGCTATTCTGTATCCCATGACAATGTACTGTAAGGACAAATATGGTTTACCAGGCATTTTCAGGTTGGGCGAAACTATTTTTTATCTGTAGTTTATGTACAGTATGTTGTATGTTATGTACAGTATGTTTGCAAATAGTAACATTTTAATATTTAACCTCCCCTTTATTTCAGATCCGAACGCATGAGTGGATACACGCGCACAACAAGAGGCTAAAGTTCAACGTTCTTCTGACGACGTATGAAATCCTCCTCAAAGACAAGGTCAGTAATGGCTGCTCTTCTTAGCGTTGGCTATCAAACACGAGGCCACTTGGCCTGGCAAAAGCAGTCACTGCAACAAGCCTTTCCCTGGCGTTAGGTCTCTGTCCAGATTCATTCCTGGCTAGACCCACAACTCATTTCAGTTATTTTGATTCTGGAGATGCTGGCATTTCTTCTATTTAAGCATAAGCAAATAAACCAAAGTAGACTATTCTGTACAAGCTCTGAATGCATTTGTGGTGCATTGAGAGCTTGTAGAATAGGCTACCCCTTTCCTTATTTTAATCAGTTAGAGCAGTGGTTTTCAACCATTTTGATACCAGGGGCCACTATTTATTGATGACATTTTCACCCCACAGACCCCAAAACTAAAGATTCCTTTTGGTTTTGTCCCCAATTCCAGGCTGGATTTTGCAAACAAAACTGGCAAACAATAGACCAGTAGATCAAAATTAGCATTCTTCTACACATTCTCTAAGTGTGTCTAGACTTGGGCTGATTCAGATTATGAATATTTGAACTCTTTAAAGAGTGTGAATATTTGAACTCTTTAAAGAGTGTAAACATGAAACCAAATGAACCCGCATGGGTCTCTCAGTATGTTTTCCTCAGTATTACTATATTACTAAAACACCATTTACTTAACATATTGTGCTAAATGTTTAGGAAACCATGCTATTTTAGGGGCACACTGTTTTACTGGCGAGCTTTTATTTACCTCCTACTGTCCCTGTCCGCAGTCATTCCTGGGTAATGTGAACTGGGCGTTCATCGGTGTGGACGAGGCCCACCGGCTGAAGAACGACGACTCGCTGCTCTACAAGACCATGATAGACTTCAAGTCCAACCACCGGCTGCTGATCACCGGCACGCCGCTGCAGAACTCCCTGAAGGAGCTGTGGTCACTGCTGCACTTCATCATGCCCGAAAAGTAACCACACCGCATGTTTTTACTGGCATTAACCATTCTCTACATTAGCTATTGAAGCTACAAGCTCATACACAAAGATTTGAGTTAAAAATGTTTGCTTCTGAATTTATTTCAGATGGGGGTCTGCAGCAGCATCACTGACACAGGAACATAGATTTTTCAGAAAAATTAGAATCTAGTGTCAGAAACTGAATCTAAATGCAGAGCTTGTGATATAAAATAATGAATACACTAGATTCACCAGCAAGTTAACTATATGTCAATTTAAGACTTTTTCAACAACCCGGGTAGATGTGCAGTTGTAACCCATGTCCTGGTGGTGGTGCTCTTTCCCCAGGTTCCACCACTGGGATCAGTTTGAGGAGGACCATGCTAAGGGCAGGGACTCGGGCTACGCCAGCCTGCACAAGGAGCTGGAACCTTTCCTGCTGCGCAGGGTCAAGAAGGACGTGGAGAAGTCTCTGCCCGCCAAGGTGGAGCAGATCCTCCGGGTGGAGATGAGTGCCATCCAGAAGCAGTACTACAAGTAAGCAAGGCTCAATTTGTGCTGGAATATGGTGGAACGCCGACTTACTTGTGCTCCGGGAGCTGTCAATAGCACTCTCCTGCCCGAAGAGGCTAATCCGGGAGATATGAGTGGCGATCCGGCCTTGTTCATTTCGGTCGTTGCTATAAGATACATACTCAGTAGTATAGTAACTTGACTCCAATCACATTTCATACTAACAGCGGAACACCACTCTATTGGCTTAGCCATCCCAGGCTATCTGATTTTTATCGAGACTCGTCTCTAGAGGATGGGACGGGATTTGCTCGCATAGTACAGCAGGTAATTTTGCAGTAAGCAAGCATCTGGAATTGAGTCAACGGGAGTGCTGCCACTCTCTTACTTGACTACTCTGGGGGAACAACAAAAACAAAAATGAACCCTGCATCGATATTGCAATGTTGTTGTGAAGTAGTAGCATTAGCCTACTGTAGGAAAGACCTGTACACAAAATAAACACAAATGTTTAAGAGACAAGGACAAGCAGCACAGAAATGATGAGCAATCTACAACTCTCTGCCAACCCCCCGTGGCCACCACCACCCGCAGCGGCTGTTGTGGTGAGCTTGCTTCCGCACTGTCTGCAGGTCCTATGTTTTGTGTGTGTGTGTGTCGGGGGGGGGGGGGGCATTGTCTGTCTACTGTACTGTTGTTACAAGCCTGGACTCCCTGCAGGGGAGAAGTGACGCTATCAAACATCTTGGCCAACATCAAACAGTTTTTTTTCTCTTACACAAATCCACAACCCAGTAGCAAGTGACTGAATGCTCTCTCTTTTAACTATCAATTATCTTGTATTTTCTTCTAATTTTCAGGCTATTTTTTGCATCCCAATTTTGAAATTGCCACCAGCTTGAGTCGACTTCAATGCATGCCTCCAAGACTACTATTATATATTTTTTTATTGAATGAGCACGCAAATGTGTGTTTTCCAGGTGGATTCTGACCAGGAACTACAAGGCTCTCAGTAAAGGGAACAAAGGCAGTACGTCAGGCTTCCTGAACATCATGATGGAGCTGAAGAAGTGTTGTAACCACTGTTACCTCATCAAACCCCCCGAGGACCAGGAATTCTACAGCAGAGCTGAGGCTCTACAGGTCTGTCCCTCAAAACATTTAGCATTTACCTGCTTTTAGAAAGGAACAGAGCCAACACATGCTGATAATAAAACACTGTATTATGTTTGGTGTAGGCCTTAGAGCTGTCACGATTGCAAATTTAAGATGACGATCAATCGATCATTCATAGCTGAAATTGTTAAATAATATGGTACCAACATTGATTTTAACATTGGTCCATGTTCTCGTGGTTCTAAACATGCCGTCTTTATGTTTCCACAGCATCTGATTCGTAGCAGTGGGAAGCTGGTGCTGCTGGACAAGCTGTTGGTGCGTCTGAGGGAGCGAGGACACCGTGTTCTCATCTTCTCTCAGATGGTCCGCATGCTGGACATCCTGGCCGACTACCTCAAGAGCAGACAGTTCCTCTTCCAGGTTAGTAGCCCACTGAGCTGGACGGGTCCCCGTATGTATGTGCTTGTCTTAGTAACTAGAGACCCATCCAAATAGAGACTTTAGAGGCTTTGTCCAATGCCCAACACCAAATTCATACGTACCGTACTTGGCCGCAAGCTCAAGTTTGAAAGGTTGTCGTGCCAGTGACCCCCCTCCCACCCCTTCCTACTATAAGGTTTGCTCACATTTTTCAGAGATTGGACGGCTCTATCAAGGGAGAGATGAGGAAACAGGCGCTGGATCACTTCAACGCAGAGGGCTCTGAGGTAAGAGGCTCACACAAATGGAAACGACTTAACCCCCTTGTTAGGTCAGTGATTTTCCTTTCTTTGCATTTTCACTGCTGTTGTACCCTACAGACTCCCTCATCTGCCAGTGAGGAGCTCCATGATTATTATTATTATTATTATTAACATTATCCTCTCCAACATCTGGCTTTTACTGTAGTTGTGGCAACATCTGCCAGACTTTTGGATGCTTGCCTTAAAGCAGGCCTGCTCCGCGGCATCATTACAATGACGGTATGTTAACTATTCTTCCCCTTGCGCAGGATTTCTGCTTCCTGTTGTCGACGCGGGCGGGCGGTCTGGGCATCAACCTGGCGTCGGCCGACACCGTGGTCATCTTCGACTCGGACTGGAACCCCCAGAACGACCTGCAGGCTCAGGCCCGGGCCCACCGCATCGGACAGAAGAGACAGGTACCACGGATTGACCACTAGACCCCATTAAGACCTGATGCAGATGGATATTTAGTTCTTTTTTTTTTTTTTTTTTTTGCAGTGGTCCGAGGCCCCTATGGGTCTTATGCATAGAGTTATAAAGGATGGAGTACAGACCAGACCCTGGTCTCTGCCTACCAGGGCCGAAGATTATCAGTAAAGGTCTAACATCTCTCCCTTCCAGGTGAACATCTACCGTCTGGTGACCAAGGGCTCAGTGGAGGAGGAGATCATAGAGCGAGCGAAAAAGAAGATGGTGTTGGACCACCTGGTTATCCAGAGGATGGACACCACGGGCAAGACCGTGCTGCACACGGGATCTGCCCCGTCCAGGTACCGCCGTCAGCTGATTTCATATCAAGGAGCCCCAAAATTATACATAACTGGCCACCTAGACGCTAAATTCTACTTTCTGACAATAGATTAGTAGATTCCATTTTCTGATACTAGATTCTAATTTTTCTGTTTTTGTATCAGTGACTTTCAAAATATTTTATGCCAAGGATCCCCAGAATCATTTATATTTGGGATCCAACATGAGCAAAGATTTTGCCACATGTTCATGTTTCCCACAACCTCCCTAGTGGTCAGAGACTTTAATTTAACACAGTTAAATTATAATGTTACATCACCACCACTGTGTCTCCTAACAGTGCGACGCCGTTCAACAAGGAGGAGCTGTCGGCCATTCTGAAGTTTGGAGCAGAGGAACTCTTCAAAGAGCCGGAGGGAGAGGAGCAGGAACCTCAGGTTTGGATTTGACAAATATATATTGATAATCTTGCAACATGTTAATGATTATTAAAGGACCACTTTTCAACATATCTTCATATCATATAATAGTTCCTCAATAATGTACATGATAAAATACCACTATTTTTTTTTTCTACACTCTCTGTCTCTCTGGTATTGCATGTAGGTGTAATACCTGTCCCTTCATTGGTTTTGGATTTCAATGACTAATAATGGCCTTCCACTCATGCAACACACTGTTAAGGTTGTTGTCTGTCGTGAGATGAATTGGTCGTGGCTGACTGTAGTCCATTTGTACACCATCCTACAGGAAATGGACATCGATGAGATTCTGAAACGAGCAGAGACCAGAGAAAACGACCCTGGTCCTTCAACCGTGGGAGAGGAACTGCTCTCTCAATTCAAGGTAAAGACAAAAGCTGTGGCACTTGGGATCCAATGCCTCCCTACTTGGCACTCGGCGTCAAGGGTTGGATTGGGGCATATAGGTCTCTGTGACATACTAGCATCATGTCCATGGGCTGTACTTGTACATCAATCTGCCCCACGCTACAGAAACGGTCTCCTGACCTATATGGGCCTCAATGGCTCAGCCAGGCCTCATGATATCACAGCCTGGCAAGGCTACTCACTTACTTAGTTCAGGAATGATATGGCCATATAACATCCCCCCACACAGGGTCAAAGGCTGATATGACATCCCTCTATGCAGGGATCAGGGTTAAGATGTGACCGTGTGTGACATCCCTAAACAGGTGGCCAACTTCACCATGATGGACTCGGAGGACCTGGACTCTGAACACAACCACAGAGGGTGGGACGAGATCATCCCTGAGGAGCAGAGGATGAGGATGGAGGAGGAGGAGAGGCAGAAGGAGCTGGAGGAGATCTACCTGCTGCCTCGCATGAGGAACTGTGCCAAACAGGTACTGTATAGAACTACAAGTCTCCCTCCATGAGGAACTGTGCCAAACCGGTCCTATACACCAGGCCGTATACAAAGTCTTGTATGCCAGGCTGCTTGTGTACTCTGACAGGATTGTTCATTCAATCCTGATTTTGTTGACACGACACGGTTGTGTCAGTGGAACAATATTGATGGATGCTGGATGTTCTCTGTGTATTCTGTGCTCTTAGTGTAGATAGAGGAGACAAACACATCTTTAATTTCTTTTTCTTTTTCTAGACAAATGAATGAACAAATAAAAAACTTGTCATCCCCATGACTAAATTAGAATCACGCCTCTCACTCCACCCATATCGATGCCGTTCTCCTTCCCAACAGATAAGCTTTAACGGGAACGAGGGCAGGCGGAGCAGGAACAGGCGGTACTCGGGGTCCGACAGCGACTCCACGACGGGCCGCAAGAGGCCCAAAAAGCGAGGGAGGCCCCGGACCATCCCGCGGGAAAACATCAAGGGCTTCAGCGATGCTGAGATCCGAAGGTACTTTGATTCAAGAATTCTCAGTCGCCACAACTACAGAGGCCAACATAGCTTAGTAGCCAATCAATAAGCTCTTTACCGTACACTTGCCTATGTGTTTTGCATCTGTCATTAATATTTCTCGATCTCTCAAACAGATTTGTGAAAAGCTACAAGAAGTTCGGCGGGCCTCTAGAACGGTAAGTCCTGACAACCAGGTGGTAATATAATCTCATGCATTTCCACGTGCCTATAATACGGAGCTAAGGGTCTGTCTCCACTTTGTTTCTTAGTTTGGACGCCATTGCACGCGACGCAGAGCTGGTGGACAAGTCAGAGCACGACCTGAAGCGGCTGGCGGAGACGGTTCATAACGGATGTCTGAGGACGCTACGGGAAAACCCCTGTGGCCCCGAGAAGACGTCGGGTCAGTCAAAACACTTTTTACACACTGTTCCCAAACGGTGGGCTGTGACTCATTTGTAGGTCACTGGCACAATTTTTATGGGTCTGATTTTTTTTATTTTTTTTATCTATATACTACATTTTGTTTTTAACATTATTCCCAAAACACCATTTCTACAAGCTCAACGACAGACCACCTGCTGGTAGATTTGCTGTTTTCATACCAAGTGAATACCCCTCTATTGTCCTACATGTTGTTTTCTATTGTCATTTCAAAATATCTTTCAATGTGAAACTTTTTTCCCCACATGATCTTTCTCTCCAGGAGGTCGACGGGGCAAGGTAAAAGGTCCCACCTTCAGGATTTCGGGGGTTCAGGTGAACGCCAAGCTGGTGATTTCACACGAGGAGGAGCTGGCTCCGCTGCATAAAGCTATCCCTTCTGATCCCGAGGAGAGGAAGAGGTAAATATTCCCTTTTCTTACAGACTACACATAGCGTTCTGTTCTAGTATGAGTGAGGGGATCAATGTAAAGAAACACATTTCGGTATTCCTAGCAGCTGCGGTATTAAAACGTGCTCTTCTCTCAGGTATATGATTCCCTGCCACTCCAAGGCGGCCCACTTTGACATCGACTGGGGCAAGGAGGACGACTCCAGTCTGCTCATAGGAATCTATGAGTACGGCTACGGCAGCTGGGAGATGATCAAGATGGACCCCGACCTCAACCTCACACACAAGGTCTGATTTGAGCTCTGTGCTTTGTAGAACCATGCCAAAGGGTTTACTTTGTATGTCCAAGGAGTTAGTGTACAGGGAATGAGGGGAAAAAAAATCCAATGGTAGTTTTTATTTTCTCAGCAGATCTTGTTAATACGTAATTTCACACTTTTTTTTATTTGCTAGTCTGTATGACGTCCTCAGGGGTATCATGGTTGGTAGAAAGGCTGGAACCACGAGGTTCCCATTTTGATCCCTGGAGCAATTGTTCTCATGGTGCAGAAGATTGGTGCCTTTGCCATCCTCTGCCATTGAAATATTCACTGCTTACGCAGAAGCACGGTCCGTTTTATAATGTGTTTGGCGTCATGTTTCTCCTCAGCTCCTGCCGGACGACCCGGACAAGAAGCCTCAAGCCAAGCAGCTCCAGACCAGAGCAGACTACCTCATCAAGTTACTGAGCAGAGACCTGGCCAAGAAGGAGGCTCAGCGACAAGCAGGGACTGTGAGTACACCCTGGAGTTATAATCTACTGTATCTGGAGGATGTGGACAAGAAGGAAGCTCCGATACAAGCAGGGGCCGTTCACACTGGAGGCCAGCACCATGCTGCATTGCCTTGTGGTGCACTGGTGGTTCTGTATAAAAAATATGAACCAAATTAACTCTTTGACAGATTGGCAGAACATATAGGCTTGCTCCCATTAGGTTCAATATTAACTGAATCATTTATGGAAAATCCTCAGTTGTGAATTTTGTAAATGAATGATATCCAAAGATAGATTAAGGTGTCTACTTTAAGTGGAAAAAATAAGATGAGTTGATGATGTGTTTCAGTTTTTTTTTTAATACGTTTGACAAAACAGCCTGTATTTTCACATTTCATGGTTTCCAGGGCTCATTCAGAGATGAATGCATTTCTTTTATCATCAATTATAGTTGTAAAGTGTGTGAGGGGTTTTCTGGGTTTTGTAGTCATGGCAACGCCTAAAATACCTTATGAGATGGTTCTATGCTTATAGATAAAAATAGTACAACATGCGCTTATCAATCCCACCAAAACGTGTGGTAAATCTGTTAAGGAGTTAAGATTTAGCCCTGAATGAGCACAACAAAATAAATAAATAACAGGGGTCATTTGGTTCCATCTGCACACTCCTTGATGTCTCTTATTTAACTTATTATGAAGATCAGTTCCATGTCATGCTCTTTTAAGCAAGATTTCACCCATATTACTTCCCGTAATGTGACAAAGAATGATGGAGTTTGTGCTTCTCTCAGGTGAGTTCGCGGAAGCGGAAACCGCGCAGCAAGAAGACCAAAACGGTGAAACCCACCAAGACAGACGAGGTGACCAAGAGCCCGTCGTCGGACACAGTGTCCGACAAGAGGTCAGAGGAAGACGAGGAAGTGGAGGAAGAAAAGGTACGTCGAATTTTTATTGTTCACTATTTGACAAAATTAATTGGTGTGAGTTTACCATAAACAGTGTCATGCCAATCAGCGATAGATAGTATATCTGTAAGCTCCATCGCATTGTGATGCATTTGATCATGTAGATCTGCTATTTTGGTTGTAATAGATTATTTTCAAATCAATATATATTTATAGTGATTAAATCTAGAGTTTTCCACCACTAATGATCCAGCTGTTTCTCTCCCTGCCCAGGAGGCGGTTCTAGCACCGGTCAGGCTGCCGCCCAGGCGGGCGCGCGGGGGCCCCGAGCGTCCTCTGGCTGAGAGGGAGGATGAGGAGGAGGAGCGAGACGGAGACGACGACTCGGCCTCCTCGCCGTCGCCGCAGGAGGACAGGGACGCCAAGGAGGTGAAGGTGAAGAAGGAGAAGGACGACACCAAGGAGAGAAAGGAGGCCAAGGAGAGGAGGGACGCCAAGCCTCCCGAGCTGCCAGCCTTCAACAAACAAGACGACGTGTTCGACAAGGTGATAAGACCACCTCACTGCCATCCCATTTGGGCCGGCAATCCATTTTTCGATTCCTGGATTGATGCTGCTATATAGTGCTATAAGTTTTTCCAGAAAACATGGGTTATACCCAATGCCCATTTTGTCCTGACAGTATATTTTTGTTTATGGCACTAGTTTCTGGCAGTATATTGTAATTTCTGGCAGTATATTGTAGTTTCTGACGCTAGATTCTAGTTTTTCTGGAAAAAACTGTTTCTCTGCGTCTATCTACTATTTGCAATTGACTTTACAGAAACAAAAACGAGTCATATGACAGCAACAGTGTGTGAACAGAAAGCAAGCATGCACAAGGAGCCTCAGTACCTTGGCTATGAAAATTGTCAATATGTAACACCCGGGATTCGAACTCGGGTCTGCCAAGTGAAAGTAGATGTGGGAGATACTAGACTTTGGAGGCCATCCTGGCCACTCTTCTACATACAGTATAATTCTTTAACCAATTTCCTTCCATGTATCACTGTGCGTTTCTCTGCCAGATGGAGGCCAAGTCTGACAAAGCCAAGAAGGGGTCGGGCGACGGGCCACCGGTCCTCGTTAGCGCTGTGGGCGAGAATGCTGCCGTTTCTGAAGAATCGGAGGAACTCGACCAGAAGACCTTCAGCGTGGTGCGTACCCAACACAGGAAAATCCTTTCACTGCTTTTAAGTAGAATACGTATCTCTCTGTCCCACCCACTGGCTGGACATAGCACGTGGCATGAACATGTTATTCCAGCCAGTCGTTGGAATAACGTGTCGTCGCTGCCTATACTGCATTGGGCACTAATGACACGGATGAGAGAACACAGCCTCCTCGTCCCCAGCGGGAATCTAACCCAGGACCTTCTAGCTTTGAGGCAAGAGTGCTACCTGCTTCCTCCGTGTCCCTGCATCATGTCAAACTCTTAACGCAGGGGTTTTCAACAGGTAGTCCAGGGACCACCAGTTGTCCCTGAGAGGATTCCAGGTGGTCCCCAGGCTAAATGATAGAAACCAAATGGACTCTTGCGGGTCCATTTGGTTTCATGTTCTCAACTTAAGAGTTATAATATTCATCATGTGAATTAGCCCAAGTCTACACAACTTGAGAATGTAGAAGATTAATGGTCATTTTGATTGGTTGAAAACCACTGTCTTACCGTGTTGTTTATTGTACTTCCAGTGCAAGGAGCGCATGCGTCCAGTCAAAGCGGCCCTGAAGCAGCTGGACAGGCCAGAGAAAGGCCTGTCGGAGCGAGAGCAGCTGGAACACACGCGGCAGTGTCTCATCAAGATCGGAGACCACATCACCGAGTGTCTGAAGGAGTACACCAACCCCGAGCAGATCAAACAGTGGAGGAAGTACGTAGCTTAGAACAACACCTTGGCTGTCGAGCAGATACCTTGTATTGTTTTTTATTCCAGAAAAAGATTTTGAATGTGGTTAAAGGGGAATTCCACCTAATTTCAACATTTTCCTGAGTGTACAAAAAGCGATTTGTACACTCAGAAAAATAGGTCCTAAAAAGAAAAATCTTTAACATGGTGAAACACAACTTGGTGACGTCATCAAGTTGTTTCACTATGTTAATGATTTCAGACCTCAGTTTCTAGGAAACAGAACGGGGGAACATTCTAATTATGTCCAAACAACATCTCTAAGGTGTATTAATGACATAATAACATGTTGAAAATGGGTGGAACACAATATGTTTTTACTGTTGTGGTGTTTCACCTTTGAGATCAGTGAGACAGATAGTCTCATGGTCTCAGTCCTACTGAATTAAAGTGGTCTAGTTCCAAAAGACAAATCATCTTCGACAGACTCCACAGTGGTGCCAAAATTTAACACCCTTGAACAGCAGTCTTAGTTCTAAAGGTTTTGTCAACTCATCGTGCGGGGCTTTGTCTTTCACAGAAACCTCTGGATATTTGTCTCAAAATTCACCGAGTTCGACGCGAGGAAGCTACATAAGCTGTACAAGCACGCTATCAAGAAACGGCAGGAGAGTGCACAGGTACAGGTTTTGCACTCACATTTCATCATGTAGATTATTCATATATGTACCTGTACACACGTTCTGCTGTTCTGTCTTTTTAACGGCAATGATGAGCCTACACCAGGAATCTCATCCATGCTACTTGTAATGTGATGTGACAACTACCTGCAAAAAAGGTTTTGGGCACCCCTACGCCCAAGGATAGTTTAAAGAGGATGGGAAGCGAAGTCCCCTATGGTGGAGTCCATAGTGGTTCATGGAAGGAAACGGACACGAGCAATTGAGACCAAGGACGGTTGGTCTCCATTGCGCATGTCCTTGGGGCCTTCGCTTCCAATCCTCTTTAAACCATCCTTGCCTACGCCCAGACCCCAGGGTGTGAAACACTGGTTGTCCAACTCGGCTTTCATAATGAAAAATGTCTTGTGTTCCTGTAGGCAGCAGACCAGAATGCAAGCTCCATGAACACCCAAGTCTGCAAAAACGCAGGTATGACCAGACCCCTCTTAAAATGCTCCTCCACATGGCCTATGTCTCTAATGTTCACAAGTGTGTCATTAGATTATCCTTCTCTATTAGAATTTTGTATGGAATAACGTTTCATGAATATCGCTTCGTAGAATATTGTGGCCGTTTTAGGATATTGTGTAAAATACCGTTGTGTAGATCATGCTGTTGTAGAATATTGTGTGGAACGTCGTTATTGTATAGAACATTGTTGTATAGAGTATTGTTGCTGTAGACGGGTTCAGCAACTTGCCTACCTGTGACGTCATTGAGGGGGAATTCTAAGGATCAAGCAGGGTGTTAAAATCTCAAAGAAGTAAGCATCTAGAGATTTCTGCCCAACCGTTATGGTTTTCGTTTACTCACAAGTCATATTATCACCACAATATTCAACTATGTCCTCAGACATCGAGCGGTTAAAGGACAGCTCTCATCAGGACGACAGCAGCAGGGACAGCTACAGCTCGGAGCGGCACCAACCGCCATCTCGCTACAACGAACACGGCGGCGGTGGTGGCGGTGGGCCCGGTGGTGGTGGAGGAGGAAAGGACCGCCACGGCTCGGAGCCCCGCAGGAACATGGGGGGCGGCGGTGGGGGTGGAGGAGGAGGAGGCGGGGGAGGGGATAGCAGGAAAAGACCCTACTCGACGTTCAGCAACGGCAAAGACCACCGAGAGAGAGACCACTACAGACCGGACAGCCGGGACAGGGAACGGCAGGACAGGTGAGCTCCGACAGAGACCGCAACAACCTGACCAGACATGTTCGGTGTCGTTATTCGACATTCAGAGATAAATGCAATTAAAGTTATATCATTTATCAATTATAGTTGTGAAGTGTGCAAGATGTTTTCTGGGTTTTATAGTCACATCAATACCTGAAATACCTTATGAGATGGTGGACATCAAGTTAATCTATGCTTATATAAAAAAAAGTACAACATGGCATTTTTGCGGCGAAAACGTGTGGTAAATGTCTTAAGGAGTCTACAGTCTAGCTTGTCTACAAGAGTACCTTGGTCTCATCCTTCTACTGTTGGACTGATCATAGTTTTTGAAATACTACTCTAAACGACTATTTCTGTGGAGATTCTACAGTATGTAATACTTAGCTAAAGGTAGTTTTCTCTTGTTTCTCTCTACAGATACTACAGCGACGGCAAGCACAGGAAAATGGACGACCATCGCCACGGCAGCAGAGACCACCACCGGTCGGACAGAGACCTCAAGGAGCACTCCCACTCGGACCACCGGTCGGACTACCACAAGCCGCCGGGCCCCCGCGACTCCTACCGCTCCTACCACTCGGACTGGGCCCCGGACCACCGGGGGTCCGGCGGGCCGCGCTCGCCCCGGGAGCAGCAGCGCTCCTCGCCCTACGACTCGCGCTCGCCTTTCGAGTACTCCTCGGACCACAGGAGCACGCCCGAGCAGATCTGGAGCAGCCGCAAGACATAACAGGAGGCATCCAAGCCCCCACCACCACCACCACACACACCAGAGGGCGGGGCTTTGGAACTGGACCCAGCCCCTCCTCCCCCTACAGGGTGGGGCTTAGATCTGGACCCAACCCCCTCCCACACACCCCCAGAGGGCGGGGCTTAGGTCTGGACCCAGCCGTCGGAGGCGGGGGTTAGGGGTTTTTCTTTTGGACCCAGGCGGTGGTAGTAGCAGCCATAGACATTGAAACACAGGAAATGCCTTACGGGGAAAACTTGTAGACCAGAGTTGTACTAAAAGCACTGTTTCGCACATCATCTGTCGGGTGGAAACCTTGTATGTGCCGAATTAAAAAAAAAAAACAAACCTATTAACATGTCAGGAAAAGTTACGTGTAGTTATCATTTTTGTCACAAAGCTCTTTCATCGGTTCTATATTTATAAAAAAATAAAATAAAACCCAGTCACACTTACTTTCATGAATAGAGAAGTTAGCCTACATCTACTAAGCTCACGACTCGTCACTTTTGCACGACGCGCTTGTGCGACAAAGTGGGGGCATTAATGAATCCACGGGAAAAACGCAAACCCTGAGAATAATAACGAAATCCTGGAGATGAGAAGGTTTCCGTCCGACAGTGACGTTCTGCTAGCTCAGTAGAAGTTGGGGGAGGCGACTTTAATCCAATGGTGCGCAACATATCCTGGGAAACCGTGCAGGGGGGGAGGGAGGGTATAGGGGTTTAGGGTTGTCAAAACAAAAGCGGAAAAAGTACATATTTTTGTATCTTAAGAGTTTAAAAAATAAGCTGCATCGTGCTTTAGAAGTTCACGGGATGTAGCAGAATTTCTTTGATTATTTTTATATATATAAAGTGTACATTTTTTTTTTTCTTTTTCCTTTCTTTTTTTCCCCCCCTTTTCCTTAACGGATACGATTATTATCCGGGAGTGCTGTCATGGCGTTCTTCTCATCATCATCCCACCCTCCCCCTCTTCCTCCCACGACACTGGATCCCGTGCGCGGCGGCGGCTCTCTCTTCTCTCGTCCGTCGCGCTTTGGTTCTCGAGTTTTGATTTGAGCAAAGTGTTATGTCGATGACATTGTATTATATATAGTATATGAATTATGCTGAGATGTAAAGGGTTTCAAAGGCTGGCCATCGGACGTACCTCGTTTACACTGCATCTGTCTTCACTCTCTCTCTCTCTCCCTCTCTCTCATCTGGTTTCTTAAAATTATTTTACCTCTCATGCTTGAATTATTTAATTTCCTGTCTTAGTCTGTAAAAAAAGAAACGAAAAAAGGAACGTTGTTTTAGTTATTTTTTTTTTGTGAGCAACCTGATCTCTTTCCATAAAATTACGCAAAAACTGTAAATTAATGTAATATAGGAAGTCAGTGATTTTTTTTTTTCCACTCAGGCGGATTTTACTATAACCCCCCCTTCCCCCATCGAACTCAGGCATTTTTTTGGGCAGTTATATGAAAGAGTTTTTTCGTACCACAGTTATTAATGATAATTCAGAATGTAACTTTTGTTTTTGTCTTTTTTTTTGGTAATGGGGAATCTCATTGGTTATGTTAGCATTATTTCTTTTTCTTTCGTCACTTATAATTATGTCTGAAAGTGATTTCTAAAATAATGAACATTTCAGTCTGGAAATCCAAGTTGTTGTTCGAAATATAAATGCCCGCTAGATTTCGAATAAACTAGATTTTTCTTTTCTTACGTAAAACTTTTTATTTTCTCCCCCCGTTGACTTTTTTAATTTGTTTCTATGTAGGCAATAATGTCCAAATCGTTCTATGCAGCCATGTATTATCATGTCACCAACAGCCCAGTCGAGTGAAGCCCGCTGTTAGTGGCTGTTGTACACACACACGCACGCACGCACACACACACACCACACACACGCACACTGTTGTACATAGAATTTTTCCTCTATATTTCAAAGTTAATTTACACTGAAAAATGCATGAATTTTTAAGGTAATTGTTTTATACAGGTTGTTTATGAAGCCATTAAACTGAAATCTCTGTACTCACTTGTATGACACAGTCTGCCGTGACTTTTCATAACGCTAACCTAGCGGTAGTTTGTTCATTTTATTTGCTAGCATATTATGCTGTCTTCGTACTTTTGAAGATATTCATGATGAAGTTGCACACCCATCCTGAATGGGCTGTATGCGTAGCAGATACCGAAATGAAATGTCTTAAAGGTAGGGTAAGTGATTTGAAATTCATTGTGTAGTACCAGCCTGGTGCACTAGGGGCGCCCAAGAGTAGCTACACTATGTGAACCTGCTGCTCGATCCTGATTGGAGGAGAATTCACCCTCCACCTGGGGAACTTTTATTAGCTCCTCTGCTAACGTGGGGGAGGGGGAAACTCCATATAATATATGGAGTTCCCCCCTCCCCCACGTTAGCTCTATTATAAGGTGTGCAGACCATAATATGGTCTGCACACCTTATAAAAGTGCACTTAATGTATATAACCAAATGTTCCATTTGTACAGGACCACTGTCTGAATGAAACTGTATACCACAACTACCCCTGTGACTACCTGAAACCGGTCTTATAATACAGTGATTTTCAACCTTTTTGCTACAAGGGCCCACTATTCATTCAGCACGGACCACCATTTGAGGACATTTCATCCCCACAGACCCCAAAACTAAAGATTTATTTTGCTTTTCCAGGCCGGATTTCAGAAACAAAAACAGTCAAACATACAGTAGATCAAAATGACCATTAATCTTCTACATTCTCTAGTTGTGTAGACTTGGGCTAATTCACATGAATATTTTAACTCTTGAGAGTGTAAACATGAAACCAAATGGACCCGCAAGGGTCCATTTGGTTTCATTTTTACACTCTCAGTTACATCTGGTTAACCAACTGTCCGTCATTTAGCTTGGGACCACCTGGAAGTCGCTCAAGGACCACTGGTGGGCCCCGGACCATGGGTTGAAAACCACTGTTATAATTGGTACAACCTGTGAAGGAAGTAAGCTAAGGGAGGGAAGAGGCCCGATTGCTTTCCCAGTAGAGCCGTCGTGTGGAGTGATGAGGTGAGTAGAATGTGAGTGTGCTTTGTACCTGTGTCTATCACTGGTTGTCACTGGTTGAAGTTTTTGTAGTTGTGAACACAGAAACAGTGGCGTCGATATGTGGGGAAAAGTTAGACAATTTTAGCGGGGCCCAAAGCCGGGGGGGGGGGGGGGGGGGGGGGCACTAAAAGCTTGCATTAATAAGGTTTTATTTGTATTGATTATTATAAAAAAAATATTTGATCTCAGTGCACAAGATTGAAGCATTTTAAAGGGGAATTCCAACCATTTTCCTACCTAATTCGAATACCGTAAAATACCAAATAACAGCCCTTACTCAAACAACCGCCCACTACCGAATAACGGCCCATGTCCCCACACCATTTTGCTTAATAACCGCCTCGTCCAAATAACCGCCCACTTCCAAATAAGCGCCCATGAGCTGTTATTTGCAAACATATTAAATACTATTATAGTGTATGGCGTTTGCAGACCTCCTCATTTCTGCCTGATGCGCACCATGCCTTCAGCATATCGCATGTCACAATGCGACAGCAGTTCTCCACCTCCCCAAAATACATGTTTAATTCTGCCATACACAGCGACAATACAACGATTTTTTAAAAACTCAGACCGGGTATTCTGTCAAACCTTTAGCTCTACTGTCATTTCGTGCATCTACGTTTGCGCGCACGCACTCACCATACTGAATCCAAGCGTCAGCGCAGCGCATCAACTCCGATGCGCTGTTGAGATGAGATGAAAGTTGAGATTGCAAATGTCCCATCCTTACTCGTTTTTCAAGCGATTGCTGTAATTCCTACTCGTCAATACAGTGTATATTTTATATATTTTATATTTTCAATGGGTATAGCTATAGGTCACGTTTTATAGGACTTCATCAAACAATATGAACTGCAATATTCTAAAATGTGAAAAGTTACACAGCTGTGCAGTGTGCAACCAATTAAGTAATTGCAGTCAGTCATGCCAGTCTGAATCTGGGTCAGATCTATTAAGCAATGCTGCCTATAAGGTCTCCTATTCTAAATATTAAATCAAAAAGTCAATAACTTTGCCCGCTATACATGCTATACATATGCTATACATATTTGCACTAAAACATGTTCAACAGAAACTGTAATGAAATAATGGCCCTGTGCAGGACGGTGCAAAAATAAATAACAGCCTACTGCAAATAACAGCCCAGTACCTAATAAGCGCCCAGGGTCCGAATGGATTTTGCATAATAACAGCCCGGGCTACTATTTGGTATTTTACGGTATGTCATTTAATATACCTTAGAGTTGCTAGGTGACATCATAAAAAAAGTTTCCCCATTGTGTTTTCTAGAAATGAAGATCTGAAGAAAATCATTAACACACTTGATGACATCATCAAGATGTATTTCAACGTGTTAATGGACTTCTTTAGAGGGGGGACCCATGTGGAAAAGCTTTGCAGGGGGCCCAGAATTGCTAGCTACGCCCCTGCACAGAAATTTACCAGGTCATCTGTTTCCTCGGTCAGTGGTTCTCAATGGGTCTTGGACGGGTTCCAGGGTAACATCAGCATCTCATGTATGAATTATCAATAGTCTAAACTGGTAACCTGATCTGAAAAAGCAGGTTGTTTATTAAAGAGCTGTAGGGACAGAGACACTAACAATCTTTATCACTAGTTGCTCCTCCTTAGCACTAGTCCTGGTTTTAAACAAGTTTTGCATCAGCAAGCAAACAATGCAACGAGCCATTTGGAATGACACATATTTGTCCAATTGTGCCACCTACTGTTCATTAGTGGGATCAGTTAATCTAAGGTTTATTTCAATGTTAACCCTCTTGCCATTATTCTGGGCATGTCATGAAAATTGGCAATCTTTTTGCGTAAAAAATCTACAAGCTCAACGTGATGCGATGTGAGCTTGACGTGATCTGCTAACTGTTGTTACTGGAAAGTTGTTTAGTTACACTTTTCATTGGTAGAATATTTACAGTATATTTGTCACACATTGTGAGCTTGTAGATGTAGATTGATTACTTTTACTACTGCTACATTTGTAAATAATTCAGGAGTGAGTTATTGCGCACATTGATGCGCCGATGCCGCCCCCATACCATTTTCATTTAAATTCACCCCAACCCCCACATTGTATAGATAACTAGATATTTTGAAATTGATATTGATATTCTCTTTAATCCTGTGACCCACAAGATTTATATCTTGTAGTTTGTAGCACAGTGGTTCAAATCATTTTAAAACTAAGCAGCACTTGGTTTGTTTGCAGGCCATCATGTTTGGTGGGGCAGTCAGGGCATTTAGGTGGGTATCAGGGCTAAAAAAAAAAAGTGCTTAATTGCATACATATTAATTACGGGACAAAATAAATTAAGCTTAAAAACTTTTTTTTTTTTTTTTTTTCATTTTCTTTTTTTCATTCAATAGTCACAGAAACAGTCTTGGAAGTGGCAACACAAATGGGCAAACAATTCTGTATTTGTGTATAAAGCAAACGGCAATACATTACAGTCAGTTTATCTGGGCAGCATTAAGGTACAATAATATGCAAAGTTTTAAGGTCTAAAAGCTTGTCTGAGGGAAAAGGCCAACTTCACTTCCAAAATGGCACGAGTTCTTCTTTGTTTTACCATTTAAATTATTTATGGACAGTGTGGAATATTACATACTACTGAGTTTAGAAAATGAACAATGACAATTTCTGAAAGGCAACATTTATCGAGCCGAGTTGTTGGCCCTCCACTCCCCTCCGGGGGAAGGGGCGGCGGGTGTTGGGGAATGGGACGTCCGTCTTTAGGTTGACTTCTTCTCTTCAAACATGATGTTGGCTGTCGCTCTTTTGGCTGTGGGACAAAGAGGAACAGTCAGTGATCTGAATGGAACACAGGAAAATCTCTGAATTGAGGGCTCAGGCTGAGGTGTTTGAACTGAATGTCGATGTTATGGGTTCATTGCTATCCATGATGTAAAATTCCCTATCACCAGGCGATTTTGGCGATTTTGCTTCCAGTTCATTTTTGGGGTATGTGGCGGCAGGGCCCACTATTTATTCTGCATTTTAGCCATGAACCACCATTTGAAGTTGAGTTTAGTGTCTCAGACCCAAAATCAAGGATTTTTAAGTTTTTGTCCACAATTTAGGAGAGATTAACTGGCAAAGCATTGGTCAAAATATCAATTCTACTACATTTCCTAATTGCATAGATTCTTGAAAATGTAGTAATTCAGATGTTTAAATGTAATTTAACAGATCTGAACTCCTTTAACTCAGTGGTTGAAAACCACTGAGTTAAAGGACAAATTCTCTCTCACACAATTCTGCCAATATTCCAGCAATTACCCTCTCTTGTGCCAATGGTAGCGCCGGTGCTAATGGACTACGGTCGACTGACTTGTAAAAACAAAAGACTCTTTCTTCTGTGAAGCATGTTTGTTTAGAGATCCACATTACCTTCATCCTTAATCTTGTCGGCAGCCTCTGATGCCTTGTCTGTGAGGTTCTTCACCACATTGTCGATCTTGCCTTCGTTTCGCAGGAAGAACGGGCGGATGATCCGCGTGTAGATCAGCACTGAGCCGTTGTTCGACGTGGGAGACATGCACCACACCAAGAAGGCACACTAGAGAGAGAGATGAGGGAGTGTTCAATTAGAGACAATCCACACAACTTCGCTGATGAGGTGATTTTTTTTTTCTTCTTTTTTTGGCCACACAGTTCCCAATACCTTTGATTCAGCAAATAACAGTGACCTTCAAATTGAAGAAGATGAATAGACGAACTATGACGAACTATGTCCAAAATATGCATGTTTTTAAAAAAAGAAACCGAATCTGTGAAAAAAATAACCATTTATCTTTAAAATATGTATCAAAATACGAGATCTACAAGCCCTCAATGCTTGTAGATCCTCCAGCTATACTCTAGTTCTGGTTACAGGGAGACACACAGGATATATGTCTCTGTAAAACCGTGCTCTACCCATTTCGTTGAATGAGAAAATGCTCAGTGGGTTGAGTCAGTGTGCACATGAGTTAATTGCGTTAAAATTTTTAATCAGATTAATCAACAGAATTAATTTAATCCCATTAATTAACTATTTTCAACAGCCTTAATATATATATATATATATATATATATATATATATATATATATATATATATATATATATATATATATATATATATATATATATATATATATATATATATACCGTATTGTCCCGAATATAAGACGATTCGTTTATAAGACGACCCTCATTTTTCAAGACCCTTTTACAGAAAAAAAGAACATTGAATGTCAAATAGTATAGCCCCTGAATATAAGACGACTCAATTTTTGGGGGATATTTCCATTGGGAAAAAACATAGTCTTATATTCAGGCCAATAGGGTATACCCGTACCCGTATTGAGTAATTTGGAATATATCGTATTTGTTTTAGGGGACAATTATTATTCAACAACAATTCTAGTGCTAATGTTCATAGGCAATAGCAGATCTACACGATTACAACATCAAAGCTCCATTGTGGGAAGACGTGAGCTTGTAGATCTGCTATTTTCTCTCTCACACACACAGGCAGACAGGCAGACAGACAGAGTTCCCCTGCTTCGGTTAAGACTAAAGCTCATGCAAGAAAAACAAAACAGACCAAAATTTGTGAGTGTGGTCCGTTGACCCCTGGGGGTCCTTTCAGAGGTCCCTGATTGGCCCGATCATTTTCTCCACCTCTCTCTTTAATTATTTGTCATTCTCTTTCAAGTTATTTTCGGGTGAAAAATCCGCCTGAGGCCAAGTACATACAAACCAACAGCCATTGTCATGGCAGGATTAGGACATTCATAAATGCAATAGCTCTGCTTGAGTAACAGTGTTGCAAGCCAGAACTGTTCTCTAAATCCTCAAACACGCAGCCATGAAACTAATGATACGTTTGCTTTTCTTTCCCCCTTGTGACTCATTCATTTGCATGAGGAAGCTACTATAGCCAGTGTTTAGCTCCAGAAGAAGAGACATTTGATCTCTCCCTGCTGGGACCCAAACTAGTCAACATAATCTTCACTACTTGAAGTAAAGGGGAATTCTCAAAAAAAATCCTGAGAGCGTACAAATGTGAACCAAATGAAGAAAAGTGTCTGAAAGAAAAATCATTAACATGGCGAAACTCAAGTTGATGATGACCCGCAAGGGTCCATTTGGTTTCATTTTTACACTCTCGAAGAGTGACATCTGGTTAACCAACTTTCCATCATTTACCGGTACCTGCGGACCACTTAGGACCACTGAGTGGAATTGAAAGTTGAAAATGAGTGGAATTCCCCTTTAAGAAATTATTTTGTTTTTCTAAATTATTATTACATCAAAAACTGTTTTTGTTTTTTGAAAGCGTTTTGAAATAATATGAGCCCGTGGCCCAGGATCGGGTCCCAACATGGTGTTTGGTAAACCACGGTGTGTTGTGTACTGTAGGCTACACACCACCTGACGCCGGAGTCGATGTGACTCATGTTGTTTATGCAAAGCTGGTTGTCATAGCGACCATCTATTGTTATGTAGCCTTACACAGCAATCTGCTGAAGCAGCAGCTGAGTTAACCCCTTCAACCCTCTGTTGTTAGTAAAGAAAATCACACTGTGTGAAGGGAGGAGCACTCTCAACAAATCAAATCATCACAGCTTTCAATCACTTTTTTTTTTTTACGTGCGCTAGCTGGTCCTATCCATCTTTTAGTTACCGTCCATAAACTTCATGTTAAACCAACAAAGGTAATAGAGGCAACTTTTTTGCCAAACATCAAAATAAATAAATAGCTATTTTTTTTTGCCTTTTCCCCCTCTATGTTGCTTGTACCTTATTGCTGCAGCAGTTTACCTGCAGACAGACACTAGCTTTGTCTGTGTGTGTGTGCGCGCGCGCATGCGCGCCCATGCGTGCTTGCGCATGCAACTCTGTCCTAGGCATGACGTTAAACTGCTTCATAACTACTGTTGGCCATGCGTTGCTACCTGCGCCTGGCTCTTTAGCCGACTGGTAACATAAACGTACGTAAACGCGATCCATTCCTGGGATGTTAATGACTAATGACACAATCTCACCATATGGGTTCCAAACATTTGTACCAGGTAGTCAGGGACTTTGCATTTTCCTCCAAACATTTTGCTACAAGTCGAGTCATCTGGTGAATGATCACATGCCATTTGACCACAGAACAACAGGAAGGAAGCTGCACCACAGGCTGCTGTTCTTGTATTTTTCCTTGGTCACGCTCTTGCATTACTCAATTTTTTACATACATGATTTAAAATGGTAATCCAATTTATTGACGGCATAAATCCTTGAAATTGAATTGAATCTTATTCTGTTCTTCCATGTGCATCTTTTCATAATGATTAGACAGCTCAACATTGATCAACACGAGCGGATTTGTATGCGTTTGAAAACTGAGATGTATTCTGCACAATGAGCACTTTGAGTAATTTAAGTACAGTACTTTTACTCAAGTAAATGACATTGACTTACAAGGGACTACAACTACATTGCAGTATTAGCGTCTGTTGCATCACACATGCATGGACCCTGGCAGCGTGCCAGCAGCAGCATGACTCAACTCTTCCGGAACCAGGAGTAGGAAATGCCCCTGCCTTAAACAAACTACTTTTTACCTTTGTAAGGGTTAAAGTGACTCTCTGGGTAGTGTACACTACATGGTGTGTCTCTGACACATGTGTTTAACTAGTAGGTGGCAATTCCATCGAATACTAGTAAACATATTTCCCACAGACAAGAAATAAATACAAACTAAGATATGTTGACAAACACATTGGCAAAACATATAGTAAATTTCATCTAATAAACTCAAGGGGAACGTTAGGGGGGGATCTAGCGAGGTTTGAAAATAGCTCATGTACACGCTTGCTGTGGGTTTGTAGATCTATTTTCGGCACAGAGATTACAGTGCCATCACAGCAGCATGCATTTGTAGATTTGGTCTAAAATCTCAGTATACTACTCAACTAAAGATAAAACTATTATTATTAGTAGTAGAAGGTTAATAGTCTCATTATGAAATTGTTATCAGTAATTATCATTAGTACTATTATTACTACAGTATTACTATTATTATAAATGGAGGCCTGTCAGGTGACATTCCAAGCATAGCTCCACAGTGATTCCATTGTTCAACCTTAACCTAGCACATTTTGTCTTTGTTCCTCAGTCTGTGGTAACTACAATTCCCATCATGCATTTTGCAGGCAGGCAACACAGAGCAGTGGTTCACGTCAAGAACCCTGGAATTAAATGTACTGTACGTGGCCTGCTGGCCGCAGACCATGTGTTTCTGCTCTGCATGTACATGCCACCCTCTACTTTTCTTGTTATAACGTTTAAAAAATAATATACAAAATCTGCAGATTTCTCAATGTGACACGTAGTGAGCTTGTAGATGTTATTTTCAAGTAGCGGATCGATATTATTAACTTGTTTTGCCCCCCCCCCAAAAAATAACATGTCCACTGAGAGGAGTAGACCCCAATGGAGACTCTTCTCGGTTCTATTGCATTCATCCTCGCAATGCTACAACACTGTGGGTTTATGATAAACCCACAGGGTTATAGCAATAAACCAATAAACCCTTTATTGTATTTCAAATCAAATCAAATCAATTCCCATGACTGGCACGCTGGATATCACCTTTCCCTTGTAGTAGTAAGTGAATGAAATGTTTCCTACAGAGGGAACCATGACGTTACCTTTCCTATGTAGTAGAAGGGGAACCAGGAGAGGAAGATGTCGGCGAAGAACTCAGCCACGCTGAACACGCCATAGACCACCCAGTATGTCAGCCATTTTGTGTCGTCATCCTTGGTCGCGCTCTCAACTGCTTTTATCCTGTAGGGAGTTGAATAAGAGAGTCCATCACTTGGTTTGGTTTAGCGTATTTATAAAATTATAATATTATTTCATTGGAAGAAATCATAATAACATAGAGGCTTGTTATTGTGCAAGAAGTCAAAAAGGAACGCTTTTTTGAAAGAGGCTATTAAAAGCAGTGAATTAAAGAGGGGAAAAGGACAGAAACGCAAATGAGTAAGAATTACACATCAGAACTAAGCTAAAGTGAAGAAGAATGCATTTAATGCTGGGAAGGAAAATTAAGACTTTAACGATGCGTTCAGGGTACAACAGAACAGATTGATTGTTTGAAGGTTAACTCAACCGTGCAACATAAACAACTGCACAGCAGTATGTAACATCTAAATATAAATATTCAGTTCATTATGGTGACATGACATGCCATAAACAGCACACAGAGGTTTATCTCTCAGCCATTTAAAACACTGGACACATTTGGAATACATTTGGCTAAGTCCATTTACAATTTGAGTATCATCCTTAAAGTGCAATAACACTGTGGTAGAGGTTGTGTTGTAATTACCATTGGTGAAGTATATTGCTCTGTTGCACTATTGACTAGAAACTAATCCAAAAATAGTCTCCTCATTGACTTGCTGTGCATGTCGTAAATGCCAGAAAAGTGCCGATTCAGCTCTGTAAGTAACTTACAGAGCTGAATCACTGTGCAATGTAAGACAACAAGGGGACTATTTTTGGAATATCCGGTTATAATCAATGGAGCAAACAAGCAAAGGAGCCTGCACACTGGTGATGTTGTAGTCTTTTATGTCATTGTGCATTAAGCCCAGTTTCAGACAAAAGATTTGGAACGAGACTATAATGGTAAACGGTGCATTTATCAGTCAGGGCCTCGCTGTGTCTCGCTCAATGACAATTCAAAACTACCTCTGGGGGGGAGCCCGGGTTCGAACTGGGAACATTCCTCAAGGAGGCAGAGCGGGCCTCTCCTGAGCCACTGCTGCCCCACTAAACCATTTTAAGCCCAATTCATACTTCATCGTACGGCTGTGTCACACAGCAGAAATAGATGACCTACTACTACAGTCACCGTGTCTCATCTGCTGCTCGGGCCAATCGAACAAAGCCGACACAGGAAACTGACACGGAACAGGAAAATGGATATGTCATTGTTCCGCAATAGATGAACTACAGCCACTGTATGCACTATGCACATGTCTTATTAGCCTGGCCTGCACGATTGGCATGGCAACAGCGAGCGGCCATGTTTCACGTGTCTTGTATATGTTGGTGGTGGCCGCACTTCAACTCTAATTGGTTCGACTTCTCCACCGACACGGCTTTATTATAACCCTCTTTTATCATGTTATTATCACACAGTGATAACAGCTGTACACAAGCTGTACATTGAGACCATGCCTGCAGTGGAACATCATGTACCATACATACATACAACACTTCATTCAGTGTATATACAGTAGTGCACTGAGATAAACCTAGAGTAGACACACACCTCGCCCTGTCTACACTGTAGTATTGCTACTACTGCATAAAGTGCAATAAAGCTTATTTTGTAATGGGACCAACACCCTACAGTATAAACACTGGTGAATTCCCTCTACACCACATGGCAGAAGATGGGAGAAATGGATGGATGGATGCATAGATAGATGCTTTGAGATACACAGGCATTTTAGGGCGTGGCCAAACCTGCCATTGTCTTGTAGGCGCAAACAGATATCGGCATTGATTTATGAGATGGATCCTATAGATACTCCCAGCACAAACCAGGGTTGTAGTGCAGGGAGTCAAAATACCTGTTTATTCTCCAGCAACCAATCCACAAAAACAAATCACATCCACACAAGAAGCACCTTTGTTTGCAACTCTGGCACACTTGGCCCACTTGACCTCGCTTCCCTTCCCATTCCGTTCCTATTTGTGCGTTTCTAGGGGCGTGTCGTAACAAAATACTCTATAAACATTGCCCTACTACTAGGACTTTTAACTGATCGTGAACCAGGGACCACCCCCCCCCTGCTTAAGAATCAACCTGGGAACGTTTAGCGCACTGTTCCGTGGAAGAAAATACAAAATCTTCACGTTGGTACAGTACATGCATGGCCAGGGATCATTCACGGACCAGGTGTTGAAACCCCCCACTCTGCTACACTGGCTACCACTCATAATTATAGCTGTCCTAAACATGCTCACATGGCTCAGGCCCAATTGTCTTTCCCAATATTTATCAGTCAAAAACATGTTCTGCATGTTTTTGTTGACAGGCCAGAGCATTGAAAAAGTGTTTTACATGTTTTTATGAGTATTATTATTCATTCAGAATGGTCTCGCCTTCTGTGAAATTGAGGCTCGCCATTATTGATCAAAACAATGTTTGAGCCTCAATACTAAATCGGTGCTTCCTTCTGAAGCGCATTTTGGGTTGATACCTATATGGGCCTCAATGGCTCAGCTGGGCCTCCTGACATCATGGCCTGGCAAGGCTACTTACTTACCCTATAGGTGTTAACTGCTGATGCGATTGTGGGGGACCATTTAAAACAAAGTTGGCTTGCATGCTGTGGTTTGATACTACACAGACATGTGCATGCACAAGGGCTACCAAAGCAGGCTATTCTTTGTTGTTCTTGTTTTTTTTTACACCCCTTCTCTGCAAAGTTAGAGGCTGGGCCAACTCTAAACGGAATGGGCCACGGCCAACGACACGTAACCCAATGGACCCCATGCCAGTAACATACGTGTGCAAGAGACCAAACCAGGCGCAGTGACCAGTCCGGCCTGCAGTGAAGCCTCAACTTCACTGTATCTATGGCAGTTATTGCCAAAGCGGAAGTCAACTTGCTGCTGTGGAAATGTCCTAATGGGAGGCATTGAGTCTGACATCATCATCCATCACATCCACACAGTCACCTAATGGCCTGTGTGTGTGTGTGTGTGTGTGTGTGTGTGTGTGTGTGTGTGTGTGTGTGTGTGTGTGTGTGTGTGTGTGTGTATGCGCGCGCGCGCGTGCGCGTGCGTTTCACTTACGATATGTACGCAGGGTACACAAAGCCGATGAGATTGCATAGCAGGGAGGCGCCGTATCCGATCACCAAATATATAGCGATGAACCCTATGACAGCTGAGACAGAGAAACCATTCCATTGTACATTAATAAACACTTCACTACAAAAAAGGAAAGGATCGCGTAAAATTGATAGTCTCCTGTACAAAACAGTTAAAACAAACAAAACAGTAGAATATGCAATAATGAAACAGCATTTTAAATAGTTATCCACTATAAATTCCATATGAAACACAGTGTTACATTGTTACTACTAATGCATGTGTGATTCCTGATGTCTGATCTCGGATCAGCCCTGCCGTGCCGTTACGTTATTCCTCCTTCTTACTTACACGCTTAAATTACACCCTGTCATTACAATGGTGTAGAATAAGGAAAAATGGCAGATCTAGCTTTCGCTTTGTCGCACGTATAGTCCTGCCATTTTCCGGCTATAGCGACAGACAGCGTCTATTTATTTTATTCTTTTTACCATTTCATCCATAGACAATGTTATATTGGCTAAAGGTTTCATACACCGACTTGTTTCCATTAAAGTGGGATAAATGCGGTAATATACTTTTAACTGAGAAAAGTGGCAGCTCTGCCTCTGTCTCAAATCATCTGCCGTTTGTCGGTGAGCGACAAGCGGTGTCTATTTCTTGTTCTTTTGATCATCATGCTTTTATTACCCACCCAGTGCGATGTAGGAGCGGTTCACGCCCGTCCTGGCCTCGATCTTGGCCAGAACGTCCGTCATCAGGTTCTTCTCTTGGAGGAAGGCATCGAATCTCGCCTTCAGCCCCTGGTTCGCCATGATGATGATGGATCTAGTAGTGGATTCTGGATGTGATTGTGAGTGCCAGCAGTGGATGCGATCTACTACTAGAGAAACAATAAGTAAGGCGACTTGGCTAGCAGGGGAGCTGTACTGTACGTAATGTAGCCTACGTGCGAGTGTGTGTGTGCGCGTTGTTGATGAGTGAAGAACTGCGCCAGACGGACAGCCAGGCAGCCACCATGCAGCAAGGAGGAGCGTCACTTCTCTGCAGCCATGACGTCACCGTCTGCATGACCACCACCAATACCAGTAGTCAGTGTTGGGAATATTACTTTACCTTGTTAATATATTACTTATTAATTATTACCTTCATTTTAAAGCAATATATTATATTACAATATTACTGTCTGAGCAAATGTAATATACTAATATTACTATTACATATTACTTAAACAAAAAAACGTTTTACAATATATATAATTAAGTATTTAGTATCACTATTAATCAAATATTGTGTAGGCCAGTGGCATACCTACAATTAAGCAAGCGCACTTGCTATCTGACCAAATCCATATGAAATCAACTCGAAAAATCGTTACGTCAGTAAATAATTTGATGACAAATTATAGAAAATAAGTAATTATTTAACTTCTGCAGTTGTCAAGATAATTTCACAAGAACGCGTGCAACGACACAGATTGACAGAAAGTAATATTGAAAGTAATGCAGTAATGGAGAAAGAAAAGTATAATATATTAGATAATTTGTGTTAAGTAATATATTTATATTACAAGTTACTGCACTTTGGTAATATATTATGTAATATATTAAGTTACGTAGTGCACATGTCCCAACACTGCCAGTAGTAGGCTACCCTGCCTTATTAAAGTGTAGTACAGATTAACTATCACCCAGAAATTATACAGATACAATTAAATTCATATAAAATATGGATTATATATTTGTTTCTTTTTCATTGTTTTGTTCTTGATTCCAAGGGTAAATTATGTAATACGCTGCCACAATTATATACATGTATTTGCATTTTATTGTCCTTTGAAATTGGCTGATTGTGGTGTTTATTTTATAGGGTAATTGAAATTCCCTAGTAAAAAATCCTATAAGATTTTGGACCAAATCCTATTGGATTTCCAATAGGAATCCGATAGGATTCCCTTAAGACTCCTATAGGATTTTATAAGATCGTATAGGAATGAATCCTATAAGAAAAACCTATAGGATTTTCTTCTAGGATTCCTATAGGATTTTTGGAACAATTCTATAGGATTCTTATACTGTACGAATCCTATTTGATTCCTATTGGAAATCCAGTATTTTATTTTTATTATTATTTTATTATTTTATTTGTTCCAAAGTCTTATAGAAGGAATATGATTTTTTGACTAGTGAATAAGAAAGAAAGAAAGAAAGAAAGAAAGAAAGAAAGAAAGAAAGAAAGAAAGAAAGAAAGAAAGAAAGAAAGAAAGAAAGAAAGAAAGAAAGAAAGAAAGAAAGAAAGAAAGAAAGAAAGAAAGAACTGAAGTCTCCACTGCCATGTGTTCACTAGCCTACATAACTTCTGCCATGTGTTCACTTTAGAATGTGTGTAGTTCGAAAGAAAACACACTGTGCGTATTTCAACGCAATACTCTGGTTCAACTAAATGTGGAAATAATAGTACCCTATTCGGGAAATGATCTATGATGATTCATGTTACTACTGGCCAGAATGATCCATTTGTGTTGTGGTCAACAGAGTCCTCTAGTGGCTTAAATAGCGTAGTTGCAATGGCCACATGACACTGATTTTCGTTGATTGATGGATTGATTAATTGAATACTTTATTAGCAGCTGGCAATAAAAAAAAGTCATGGTGGCATAATTCATACAAAGGTATTGCACGTATTTTCTTCCACAGAAGTTTTGTAAACTCTTCCGTGGAAGCCCGTCAGTCAGCGTTGTCTGTTATTGGGAAAGTCTGATCAAGGTTAAGAAATTTCACAGGAAAAAAACATGCTAATTAGATCCTCTAATTTATTTAGATCCTAATTAAATTGGCAAAAGTCATCATTCTTAGAAAATGTGCCTGTGATAAAACAAGTATGCTCATGTCATCATGTGTCTACTCTACTCTCTGAAGTTCCCACCCCACTTCCGCCTCTGCATCTACAATTAAAGGGGAGAAAAAAAAGGCTCCAGGTGTTTTAATTAGTTTGCATTTGTGAGTCAGTTGACTCACAAAAGTGCACGTCAATGCACTGCAGGTGCTCAGCATGTAGAACTTCCACATCATCCTGCAGGAGGGTCACCACAGGTAATTTACTGCTCTGATTCTCAACTAGTCCTCACTTTACTACTAGTAGGCCACCATTACTTGCATAGGGAACACCATTTGAAAACCCCTGTCCTACAGGGGCATTGGGGCAACCAGGAATTGGCATGAGTGCCCATATTTTCAGAGGGTCCTAATTAAACTTCTTTGCCTTTATGTTTTTATTTCATTTCACCATTTAGATTATTAGATTATAGATTATTTATTTTTGTTTTATTTAAGTTAAATGGTCTACAGGCAACAAAACAGACTTTATACATGTACCAGAGTATTTTTATAGTCTATTTTTATTTAAGTAAAAAAACAGAAAACAAAAAAAGTCATAACTTTATCACCACAGTTGAGAGTTTGAAACCTCCATGAATCTGGCCTATGATAAATGTTACAGATAAAAAACCTTTGTCAACAATGTAGTGTGTTTCCAATCACATTACCTCAGCTTTGTTCGCTCTCCTTCAATCATTTTCATTCTTCATTTAACTTCCAAACAACATTGTAAAATGGCCCGGGAGCTTTCATGGCCTTGAAATGCAATAATAACACTGTTTAAACATTACACGGTTCACTTTCATTTAGTGTACAGTTAGTTGATTAATGACAATATTATAAAAAGGCCCATGGTGTGATTTCTTTTGATGTAAAGGTGCAGTAAGTGATTTTATTTTGTTAAATAGCTCTATATTGTGATCATTGCTATATAGACTAGAGTGTTTGATCGGTAACAGGAGAATCCATGTCTCCCAATCTGTAGAAAATGTTGTCCCGTCAAGAGAGAGAGAACTCATACAGGTTAAGTGATGTGAAGTGATGCACACAGAAGCTTGCACGCTTCCATGCGCAGCACAATGTTCGGTAGGCCAATCAGAGGCAATGTAAACGTTTTTCTACACACCAATAAAGCTCCTGTTAATCGTCATGAATAGTCCCGGAAAAGACGCGCTGTTATTGGCCAGTAGTCACTTGACTAGGAAGCCTGCCTTTCGCCTTCCCGTGAGATACAGGTCGCTCCAATAAACTGGCGAATCAGGCATCTAGGTTTTTATATCTCTGGTGGCAATAGGGGTACAGTGGCATTGCATTAACTTAGCATTGCATTAGCCATGCTGGCAGCCCTGTGAATATGAATATCTCTCCTGACTGGATGAAGTTGGCAACCCAGCAGAAGGTGTTTTTTTTTCTTTTTTTTCATTTATGATAAAGCTAACCCGTTACTGGACAAACACTCTCCATACATGCATTACTATAGTATAGAGTCTATAGAGCAACACCTAATCACAACATGTAATGAAGCTTTATCTTTTTAAGAAACAAACCTTTGTTTTTAACCAAACATATCACTTACAATACCTTTAACAGTAAAGGAAAGTTGCCCACAAGTTTCCTCTGTTACACATTATTAACAAGATAAGGCAATACAAAAAAATCCAGACGTAAAAATATGCAGGTACACCCTAATATATATATATAAAAAAGAAAATCGTAAAAACAGACAAACATACATGCAGTATTGCTCAACCCAATTGATGCTTGTCAAGTCCATAATTAGTTTGATTTGTGCATTGAATTCAGAGGTTCCCAAACCTCTGAACTTCTTATCAAACAACAAAACCTTTTGTCGTTCATGGGTCAGAGGTTAAATCTCGTCAAAATAGTGTTCTGTGACTCAAATGCCGAATTAATAATGGACCTCGATATGTAAAAAGGTTGAAAAACCACTGATTTAGGATGAACATCAATACAGCGTTGAGCATTAAAACGGTCTCCATGGGAGATGATGGCCATGAGACGAGGAGGGTCCGCACATCACGCTACCCACAATGCATCACACTACCCTGGATGCTTTGAGCCGTGAGAGGACATCTCATCGGTTTCCATGGTGACGACACTCCACAATTCAAACAAATGACTACAGGCAAAAAAGAAAACAAAAAAATGTATGCAGGGCTTTTGCCAAGAATTCTGTCCCGATATATTTTGTATATTTTGCCACGTTGAAATGGTTAGGACTCCCCCTGGAGTTCCTTGGCCTTGGTTAAGATCGTGTGAACATCTGAGATGGGGTAATCCTGGGGAAAAGAAATGGCCATGAATCATTTTGTGACCACGATATTCTTATTTGTCAGGCTAATGACTGATGACTAATTTAATTATGTTTTAAATCACAAACATTTACTGTAAATATTTAAGATGTGTATTTCCCGGTTGGCTTTTAGGCTTTGCAAACAAAAAGAAACAGATGTTACAAATAACTTAACTAATATAATTAATGGTACAAATAATCAGAATATGCCATGCTGATTATACTTTCAAATAATGCCTGAGATTGTACAGTTGTACATCTGCTAATGTCAGAGTTGCTCCTGCATGAGGAGGCACCACGGTTGAGAATTGAGTGTAAATGGTATGCCAGAGGTTTAGAACACAATACATAAGAAATACAAAAATAATTTCTCACCTGCAGTAATCTCATATTGACTGTGAAATCGCCCGCCAACAAAAGATCACGAATAAGTCTGCAAAAAAGTAGACAAGTAAGTGATTATATTCACGTCAACACATTTTTAATATTTTTAATGTGACACAGTGTCATTCACCTCATACACCAGCTTTTTTAGTTGTCCAACTATGAGATGGCTATGCTGGAAAACAACTGTGAAACAGCCAGTAGAGGGCAGCAGAGTATATTGCATGGTTGGGCTTGGACTGAACAGAAAACTGCAAATAAACTCCAAATAATATCCGATTTGACTCCATATGTACAATGTACATATACTATATGTTACTTTGCAGGTTTCATTTATTAACATAAGACATACGTGGGGTGATAAATGATGTTGCTATTGTTAAAAAATCTTCCCCAGCTTTACCAGCTTCAACAGTTTTAGTCCATTTTGCAAACACACAATAACTATTCGTTTTGTTCATCTCTTTTTCTGGCTACTTACACGAGCATGGCACAGCAGACCAGGATGAGGAAGTGGAAGCGGTCCTGGTCACTGAACAGAGAGTCCCAGATCCGGATGACCTCGGGAAGCAGGAACTCCTGAGAGAGCAGCAGGGTCAACCAGCGGAACGTGAAGTACTGGGGCTTGATGTTCTGCTCCTGCTGCAGAGGAAAAATACAAAGAATACAAATAAGAATACAAATAAGATCACAATGTGGCGCAAGTCGTGGCGCAGTCGCCATCACAGCTAGGTGTTGGGATTCTGAAGGCATGTTCTCTCATCTGTGACCAGTGTTGAGCAATATTACTTAGGGGAGTAATATATTACTTATTACCCCTTCAGGAAAATAATATTACATTACATATTACTTGGGCCCAAGAGTACCGGTAATATGTAACATTAGTTTATATTACTTTTGTGCCGCCATCCGCAAGGATAGCTGCATGAACAGCTCTTGAGCGCTCAGTTTCTGACCCCTCAATGTTGCAACTTTGACACTAGATGGCCCTTTTGCCTGTTCATTGCACTTTTTTAGGCATTATCTCCTCTCCATTCACGAATGCAGTGCTGTTAAAAGCAGCAGCACCACGAAAAATAATAAGCAATCCTGTAGTTACCAGTCTGAGGTAGAGCTCCATGTCCTTGTCTTTGAGCATGGAGTAGACGCTCTCCATCTTGTAGGTGATGCCACACTGCGAGTCGTCCAGGCTCTTGATGAAGTTGTCCCGGTTCTCAGACATCAGGTTGGTGAAACAGAAGAACGTGTCCACTTCAGCGTGCTCTGAAAGCCACCATACACACACAGAGATATAGGTCTAGATCAGAGGTGCCCACACTTTTTTGACTTGAGAGCTACTTTCAAAATTACCGTCTCAACAAGATCTACACATCATTTCAAGGCCCCCAAGAAAGTTTGACTTTGAAATAGTGGTGAAGGTGTTACTGTTACAGTGTTTAAGAATAATGCACTTATAATGAAAAATGGAGGGGGGGAATTGGAAGGTTTTCTTGTATATGCCACTTAACTACTGACATTTGAAAACAGTATTTGGGGTTTGAGTTGACAGTTTGTGATGTTGAATTTACTCTCTTGCACCCAAAACTAAGAACCTTCACATTTTTGTCCATAATTGGGAGAAATAACTGGCAAAACATTGGTCAAAATAACAATTATTCTTCGTTTTCTAATTGTGTGGACTCTTGAAATTACATAATTCAGATGTTTAAATATAATTTAACTCTTGAGAGAGTAACATTTTAACACTCTCAAGAAGAGTTACAGATCTATACACTTTAGGGGACTGTCATGTGATCTACCTGCATGGCCTGTGTGATCTACTGGTAATCACAATCTACCTTTTGGGCAGCCCTGGTCTAGATGCTCAACAAAGCCATATGTGAATTCCACCCCTAGATTAGTGTTCACATTTGCCTAAAAAAATAAGATTCAGATCATTTTCCCTCCATATTATACTTTAGGAAAACTGGGCTGGACTTTTTGCGCAGTGTAGGGTCCTAATAACTATCCACACATCAAAGAAGAATTTATGAAAAGACATTTACACCGCAGACAAAGCCAACTCGGGTCATGTCAAATCAGGACAACGAACAATATTTTGAGGCTAACAAATAATTAGATGACAAAATGTCAGGTTACACAACTTTTTCTTGTTCTCTTTCGTTCTGTGTTTGTTGTCATGATTTGTCACGACCCGAGTTGTCCTCATTTGATATAAAGCATTGGAAATGGAAAATTTGTGTTCCGAATTTTCTTTTTCTTTTTAACACATGAATACATGAATCCAACCAGCCTCTGTAATAATGTGCAGGCATTGCCACTGTCACTGTGCCACCCGAGCGCTATGTATGGTTACTTCTAGTGATTGGATGATGTCCCACAATCCCACTGACTAACCTTTCCACTTCTCGTTGGGGTCCGTGGCGAAAGTGTAGTAGATGGGCCCGACGATCTCGTTCATGCCCTGGACGTAGGCGATGCCGGGGTTGAGCTTGGCGTAGATGAACAGGATGCGCTCCACCACCTCCCAGTGAGCCTCCAGACCACTGGGCAGCACCTCATACTCGTTGGACGGATACAGGTTGAGGGACTTGCCGGGAGAGCTGACCTGGGAGATGATATGGAGACGAGCCACCGGATGGAGGAATACAAGGCACATGAGTTCAAGCAAGGTACCATCTCACACAGGGCCGGATCTAGGCATTGGTATGGGGGAGGGGGCAATGCCCCCTAAATGCCCTGACTACCCCACCAAACATGATGGCATGCAAACAACCCAAATTCCAAATTAAAGTGCTTACAGTACGTATATTTAAAATGATTTGAAACACTACACTACTAAATAACTACAATTGTGGCACCCCCAAACCAACACCATTTCTTCATTGGTCTCTGACCCAGACCTTTATCTTTATGCATGCAGAGTGTCTGTTGCAACGTCAACAACAACTGTGTTATTATGATGCTTACTTGCCTAATAAAAGTCCTGTAACCGAAAATGGTATGGGGTGACTTCATCGCGCGTGGCGCGAAGCCGCACGGGTGATGAAGCCGCCCCATACCATTTTTGCCTGCCCCCCAATTGGGAAATGTTACTTCCGAGACTGATCTCACAACTGAAACAGTGCGCCTCCACAGAACCGTTTCGATTAACACAATATGCAAAATAAATTATGTTTTAGTTATACTGTTCCTGGCGTTACATAACTGACAATCAGACGAAGAAGTCACAGACTGAGACTTTAACCTTTGCTTTTAATATGAAATATACAAGACCATATATGGAAGTAAATAACGCTAGTTCGACCACTCTAATCTTAAAATGAGCCATACTAGCCTATTCTACAAGCTCCCTGTAGAATAAGCTAAAATATAGGATGAAATGACATAACACTTAAGGGAAATGTCTGTTCCCTCAATATGATGAATCATGGCATTAGCATAAATCACAACAAATAATGAATCAATTTGGAATCTAAATCAGACCCCCCTGTCAAACACACAGACACTCACGTTGGTGACTCCACTGCGGTTCTTGTTTACGGTCTGTGCTTTGAGGGTGGTTTGTTCGACGCGTCGTCTCAACGTCTCGTAGTCGTTCCCAGGGTCCAGGATGAGTTTACACGGATACTCTGTAGGCCTCTGGAAGAAGTCCATGTCTGGGTACAACCTCCTGAGGACACACGCGCACACACAGAAAGACGAGCGTCAAATCCACACCGACAAAAACTAAATAAAAACTAAGCAATGATGACTAGACCTAGGACTAAATAGTGACATTTCTTCAACAAATAAAAACTAGGCTTAGGGAGGACAACTAGCAAAGAAGAGATCCACTAGAATCTTTGGGGTGCGTTCTGAAAATAGTGGATCTCCAAGGTCAGTGTGCAGCAGTGTAGACCAGCTATTTTCAGGCATGCAGACAAGTGGGCAATCAGGACTGAAAAACAATTTGTATACAATTTCAACATTACTACCGTATTTTATTTATCTATTTTGTCTAAAATATTTAGTTGACTGAAGCTAAAATTTCCCATTTGACTAAAATCTGACTAATGCTAAATGTTGTGAGCGGCTACATTTTGTGACATTGTAGAATAACAAACTATTTAAGGCATTAGATTTAGAAAACAACAAAAAACATTTTGTTTATATGCATACATCTAATCATGATGCACTTGCCTGCTCTTGGCAGGAAATCTAACCATGCATTTACCTGCTGGTGGCAGGAGGAAACCTACCTGACATCTTTATCGATTTGAAGCAAAACCTCATTATCCTTAAAGTAGTTATTCCACCGGCTGTCAGGGTTGGGATTTAACGGCTGAAACAAAAGAAAACCGGGTTGAATTGCCGATTACCAGGTTGAATGATGGACCTGCACTTTCTAAGGCAGCAAAAGAGTTCACGAACAAATAAGGTCAACAGCAGGTCACATGTGAGCAGCCAACGCTTCGTGGCGACACACTGAACATGTGTGACACTCTACCTCACATGACTCCACAGGTCGAGACCGCCAGTCGCCAGACCTTACATTTATTTAACCCATTTAGGCTGATTTTCTTATTTTTTACTAGAGCGCTGCCTGTTGGAGCCTCTACAGTGGTGCCGATTGGGCCCTACATGGAACGATGCAAGTTGGAAATGCATGCCCCACCCAGATATTACGACTGTATGTCCGTTTCTCTTTTCTCCATATATGGACCTTAGGCGGGGTCACCCTGTCCAGACGTAGGAACAGGCCAGATTATGGAAAACATAACACCATAACTGTACAAATGGAACCCTTACTGGGCCATTTGGTTCGATTTTGTACACTCTCAAAGTTGGCAGCAGTGACTTACATGGTCCTCCATGGTGACGTCCTCTCTGGAAAGGCCCAGGTTGGCCTTAGCAATGCCAGGCTGAATGATCATCTCTTTGAGGAACTGGGAATACACCTCCCTGCAATGTAGTACCAGTGCAACATTATCAACTCTTGCAAAATATAAATATAAAATATTAATGTTATTATTACGATCCACTACTAAATACTGTATATAATTACCGGGCAAAATATTGTGAAATAAAATCAGATAGAAAAATACAAAACAAAAATGTTTGTTTTTTTTGCTCTATAAATAAAGTCACGCTATAATTGTAATTTGGTTACCCTGTCAGTCAACCACACTAATAAATTAAATTTCACAACAAATATATTGAATCATGTGGTGAGATTCTTATCCTTACTGAGTCCAGCATTTCCACTGAACACTGCCCTCTGCTTTGTAAGAGTTTGTGTGTGTGCGTGTGCATACCTCTGCTTTGTGAGGAAAGAATCCCAGGCCTTCTGATCAACAGGTAGATAATTAAGTAGAATCTGAAAGACAATAAAGCATTAATGTCACTATTCACAGCTCTGTTCTTTCAGCATACGCTTCATCATACTCACATAGCCAGAAAACTATTCCACAATGTCCAAATGCTACACAGTCAATTGAGTCTGGAACTACACCTACCAAATTCTGAGTAAAGGAAGCTGCCATTTCTGTTCACAAAGATATATTTTAAAATATCTTTAGAGCTTACCAGTATATATTTTTTTTTCCATTTCTGATAAGCTGCAAGATATACTGTATATGCTTGAATGTTTTTTTTTTACTTAGATTAGTATACATTTCTGTGATTTGTAAAAAGGTTCAACTTCCAAGTTCTGTTTATTTATTTTTTACTCATGATATAACTTCTGTTGCTCCAGACTGTAGGATGAAAGCATTTGTAAACTGCAACAGGCAACCGTCTGACAATGCGAACCTACCACTATGTCAACTGTACAAAGTCCTTTTACATTGATTCGAAATGCTGTTAAAACATACAATTCTGCAACACAACAGCTTACTACCATTTTCACTTAAAAAAAGCTGTATTTGCAAAATCACAAGCACACTTTGAAGGGAGCAGTTTACTTTTACATTGTGCAACTTATTTGTAGCTGCTGTGATCAGTCTTGTCCTGTACTGGCTGATTCACAGTGGAGGTTTTACTCACTTTCCAGCAAAGTGCACGGATGCCTCCTTCAAATGGGATTCCTGAGTAGATGGACAGAAAACACATATGGTTTAAAATATACCTTTGTATCAAATGTACTTGCATGGATTATTGACAACCCTTTTGGAATATTGAAGAAGGAATGAAGAGTTGATCCCATGATTTACAACACAGTGGCTTTTAGAGAACAGGTTTTTGAACAGTCCACAGCCCTCCTGTGAGACACAGACTGAGTAGAAAAAAATGGTGGTATTTTATCATATACATTGGTGAGGACCTATTACCCTATTGGCCTGAATATAAGACTATGATTTTTTCCCAATGGAAATATCCCAAAAATGGAGTCGTCTTATATTCAGGGACTATACTAGTTGACATTCAATGTTCTTTTTTCTGTAAATGGCTTTTGAAAAATGGGGGTCGTCTTTTAACCGAGTCGTCTTATATTCGGGACAATACGGTATATAAAGATACATTAAAGTGGTGATGTGGTCCTTTAAGAGCCTTTCACACAAGGAGTGATAAACACACGAGCTGTTGCCTGGATTTTCTTATAATGGTAATGTTACAACAAAGATAAACAGAACCCAGGTCTGGTGAATCGTGGGGGTGTACATGAAACGAGCACTAGCCTGACAAATTCAGGAGACCACGCTTATGTAAATATGCTTGCATTATTGCACCGTATCTCAACACAAGTGAAAATGGACTTGAGGCACGTTTTATTGCCATGCTCATGGTATATGAGTATGGCTGTGCTGCATAATATTCCTGTATAGAGAGTCTAGGAGTGATTTAGAAACTCCGCCCAAGACTCACCTATCAGACAAGGCTGATTGAGTGATTGGCGCCTTTTTGTGGCACCTGGGGGAGCGTGCCTCGGGTAGTCCAGGGTGAATGTGAGCAGAGAGAGAGAGACAACTGGAGGAGCAGGAGGTTTATTTCCCAAGTCTCTACGTAATTTGTTTCTATTTGATCTTATTCGATACCACTCCCTCTGGATGAACCCAGCTTTTTCTACAGTGGATTATTGGATCTCTCAAATCAAGACTTCATATTAAAAGGACAAAGTATCGCAAAGACTTAAAAGGGTGGTAAGAGGTGAAGACCTTACCATAGTCACGGCATAGTCCAGTTCGCATTGTCCTTTCTTTTGGACATTTGTGTTTAGTTTATGGATAGTGGCAAGAAACCCATTGATTTACAGTAAATCAGGACGGTATCAGGACCGGTGGCCTAACTCACCACTGAAACATAGCTCACGGAGTGTCTCCAGGTTGATGTGTTCTTCACTCAAGGCCACTTTGAATTCTTGTATCCTGAAATGGAACACAAAGCTGTTTATTGTTTTCTGTCTAAGTTATGTTAAAATGTTTTGTAAAAATGACTGGAGGGGAAAAAAAAACATCCAAAGGTTTTTGCCTGACACAAGTTGAAATATGGAGATTCAAGGTTTTCACTTCCATGTGCATTCAACAGGCTGTTTGTCACATAGCAAATGCTGCCTCATGATGTACAGTACAGTACACGGCTACTATCACTTGTCACATGACAGTCAAGCCTTACGAGTTGAGATATACTTGAAAGACTAGCAAACACCCAGAGGAGCACTTCAAACCAGTGTCGCCAGACATTGCGTGAGAAATAAGCGGTCAAACTAAGAGGTCTATGAAAACAAGCCCCAAAAGAAGCAACTAGGCCACATTTTGAGCTCACAACACATAGCGATGTGACGTGTTTTGAGGTCACAATTTTAAAACCTGCAGCAATCAATTTATAAGCAGCTTTACCAAAATACAAGCCCAAAGTCACTAGTAATAAGCAAACATGGCAACACTGCCAACTATCAGATAATGTTGATGGTATGAGCAGTAGATCACTACTGCCATCCATACCATCATTCACAATGACTCAACTACAACAACTCATGAGATGTCACCTAAAATGACGACATAATGCTTGAATGTAGGGACCTTAAATGACAAACAGCACATTTTTATCATTATTAAAAAGAAGAAAACAATATATAAACAAAGGTAATATCTCTTTGGCAAGGCAACTCCAAGACTCTCCTTGTTGAACCGGTAATTAATTCATTAATTTCCATTTAATCTGTAAGAAGTATTTGCTATTTTACTCATATTCAATGATTAACTAGCCCACGTTGTTTAATACAACTTGTAGCATACAGTAAATATGTGACATTTCTGTTCTGCCTGCATGCATCAGTTACTGTACATGGCCGGCCATGCACTTCTGAGAGAAAATTAATTTTGTCTATTCTGGCCTTTATTAGGGCTCAGGCTGAGGTTTTCAGCCTCGTGTGTTGGTCAAATGAGCTGCAGACTTTAGTGAAATGATGAGTTAAGCAGTTGCAGTGTTGTGTGCATTGTTGCAGTCTGGAATTTAACCACTGAACATCATTGTTCATAATCTGGACACGCAATGTCCATTACATAGGGAGGACTTGTAGCTATGACGAATAAGGCATGATTTATCTGCCAACAGCTTTCTTCTCAGAAAGGTTATTTAGTATTTATACATAAATTTGAGTGACTTATGTGAATAATCTTTAATGGAACCTATGAGATGCACTAAATGAGCCACCTTTCAACAGCAGCATCCTCACCCCACAGAACAGATAAAATGGGACCCTCTTGGGACATTCTGCTTTTTTCTGTTGACTGAATTGGAATACAGTTGGAATACAGTTTTAAGGGTATAATTGGGTAAAAAAAATCAATGCAAATCATACAATATAAGCCATTCACTCCAGGTTCTATGAAGGCAGGCAGCATACATCAAAACATTTGAGTTATCACGAGTTTCATTATCGTTGTCGCAATATTCAACAATGTTATCGCACATTGCGTGTTTTCCTAGTGTCGTTCAGCAGCCCTAGCATGCGTACAGCTGCAAATAACTTAAGTCACGCACTTGTGCAACAGTTAGTTAGTCATCGTGGACTAACTTGATTTTCGCTGATTTGCAGAGGGGAGAAACCCCCACCCTGCCTACTTGACGGTGACAGTTTTCTAATGTTGAAGAAAATATATGGTGTTTTTTGGTTCTCCAAGGTTTTGGGCTCCCGTCCCCATGCATGCAGCCAAGATTGATGGTTATAGGACCCATTTTTGGACCCCTACATCCACCTGCACTCTCGTAGTTAAAGTTGGCCCAAATCTTGAACTCTCGTAGACACATTTATTGAATGACATTTTCAATCTACGAGAACATTGGAGTAGATTGAAAATGTCAGAATCAATAAATACGTTTATGAGATTACGTTCCAGATTTCGGCTAAGTTAAATTAACAGAAGCTATATATTCCATCGTAGTCTGTGTGGTCCAAAATATTATTTCTTAAATGTGCGCCCATGGACTAATGCAAATCAAAGGTGGTGAGGTGAGGTCCTTGAAATGACATAAGTTTTAAAATAGCAGATGTACTGTATAATATAATAATCTAAGATATAGATTCTTGTAGATGTATTTATTGATTTTGACATCAGAATCAAATACAGTATATCTAGTTAGTCTAAAGATTAGGGAAAACTCCAGGTGTTTGTCACATAGTTGTGACATCTTATTCATCATGTGGCACACTGTAGGCCTATATTGAAATACACAGACTCATATTACACATTCAGCTGTTGGACCTTGTTTTAGGCTTTTTTTGTGCTCATGCACTGTCCCCAATGGTTATTTGAAAAACAGGAAAAGCCACCCCACAAAAGTGTCTGCAAAGACAGTGAGTGACAGTATTCTATTGTTGAAGAATCTAAAATATATGGTAGAGTCCTGGAGTCCAAGAGAGGGTTCCCCGGGATCCCCAGCTAAATGATTGACAGGGAACCAATTACCAAACTGGACCCATTACCTTTATACAGGTCCTATTTTACTGACACTTCATTTTTAGAATACATCCAGTCAGGGTGGGCGTGTACAGGTTTTAATAGAGCTTTTAAGTTTTACCCAGTTAACAGTTAACCGCAAAACTCGTGATTTGCTCGATTCCCATCATAATCAACTGTTAGTGTCATCATGAATAACAGCTTATTGTCTAGGTGGGGCGAACATAAGACAGTGATTCTGTCCGAAACATAAATGCCCAAACATCGGTTGCGATCTGATGGTCACGCGCACCGCACGATCTTGCCAAACCGCAAAAGCCATTGTTTATTTAGGCGCATCTCAACCGCTGCTGGTACAGAGCGGTTACTGTCTGTCAGTCAGGGTGTCTGTCTGTCTAATCTATCCTCTGCTAAAATGTGAACCGTCAGCATCGATGAGACATGCACTCGCACAGATCGATCGCGTTCAATTCGATAATCGATTTCCAAACATGCGCTCAACGACCCGATTGCATTTGGAAAGCCATGTTAACGACTCACCTGTTCCTGTAGGAAGTCGACATTGTTGCGGCGTGTGTTCTTTAATGGTTTTATTGTACAGTACTACACACACAGTCACAATAATAATAGTATGGCTTCAGTTCTTCCGTCTTCACTCGCTGCGTGATTCCATTGGCGCACCGCCAACACCCGCCCACGGACAGTTTGGAGGAATGTGATTGGTCCGTGCCGCGGGGTGACGTCACTTTAGTAGGCCGGTCCGGAAGTTGCCCGAGTCCGTGTAGAACAGGAGGTTCTTGTGTTGCCTTTACTTTAAAGGTGAGGCTGCACTAACTTGTCTGTCAGAAAAAGCAAAACCAGTCGGATCAATGAACTAGAAAGAAATGTTGATTGAGGATTAAATAGTGCCTTGGAATTTTGATGGGCTGAACCGCTATTCCTAATAAGGTGGTTTCTTTCTAAGACGATGTTGAAGGCAAAATCCACCCTATGTTTCTTTTATGTAGAGTTTTTTTTTTTGCACCATGGCACTACCTTCAGTAATCCAGGCAGAAAATAATAACCATGAATGCAAATTCGTATTCATCATGGTAGTTTTCCTCCAGGTAATGTACCAATGAATAATTTCTAGTGAATTACTTCCTGACAAACGACATGCCTTCACGGAAATTTGAGTGGTTGAGCTGTAGGGCCCCAAATGAAGGCACATGCTGTTTCCTGAAATAGTATTTGATTGAATTATACATAGCAGTTTGCAAAACAGAAACACAGTCCTACCCAGGACTCTGTGCCCCAAATAGCACATGCATATCTAAACAAGCTATTAGTGCACCATTTGCCCTTTTATAAGGACAAAAATCAGCCTGAAGTGACTTCACATAATGACATCACATCATGTTTACTGCTGTAAACAAGGCCATAGAGAGCTGCCATGACATAATTTCAAAACTCAAAGGCTATCAAGTAGCCCAAACCAAATATTAACTTCATACATTAATTAAAAGTAGGGTAAGTGATTTGAAATTCATCGTGTAGTACCAGCCTGGTGCACTAGGGGCGCCCAAGAGTAGCTACACTATGAACCTGCTGCTCGATCCTCATTGGAGGAGAATTCACCCTCCACCTGGGGAACTTTTATTAGCTCCTCTGCTAACGTGGGGGAGGGGGGAGCTCCATATATGGTCTGCACACCTTATAATAGAGCATTTTAACAGAAAAAAAATTGGGGTGATATCTGACAAAAGTGAAATCACTTCCCCTTCCTTTAAACATATATTGTTAGTGGTCTCAGAAAATATTCGAATTCATTGAGATAGGATTTGGGTTTTTTCATGACATAATCACCAAGATTGAAACAAAATAAGTTTTTAAACACTTACACTGGATTGAGAATATATATGAAAGTTTCACTTTTTGTGTTATATTAGGGGAAAAAATAACTTTTACACAATATTCTAATTCATTGAAATGGACCTAAGCCCACTCAAAAACCTGATCTGATCTCTAGTATTGATTTGGGTTACTTATAATGTACACCTTGTTTTATATCTGGCTGAACCTGTTTGAAAAATCCTTATGCCACTCTAAACAAGATGCTGGTTAAAATAAGGAAAGCACCTCAACAGAGAATTTAAAGCAACAGGGACCCCTGTTGATCAATGTAAGCCATTACTGACTGAACCAAAATGCATGGTTTAATCTATAAAAATGCCTCCCCATCCCCCTGTGCTTAAAAAAAAGAAAAAGAAAAAAAAAAATCAAAAGACGTGTCTACTTTCAATGGAACCAGAGGTGCACTACAACAGAACTGCAAATACACAGACATTTAATGGCAGGCTTGCTAAAGAGGTGGTGAAAGGGGCAATGTGGAGATATGAAATGGGTTCTTCTTTTTTCATATTCAGTGTGTGTCTCCAACAGTGTCTCATAGGAGGGCTGTGGGCACAAACTCGTCCACCAGTGACTTTATCAATGGGAAATCCATGAAAGCCAAATATATAGATATGTGGTGGTGAAATGGTGCGTTGACACACTTAAATGATTCAATCAATCACTGAGATGCAGCAGATTATGGTCTCCCAAAATAATGATGTTTATTTTATCGTGGAACCAAGATTGTTGTTACTACTAGTGAATGAATTAACCTAAATTAAAACTAATAGAGGGTCTAGAGGCAACTTATGTACAAACACTGTTTGTAAACCGATTTGTTTACTAACAGAATCTAACTCCACCTCACCTCGACTATTGACTCATTATGAAACTGCTGGAGACTTCTGTGCTGTGACTGCGAAACACTGCCTCGCCCCACACAACCAAGGCGAAAAATATAGCTATCTATCTATCTTGTTTTTTGGCTAAAAGGTTGCCTCTATTACCTTTAATGAATAAACCTTAAATTGTCCTAAATTAACTAACTCATACCAAAACTCATGGAGAGCAGAACATGTTTAATTGAATGCATTGTGATAATTTATGATAATGGATGTCCCTAAATAAATATTTTAAAAATGATAAATAAATGAACATTTTTTTTTCTGACCAGGGTGGGGGAAATTGTATGCCTTCAATATTGAGAGCACTGCAGCTTAAAGATGACAATGGAATACAACCACACTAAAGACATCATCTGTACTATCTAGACCTGACCATGTAAATAGAACTGCTGCATTTAAACAGACGTTAAATCTGATTTTTCACTTTCTTTTTCTGCATAATCTAGAGGAAAAATGTTGCCATTTGTCCTGAAGAGGCAAATAATTGACACAGATTGTGTAAACATAGAAAAAAAGAAAAGACATCTCTATAGACTGTTATAACTTGTGTAACTTCTAATATACTTCAATGTGACAAAACTCTGTACCCCCAAAACTCAATCAGTACCCCCTTTGTGACACTTACTTTGGCAATGTAAATGTCTGTTTTCTCATGCCAACAAAGTTCATTTGAACTGAAAATTGAATTGAAATGAGATTCAATGTTTCTGGAACACATACATTACTCACAGTTAGATAAATTAATAATTAAGCTAATAGGCTACTTAAAACACTAGATACAAAAACAAAGCAAAACATGTACACATACAATGATGATACAGCGGAGCATGAGGGTGATGGCAGTTCAGATGTTTAAACATCAGATTTAAACCTGGAATTACTGTATGTATTTTATTTTCTACCATGCAACAACCCTAGTTGGAGGTGGAAGACTAGAGAAAACGATTGCAGTTAAATGATTGCATTGTGTCTAAGACAGTGGTGGGCAATTATTTTTCCCAAGGGGCCAAATGAGATATATAAAATATTGTGGAGGCCAAGACTAAAAGCTGAACTAAAGTCTGCGTAATATTCATTTAATTTCAAGATAAAAGTCAGAGCCATTTTGACACCAGGGCCCACTATTTATTCAGCATTTGAGTCACGGACCACCATTTGATGACATTTTAGCCCCACAGACCCCAAAACTAAAGATTTCTTTTGCTTTTGTCCACAATTCCAGGCTGGATTTTGGACATTCTCTAGTTGGGTAGACTTTGGGCTAATTCACATGATGAATATTTTAACTCTTGAGAGCGTAAAAATGAAACCAAATACCTGCAAGGGTCCATTTGGTTTCATTTTTACGATCTCAAAGAGTTACATCTGCTTTCCATATTTAACTGGAACTTTCTCAAGGACCACTGGTGGTCCCCGGGCCGGTCAGAGTCAGCCAAAGGGCCCCCCGCATTTGGCCCCCGGGCCGCATGATGCCCAGGTATGGTCTAAGACATACAAAAACAATGCATAAATGCCATGTTCATGTTTTAGCCTTATTATACAGTTACTTACAACAGGGCCATATTTCTCACTTTCATATCAATTGTTTAATTAAACAGAAAATACTATGGCTAATTTTCCCTCAGTAGAAGTATTGCATTTCAAGGGATTTTATTTGGAAAATATACACCATGTGAAGTGAATCCCATTTTCTACTCAGCATCAACAGTTAAGACAGTTGATTGGGGTATTTATTTATTTTAATAGGATACTTTAATAGTTAGCTATAGTTAGTAATTCATTAAAATGTAGCCTCTTTATTTATTTATTTGTTCTATTTATTTTTTAATAAATAATGACGCTGGGAAAAAAGCATGTGTGGTATTGTTATTATGGAACAGTAGGGCGGGTCATACTTTTTTTATTTTTGAAATTCAAAATGCTTGGGTGCCTATTTTATGTTTTTGGGTATGGGGAATTCAAATATGATATTCTTTTTTTGATTGGACAAACCCTAGCTACATCTATTTGCATTTCTATATCAGTAATTGTATCGATTTTACCTCAATTATGAGATTTAAAATCCAAAGGAAATTCTAACATGTGGGGTGTCTAAATTATGTGTTTTTTGATGGAGAATTCAAATATAATATTGTTTTTTGGATAGAATAAGTCTAACCTACATTTTTCTGTACTTCAAAATTGCACATTTCGCCCGTTTTGACATATTTTTAGGATTTTTAAATACATAAAGGAAATCTTTAACAAAGTCAAATCAAATTAACCTATTTATTAACAATTCAAGTGCAGGTATATCTGAATAAAATTGATGATCAATCACAGTATCACTTTCTGAGCGTCCAAAGTCCTGCTTTGACTCAACCATACACATCAGCCGATCTTCGGAGCCCTGATTCCTTCATCCCTCTTTTCCTGAGAGAAGTAGGTAGAGTAGAAGCTAAGTCACCATTTTGACCACCCTCTCAATGCTTTGAGTGTGGCAAGGCCAGTTAGCCACCTCCATGGACCTGGATTCTCTCCACTCCCTAAATCATTTTGTCCTTATCCGTTCAGCAGGATTAGGATTTTTATATACTTAAAGGAAATATTTTATGTTGACAAAGTCAAATCAAAGTTATTTATTAAAAATTCAAGTGCATGTATATCACTGAATAAAATTAAGATGATCAATTTTCAGTATCACTGAAAATCACTGAACAAGTTCTCCTGAGCCCTGATTCCTCCATCCCTCTTTTCTTGAGAGAAGCAGGTACAGCGGAAGCCACTATGACCAGTTGACCACCCTCTCTCAATGCTTTGAATGTGCTGAATGTGCTCCAGTTAGGCACCTCCATGGGGGTTGATAAAGGTCTTCAGTTCAGGTCAAAGACACCTTTTTATCAGATAATCAATCCACCAATGTTGGATATGTTTTTCTGGTTCTTTTCATTGCCGTCTCTCACCTGAATGTCTCAGTCTTTTTATCCCCTGATGGCCAGGCTTCTCTCCCTCCCCACAATCATCTCATTCTGATTCTTGAGATGTTTTTGGAGGATGGCTTCATGATGGCTCCACTGTGTGGGCACGACAAGCAGCTTGGCATCACAATTCCCCATACCTCCTTTCTCTGGGACTTGTCACAGGCCAAGTGAAACTTTTGCTGCCTAGGACCTTCAATCCATCATCACTGTTGGCCCCTAACTGATTGATCTGTCTGACAAGGTCATTTAAGATGAAAGATCTTGACTGATCAACACTATGGCTATAGAATGGTTTATGCAGTCAGGGATAGTGATTCCTAGCTGCAAGGCTGGCTCTGAATGGGTCAGTAAACCACAGCTGCTGGCTCATTGCAACAAAAAGATATCTCAGACTCTGAATGTCAAAGCATGGTGAAAGTAAAGAATCATCTGCATCTGACAAATCTGAAGTGCATTGCTGAATACACCATTATTTTTACAGTCATGGAAAAATTATTAAACCACCCTATTATTAGACCACCATACAACGGTGGTCTAATATTTTCCATGACTGGACTGGACTGTCCCAGAGGAAGGATGTATTGGGCATTGTGATGCCAACTGCTAGATCTGCTTGTTGTGATCACAATGAAGCCATCCTTCAAACACTGCTGTGCCCAAAGGATCAGGATGAAATGGTTGAGGGAGTGGAGAGAATCCAGGCCATCAGGGGCAAAGGACCAGAAGCACGCAAATATGATGCTCCCAGTATGGTGTGTCAGAGTATCTCACCTGTGCAATAAACACCTCAAAGATTAAGACCATCAATCAAAACCCCCATGGAGGAGGCTAACTGGCCTTGCCACACTCAAAGCATTGGAAGGGTGGTCAAAATGGTGACTTAGCTTCTACTCTACCTAGAAGCTAAGGGATGAAGGAATCAGGGCTCAGAAGATCGGCTGATGTGTATGGCTGAGTCAAAGCAGGACTTGTTCAGAAAGTGATACTGTGATTGATCATCAATTTTATTTAGATATATCTGCACTTGGATTGTTAATAAATAGCTTAATTTGATTTGGCTTTGTTGATATAAATGATTTCCTTTATGTATTTAAAAATCCTAAAAAATAGGTAAAAACGGGCAAAATGTGCAATTTCAAAGTACAGAAAAATGTAGGTTAGACTTATTCTATCCCAAAAACAATGTTATATTTGAATTCTCCATCAAAAAACACATAATTTAGACACCCCACATGTTAATTTCCTTTAGATTTTAAATCTCATAATTGAGGTAAAATCGATACAATTACTGATATAGAAATGCAAATAGATGTAGCTAGGGTTTGTCCAATCAAAAAAAGAATATCATATTTGAATTCCCCATACCCAAAAACATAAAATAGGCGCCCAAGCATTTTGAATTTCAAAAATAAAAAAAGTATGACCCGCCCTAATGGAACAGTTAAATAGCATGTGAAAAAGATGATTTCATATAATTTCACAAAATTTATTTTAAAATTAGTATTATTAATTAAAAACGTTATAATGGGATTGGTTGTATAGTCTTCCTGCTCGTTTAATAAAGATAGAGAAAGAAAAAAAATCGTGGGCTGCCGCTCGACCAATGGGATGATAGGATCATGGTTTCAAAAGGAAGCAAGCGGCAGCATTTCATCAAACCAAAACAAGCACGCTACAGCACCACAACGTTACAGCAAGACTGTTAGCCTGTGACGCTAACTTATCGTTAACAACACTTCTTGAGGTATGTACATAAATGTCATGTTAATACAGTATCAACTTGATAGTATATTTGTGAAGAGAGGCCATAAACTTTGATTTTAACTTATAAGTGCAAGTGCAACTTATGAAATCGAAAAATGGTTAAGTAGCAACAAGCATTAGCGTTCGCCTGTTGATGATTTCTCGGTTAACTCGCTTTATCGGCACGATGAGGTTATGAATAGCCCTGTTTGATGGCTAAAATGCATCTATCATTTGCAGACAAGCATAACAGGTTAATGTTCTCTTTATACAGGAAACATGGCGACCGTTTCTTCTGCGGGTGGCGAAAATGCAGGCATTGTTCCTGCATTGAAGGCACGACCGAGACTACAGTCTGCTCCAGGTATGAAATAAGAGTGGAATAAATGGTTGTCATTTGTCTTCGGGTGTCCATGTATGCAGTGCCATCTAGAGACATGTAGGTACCTCTATGCTTTTGGCCTTTTCCACTGAGTACTAGATCTAAAAGTTTTTAGAGGCCTAATCTTGGATTACACGTTAATTAGTGCCTGTTTATACGTTTAACCCTTTCAGGACAGGAATCCAAATTTGGATTCTGTACAGTATTACAGAATAAACTTTTTTGATGCTGATATACAAATATTTCAAGTTTTTCAGAAACCTTAGGTCAGGCCTAAATTTAACCTAAGCAACATCTCACTTATGCTCAGTGGGTTATTATTACATTTCTGGTTACTAAAGTACTTTTCTCTTTTTAAGATGTCATGTTAAAGACCCCTTTAACTGGCAAAAAGTTCAACTTCAATACGCCTCAAGTGTCTCTTCGCAAGGGTTTGGGTGCTTTCAACAAGATCACTACCACTCCAGCTATAAACAGGCAGGAGAAATCTCAAAAGACACAGGTACCACTAATGGAAAGGCCCACATGAATTGTTCAGAAAATTGTGTGAATATCATTTTATTTTGTCTTTTATCTCCATAAGTACTAGGTGGACTGATGGTCAACTGGTCATAATGACTTTCTTCTCTATAGGAAACCGAGGTCAAGTGTGTTACTCAAACCAACGTGGAAGAATACCCGGATATCGAGAAATCATTTCCCTATGACCCATTAGGTAACCGTTCTCTCTCTCCCTCCATTTTTGTTTTTAACTGAGCTAGGAAAATGGTGAACTTTAGAACATGCATAACTTGTTTTCACAAATACAAAAAGGGTCAACCACGACTTGAGATTTTATTTGCTGTATATTAGTTTGTAGACCACCATGTGGTTGTAATGAGGCCTAATCCAAATGGAGTACTGGACCCTAGTTTAGTTTGCACTCCTCTTGGGTGACATTTTCAGTGAAGTGCCACCCAAGGGTTTCTTCAGGCTGATTTATTTATTTTTTGTTTACAGATTTCGAGAAGGAGTACATGCCTGAGTATGTGGTACCTCTTGGTTGCCTTCGACTTTCGGGACTGGCTAGTTACCCAAATATGCCATGTATCCCTGAGGACAACATTAAACCATCGTTTGAGGAAACTACTATGTGTCCCTTAGAGATGCCAGAAAGTCCAGGTATTTTGCCTTCCTCATGATGTCATGGGGGGGGGGGGGGGGCATGTTTGTCTGTTAGTGATATTGTTGGAAATCTCTGGTATCTTTCATATTTTATTTAATCTGTTTTTTGAATGTTGTTCACCCTTTCTCCCCAGACCATTGTGCAGAACTGGATGCCTTCCTTCAGACGATCAATGAGTTGACCATTGACTTTCCTCCTGAATGCGATTAAATATTTTATTTACTCGGTGACTCATTTAATGTTTTGAGATGTTAACTCTATTACTAGTTTTATTGTACTTTGACCTGTTGTATTGAATTGGGGTTTCCACACCCCCTTTTGGGCAATCCATGTTTGACTGTCATTGTGTGACAATGTTTTCTTAACTCTGGATTTTGAGTTGTATTAAAAGTTTTTTCCTAATATCTGTGAATTCTGACCAGTCTGTCTGAGAAGCAGTCATCCGTATGCCTGTAGATGGTCTTGTGACATAATCGGAGAGAGATCCCTGATGTCACATGTCATACTAAATGCGACTTGCGGGCACCAAGCTCATACAGTATGGAGATCCTAGGGACTTTGACATGGTGAGGAATAGGTGTGCTCCATAGCCGTTGCTTGCCACAGAAGCCCCTAGTAGTTAACAAAGCGGGTGACTCCCACCACCCGCTTCTACCGTTATCAAGCGATCATTCCCAGTAGGCTGCTATCAGCACCATTTTATCGATGACAGCATGTTGTCTGGCGCATGCTCACTGATAAGATGACAACTGTGACAACAAGATGACAACTTATCCACTGATAACGGTCAAATCTGCTTGCGGTTAGGTTTAGAAAAGGGTGTAGCAATGTTTGTAGCAAAACCCTAGACCCCTCCAACCGTAAGCCTAAATCCCTGACGCTCGACCACCTCACCCCTGCTCTCACAAGGTCCACCCTTCCTCTGGCATCTTTGGTATCCATGGTGACATTCCTCTACAGCGCATCTCTTGTCAACAATAACAAGACCACAAAAGCTGCGTTTTGCTATCTGAGGATATAGGCTCAGACTTGCACAAAGCTTGTTTTTTTTTATATTAAAAGTAGTATAATCCAATCGTTCTGTTAATTCTGACACCATGCCAGCAGTCTGTGTGCACGAGACCCTGACATCACTTTGTCTTATTTGTATATCGGATTTGCATGCAACTTTTCCATAGAGCATTTGACCAATTTCTGACTAAAATGTCAAACCAGCACTGCAGACATATATAGCCAACAAACTGGGTTGTCCTAGGCCCTCGTTGACTTCTCTAGAAGCGTCTACAATAACATTCTACTTAAAAGGCAGACATCTTGGGACAAGCAAGAATCTCTTCTTGCTTGTCTTTGTCTCTGGGGTAGAAGCTGTTTCTCTGTTATTTGTTTTAGCTTTTCTTGTCCTGTACCTTCTACCAGATCGTAACAGTTCAAATATGGAGTGTGTGGGGTGTGTGATGTCCTTAAATATGCATTTAGTGATTTGGAAACCCCTCCAGTACCCTGGGTAACAAGATGAGCACATGCACACACTCTACAACCCCCTCTCATCCTGATTGGATGATTGGATTTGGGTTTTTCTCCCAAAGCCCAAACTGAAGGGTTTTATGACCTCAGGGGCTCACTGGGGACAGGGAGGTACTTCTTATATGGTCAGCACACTATAGTAGGGAGGATTAGCCAAAAAAAGAAGAAAAAATGAATACATATTTTTGAATTAAGTGAAATTACTTACTAGACCTTTAACCTAAATTAATGAGTGAACCTAAATTTATCCTAAATTAACACCATATCGAAATCCAAGTTAATCAAGAAAATACAAATGTTTGCAGCCTTTACATACAGTAACAATGTAGCGTCTTAAGTGAAACATGCAGAACACTTTCTGTGGGAAAAGAAGAAGAAGAAAAAAAAACAATGTTGCACAACCCCCGGACCCAGTACTGTACTGTACTGTACTGTGCTTGTAGTGCAGGCTCCAGTCGAAAGGCTGTCTTTCTCCAGACCTGGCAACCCAGGAGGAGCAGCCAGGGGCAGCAGCAGCAGCAGGAGAAAGAAGGAGAAGAAGAAGAGGAGAGAAGGAGGAGGAGGAGCCTGTTGTTTGTTGACATCGGTGGAAAAAAAAGAGCGAGCAGCTCTCTGGATGAGTGAAGAACGAACAACACTGATGGGAAGAATAACAAAACACCGCAAAACAACACTATAACAACACACCGCACAACGCATCTTCCTTCCTCCGCGTACGCAACGCACGCTCACAGACAGACAGCGATCAGTCACACAGGCAGCGGCAGGGTAAAGGGACCTTCACTTAGAGTAGAGAGAGAGAGTGAGTACATGGCTACCGATGGCTACTAGCTAGCCCGTTGTAAAGGACACTGCTGCTGTTCTGGTCCGAACTCTACCTGATGCTGATGGATCTAGTGGCTACACCGCTTCAGAACTGAGTTCTGAAGCTCCGCTCTGACCCGCTTCTCGTTCTGTTGTGTCCAGCCTCTGCCTGCTGCACAACACTACACAGCAGCACAACACTACAGCTGTGCTGTTTGTTGTCATGTAAGTATATATACTGGATAGATATGGTGGTGGAGGTGGGGGATGTCAGAGTATTATGTATCCAGTCTGACCTCACGTTACATATGGCCATGGAACTGTGGCCCGGCCTGGCGCGGTGTCAAGAAGATGTAATGTAAACCGTTACCTGACTGAGGTCACAGTTTAGTAAGTAGACAGTGGGGGTTTTCAACATTTTGCATCCCAGGACCCACTAATTTATTCACTATGTCCTCAAATGCTGGTGGGCCACCATTTGAGGAAATTTTCGCCCCACAGATCCGAAAAACTAAAGATTCCTTTTGCTTTTGTCCACCACAATATCGATTTGGGAAACAAAACAGGCAAACATACAGAACAAAATGCCCATTTTATCTTTTACTTGTGTAGACTTGGGCTAATTCAGATGAAGAATATTTTTACTTTTGAGAGTGTAAAATGAACCCAAATAGATATTTGATTCACAATTCAATGCTGTATTTAAGAGAGATAACAGGGAAAAGTTGTCCAAAATATCAGTTTTAGAATCTGCTGCGCTCAATGACTCGCATTGGGAGATTGCGCCTCCTGGCGTGATCACAGAAGCATTACATCATAAACTCACGGGCCAACTTGATTGGTTCGGGTCTGACACGTGGGCGCCAAGCCCCCCCAGCCCTAAGGGATAAAAGCGCCTCAAACCACGCGTCATCATTCCTTGCATTCTTCTCAGTGAGAACACACGCATTCATCCCGAAGTCTACGGCGCTCAGTAGCGTTATTTCATCGGACAGAAGTGATTCTGGTACCACGAAAGCTGCTAAGCAGGCTGTGGGCTTCCCGGTTGCAGAACACCGGACAAGAAATTATTCTGCAGTGAAAGATTGTAGGCGAGCCTCTCTTTCTGCTAAAACAGGCTACAGTTAGCCAGCGGCTCAGGGCCCTGCTGCTTAGCCTAAATTAGCACGCCGACGAGGACAGCACGTTAGCCACCCGTCGCGACTCTAGCCATTAGCAGGAGCCATGGCAGAGTCCCACGCTGGGGCCCGAACAAAGAACCGGCGGCAACGCAGACAGGCTCGGGAAGATGGCTACGTTCCCCCGAAGCGCTGTGCTGACTGCGACGCACGCATGTCCGGGAAGGACAAGCACAACATCTGCGTGTACTGTCTAGGCTACAGCCACGCCTGGGACGGTATCCACGACAGAGGGCGGTGCAAAGTATGCGAAGCGACGGAGGAGCACCACCTTCGACGCAGGTTGGAGCGTGCGGAGCGAGCTCTCAAGAGAGAGCAAGTGGCGCGTCTGCGCCGCCGGGAGGAGGAGGCCCAGCGGCGGGAGGAGGAAGATACACGCCGCGCTGCTGCAGCAGAGGCGGCGGACCCCTCCCGCTACTCCACCAGCGACTACACTAATCGCCCTACAGCCGAGGAGGCCCGCCGGGCCGTCGAAGCGGCCGAGGCGGAGATACAGCGCGAAGCCGCCGCGCAGACCGCGCACTCCACTAACAATAGAGCGGCTGCTGCTCGCTGGGCGGAGAGAGAAGACGACGACGAAGAGGAGGAGGACGGCCGTGAGGGGGACGTGGAAATCGTCGACGCCGACAGAGACAAGAGTGACGCCTCATCTATGGAACGCGACAGCTCTAGCTCTGGCTCTGGTTCGTCACGGCTGCCGTCCTACTCCGACTCCGACAGCCGCTCGTCCAGTCGGGATGACAGTCCTGCGAGCCGCGACGCTGGCCAACGGACACACGGGGAAGCGACGCACGGGGCCCGTGCTGCCGTGTCCGACACTCAAGCTCGGCCTGTGGCGCAAGCTCAGGCTGCGGCACAGACCCCACCGAGCCAGCCTGCGGCGCAGGCCCCGCCGGACCAGCCCGCTGCACAAGCCCCTCGCCCTGCACTCGAGGTGGATCGTTCGGACATTATGTTGATCTTTAAGAAAGCCGCGGAGAGGGGCGACATAAAATGGCCGGCTGAAGAACAGCCTAAGAAAAAGACCAAGACTGTTTACCGCGCGTTCGACATGGACGCGCCTCCGCCTGAGACTAAACAGCGACTGCCTTATGCGGAGGGTTTCCTCGACATTTTAACCTCGTCGTGGAAAAACCCCCAGACGTCTTCCACTACACCACCCCACAAGATATATGACTGTGACCAGCAAGAGTCACTTGGTTTGGTGTCTCTTCCACCCATGAGCAGGTCCTTGGCTGCCCACATATTGAAAACGAAAGCGTCGAGCTTTGCTAAGGACCCCGTTTTCCACCGCACCGAGGATAAGGAGGCTTCACAAATCAACGCGAAAGCTTACAAGTGCACCGCAGCGGCTGCTAGATCGCTTAACGCCACTGCCCTCGTCTTAGGCTCGGCGTCGGTGCTGTTTAATACTTTCGGGGACGAGCCCTCCAAGTCCGACTTAGCGGAGCTCCGCAGATTTCACCAGGAGCTGCTTCACTTGGCGGAGGTCCAGACGGAGATGGTGGGCAGGGCCATGGCTCTCCAAGTCTGCATGGAGAGGGCCAGATGGCTCGACCTGGATCCTGATCTGGACCGCAAAACCAACCTGGACTGCGAGGTGAAACAGGAGCACCTCTTCTCTGGGGCGCTGGCGAAGGTGTCTAAATACCTCAAAGAGGAGGAGGAGGATAAGGAGATACTGCAGGCGCTTCGCTCGGGCAAACGGAGCGCCTACTATCAGAACTACCGTCACGGGAGGTCTTATGATCGGAACCGTGATCGGGCCGGTGGCAGATCTGGGCCCGGTACTTCGAACTCCAAGAACACCGACGCTCCAAGCCGGACTTCGTCCTCCGCGACTCGCCAGCAACATTTTAAACGGCGCGATAAGCGCCCGAAGTCATCCGCACCCCCGAAGCGCGAGCAAAGCGGTGGCGCAAAAGGGGGCAGCGGGCAGAAGAAGGGAAAATAGGATGTCGCGCCCCTCGATCTTTCGTCAGACAGACTGTTTGTTGTTCCTCGTGTAGGGGCCACGGGTCCCACACCGAGCGATGTTCGCGTTTCTTCACGGCGAGGTGTGGTGGCCACGGGTCACACACCGGACGCACAGCGTGTTCGCGCTTCGTCAAAGCGAGGTGTAGTGGCGGCGGACCACACACTGGACGCACCGGAGGTAAAAAAGGGACGTTTTGTTCAAATGCCATTACACGATGTGATACACGATGTAAGAGTGCAAAGTGCTGCTGCTGTCCCTGTCCTCCCTGTCGTGAGAAACGCTTCAATAAAGTTGTTAATGAGGAATACAAAACGTCTGGTTATTTGCCGAAAGTTGTTGCTGAGGAATACAAAACGTCTGTACAATCTTCGAAAGTTGAGGGGCGATCTGGCAAAACCTATGAGCCTACGGGACGGTTCCAGCCCACCATTAAGGGCTCTGCGTCAGAACCTTCGGGTTCTGGCGCAGGACGGGACCACCACTTCAAAATTTGTAGAGGGTCCCCGTGCATCACGGGCTCTGCGTCAGAACCTCCGGGTTTTGGCGCAGGCCGGGACCACCACGCCAAAATTTTTAAAGGGTTTCCCGTGCGTCACGGGATCTGTGTCAAAACCCTCGGGTTTTGGCACAGGCCGGGACCACCACGCCAAAATTTTTATTCATCAGGAGGCGCAGAATGCCGTCCTGACAAGCGGGGGTGCTGCTCTACAACAAATAAGGACGGGGACTGCCGTGAATCCCCTGGCGCAGCATCTACAGCAGTGGGAAGCCTGCGGCGCGCATCCGTGGGTGCTCTCCACCGTGGCCAAGGGCTACAGGCTACAGTTTGCCACGAAACCACCGACATGCGAGAAAGTCCTTTTCTCACAGGCCAGTGGGCAGGCGGGCGACATCCTTCACGACGAAATACTCTCTCTGTTGAGCAAGGGTGCTATACAGGAAGTAACCCCCGGTCAGAACCTGAACGGTTTTTACTCCCGGTATTTTCTGGTGAAAAAGAAGGGGGGGGGGGTGCGTCCCATTCTGGACCTACGCGCTCTCAACAGGTTCCTGAAGGTGTTCCGTTTCAAAATGTTGACGAATGCCGCCCTGATACGCATGGTGCGCGAGGGGGACTGGTTTACGTCAATAGATCTGAAGGATGCTTATTTCCACATTCCTATCTACCCGCCGCACAGGAAGTTCCTACGCTTCGGGTTTCGGGGGAAGATATACGAATATCTGGTACTCCCGTTTGGAATGTCCTTGAGCCCTCGCGTGTTCGTGAAGTGCACGCAAGCGGCGTTCGCCCCTCTACGGCAGCGGGGGGTGAGAATGGCGAGCTACATAGACGATTTTCTTCTAAGTTCAAACTCAGAACGTCAGGCAAAACTGCACACCGAGATGGTTATAAACCATATGGTGTCTCTGGGTTTCAATGTAAATTTCGCCAAGAGCGTAACCGTGCCGACGCAGTCGATAGACTTCATAGGCATGACGCTGGACTCGACCACGTCCACAGCACGCCTCTCCCGAGACAGAGTGGAATCTATCCAGGCGTGTGTGACGTCGTTCGGGACGGGACGCAGGGTTCCGTTTCGGCGGTGCCAAGTGATGGCGGGTCTTATGGCGTCTGCAGTAGCCGTGTTACGGTTAGGCAGATTACATATGAGACCTTTTCAGAGGTGGATGCAGGCACTAGGGGTGCCAAATCGCCTCGGCCATCGTCTAGTCACAGTGACTGCAGACTGCGTTTTAGCCCTGAGACAGTGGGGAGACGAGCGCTTCCTGTCCGAGGGCGTGTCCATGGGGACGGTGGTCTCCAGGAAGGTGATCACCACAGATGCCAGTCTGACCGGTTGGGGAGCCACCCACAACGGCATGTATGCCAGGGGGGTGTGGGACAGCGATCTCAGGACTGCCCACATCAATTATTTGGAGCTGTTGGCGGTTTTTCTCGCCCTGCAGCACTTCAAGCCCTGGGTGAGGGGTTGCCATGTCCTGATCAGGACGGACAACACCACGACGATGTGCTATATCAACAAGCAGGGGGGTCTCCGATCTTTGAAACTGCATGTGCTAGCACGCAAACTGATTTTATGGTGCGACAAGCACCTACTGTCCATCAGAGCGTCTCATGTTCCGGGCGTGCAGAACAGGGGCGCGGACCTGCTCTCCAGGGGGCGTTGCCATTATGCGGAGTGGTCCCTGCATCCAGCGGTGGCAGCCCAGATCTGGGAGAGGTTCGGCAGACCACGGGTGGACCTGTTTGCATCAGAGGAGGACAGGAAGTGCCCTCTATTCTTTTCCATTCGCGGGACGGCGCCTCTGGGCCTGGACGCGTTAGCACACGACTGGCCCAGGGAACTGCTCTATGCATTCCCTCCTCTGTCTCTCATTCCTCCAACTCTGCAGAGAGTGAGACAGCAGCGCCTGTCCCTGATTCTGGTGGCTCCGGCGTGGGGCTGCTGGATGTCGGAGGTGGTTCCACTTCTATACGACCATCCATGGCGACTTCCGCTGCGCAGGGACCTTCTGACGCAGGCAGGAGGAGAAATATTTCATCCTCGGCCGCAGAGCCTGGAACTATGGGCTTGGCCCGTGAGAGGCTGAATCTGAGAACCGAGGGTCTTTCTCAGGGAGTTATTAACACCATTCAGAGTGCGAGAGCCCCCTCGACGAGGGAGGCTTATGACGTACGATGGCGTCTTTTTGAGGAATGGTGTGAAAAGGAGCGTGCGCATGTGGAACCGTTTCAAGCTTCAGTGAGGGACATTCTGTCTTTCCTCCAGAGCTTGTATGACAAGGGTTTGAAACATAACACGGTTAAAGTATATTTGGCGGCCATTTCGGCCTGCCATGTTGGCTTTGGAGATGGCACAGTGGGCGAGCACCGGTTGGTGCGTCGCTTTATGAAGGGTGGGTTGCGTCTCCACCCGGTGTCCAAGTCTGTAGTCCCTTCCTGGGACCTAGCGGTTGTGTTGGATTCCCTTTCTCGCCAGCCGTTTGAACCTCTGGAGAGAGTGTCTATGAAGTTGCTGTCCATCAAGACGGCCTTCCTGTTGGCGGTGGTGACCGCCAAGCGAGTCAGTGACCTCCATGCTCTCTCTCAGAGTGCAGAGTGCATGCGCTTTGATGACGATGGTTTGAGAGTGGTTGTCAAGACTAACCCGGCGTTCGTGCCTAAGAACCACCTGACCAGCCCTGTTCCGGTGGAGCTGAGGGCGTTCTGTCCGCCTCCGTTCGCCTCTGAGGAGGAAGGAAGGAGGCATAACCTCTGCCCGGTGCGGGCTCTTAGAATCTATGTGGACAGGACGAAAGGGACTAGGACTACTAATCAGTTGTTTGTCTCTTGGGACCCTAAAGCTCCTGGGAAACCTGTGTCAAAGATACGGCTTTCCCAGTGGATAGTGGAGGCCATTGAACAGGCGTACTCCTCCAGGGGTCTAGTACCGCCTGTGGGTCTGAAGGCACACTCTACTAGAGCGATGTCGGCATCCTGGGCCCTTTGCAGAGGGGTTTCGATTCAGGATGTGTGTGCGGCAGCAAGTTGGGCGTCTTCGTCCACTTTTGCCAGGTTTTATAGGCTAGACGTGACCGCGGCGCCAGTGGCACAGGCGGTCCTCAGCGTGGCCTCTGCGTAGTGGGTCTTTGCCCCACTTTATTTCCCGTGGCGATAGTGTCTGGCCCGGGGTGGTGGACTTGGGTCCACTAGGTTTGAATGGAGATACGGCTGCCCTAGCGGTGGTGTATGGTCCTATGAAAAATCTACGGGCGGAGTCTTGGACTGAGTCCAGGCTTCGGGATTCAATAAGGGAGTTTATTATGTCTCCCAATGCGAGTCATTGAGCGCAGCAGATTCTAAAACTGTAGGTTACGAAGGTAACCCCTGTTTTATAACTGCAAGCGAGATGACTCGCCAACATCCCCTTCTTGATGCTTGAGAAGAATTCAGGCTGGGTTTGGAATGATGACGCGTGGTTTGAGGCGCTTTTATCCCTTAGGGCTGGGGGGGCTTGGCGCCCACGTGTCAGACCCGAACCAATCAAGTTGGCCCGTGAGTTTATGATGTAATGCTTCTGTGATCACGCCAGGAGGCGCAATCTCCCAATGCGAGTCATCTCGCTTGCAGTTATAAAACAGGGGTTACCTTCGTAACCTACAGTTCTACTGCATGCTCTAATTATTCAGTAGACATATCGTAAATTAAGTAATGCAGATGTTTAGCAATAATGTAATGTGTAATTTAATGTTAGTGCTAAGAGTTTAAATGATCTTTAAGGGTCAAATTGGTTACCAACTCTCCATCATTTAGCTGGGGTCCACCTGGAACCCCCTCAAGGGCCACTGATTAAAAAACACTGTTATAGGATGTTTAGTTTAGTTTAATTCTGATATTGTCCAATGCCAATAAGTGTCTGCAATCTGCATCTATTCCTATTACATACTATTACACTGTAACTCACTGTTGTGGTAATGTCAGAGTAAATGTATCATTCTGATCCGACGTTACTTTACATGTAATTATAGTACTGGGTCAAAGGAGGTCTGTCCAAGTAAAACATATTGGATCTAAATTTACATTGTACCGGTATGTGTAACTATATATGTCTTGTGGTGATGTCAGAGTAAATATAGACTATCTGATGGCATGACAGGCAGCCACATAGCAATAATATTATCATACCAAATGTCTCCTTCATTACTAAATGTTGATTGTCATCTATATAGGACCTACAGTGTGCTAATTTCAGGTTTATATGATAAGTATCACCGGTTCATCTTGATTTAATTTATTTGAACTACTAAAGTAGCAATATAATACAATGTGAAAGCACTGTCAAAAGTTGAAGTGCAAAAGAAATAGCCATACCTACACTATAGTATAAAACCATTCTAAAACTATTCAATTTGTTGGGTGATCCATTTCACAATCATGATGGTGATAATGAATGTATACAGAAATCTTGACTACAAAATTCTTTACAGATACAAGAGCATAATAGCATAACAATAGCATACAAGTTAAGTATGTAATTACCAATGCATTACTGTGTTGTTAACTTTTACGTTAGCTGGTAAAGGTGGGGCTAACTTTGATGCACTGCTTACCATATAATAATAATAATAATAATAATACAATAATGCAGCAGTTTTCAACCCATTTCATATCAAGGCTCATTATTTATTCGGCATTTGAGCTGCAGGCGGCAGTGGCTCAGGGGTAGAGTCACCGGATGGTAACCACAAGGTTGCCGGTTCGATCCCGGGCTACCGCAAAGTTAGTGTTGATGTGTCCTTGAGCAAGACACTGAACCCCTAATTCCTCCTGATGTGCTAGTAGGTACCTTGCATGGTTTCCACTGCCATCAGCGTATGAATGTGTGTGTGAATGGGTGAATGTGATGGACAAGCTATAGTATGTAAAGCACCTTGGATAAAGGCCCTATATAAATGCACCATTTACTATTTACCAGACGAGCATTATTATTATTATTTTCTAGAATTGGTGTCCGTGACCTTGCCGCCCGCTCGCCTCGACAAGGACCGACCACTTCATCTCCCCTCCCCTCCCCTCTCCCCTCTTCCCCCTTCCTGGGCGGTAGACACCAGCAAGCCAACCAGGGGAGGCGAGCAGTCCACAGCCAGCCAACCAGGGGAGGCGAGCAGTCTACAGCCAGCCAACCGGGGGGAAGCGAGCAGTCCACAGCCAGCCAACCAGGGGAGGCGAGCAGTCCACAGCCAGCCAACCGGGGGGAAGCGAGCAGTCCACAGCCAGCCAACCGGGGGGAAACGAGCAGTCCCCACTCCCATGACGACCATGGCGTGCAAAGCGGAGGACAACCCGGACACCCTGATGACCCTGTGCACCACCTACTGCCTGCGGAACCTCCGCAAGACCATGTGCTACCCCAGCAACCGCAGCAAGCTGTGCCTGCGCTCCGACATCTTCCTGCCCAGCGAGATCTGCGACAGGCTTGTCAACACGTACGTTAATCCCACACACACACTTCAATATGTGCGAAAAGGAGAGCTTTGCCCTGCCTCTTTGCTGCTAACACAGTGTTGCCAACTGCCAAAATCCAAAATGCACTAGTGGCACTTGCAAAATCCACTAGAATGCACTAGATGCTTGGCTGGAAGGATTAGGATTTTGATACAGATCAAAATGACCATTAATCTACATTCTCTATTTGTGTAGACTTTGGCTAATTCACATGAATATTTTAACTCTTGAGAGTGTAAAAATGTTTTCATTTTTACGCTCTCAAAGAGTAACATCTGGTTAACCAACTGTCCATCATTTAGCCTGGGGACCGCTGGAGGAGGTCATAGGAGGAAAATGAGGAAAAATGAGGGTATTATCTTTGGTGCCTGTCAATCAATTTCGCCCCAACTCACCAGCCAAAAAGCACTAGATTTTTCCGGCAGGAACTTTTCACTAATTTTGGCGCTAGGGCGGTCTGGAAAAAGCTACATATAGTGACAAATAGGCCAAGTTGGCAACACTGGCGAAGGGCTAATTAGGTCTTGATCGAGGAGGACACGTCAAAACCAACTCTGGGGGAGTCCAACTGGGATACTAAGCCACATAAACAATGCCAAAATAAACAATTCATTCTTTGATGATGTATTTGAGAGAGTCCTCCTGTTCTGTGTAGACTGGCTGTCCGTGGTGGCTGACCGCAGTTGTGGAACAGGTACATGGAGCTGGTGCACACGGACAGTACCTTTGAGCCCCAGGAGGGCTTCTTCCAGCTGTTCTCAGACCCCCGCAGCACCAGGCTCACCAGGGTGCGTCTGAGGGAGGACTTTGTGCGCGACAGAGACCTGGAGGCCATCCGGAAGCAGGTCAGACACTAGTCCAGCCTGAGTAGTGATTCTCAACCTGTTTCATTTCAAGGACTCCCAGTTTGACATGCGTTAGTCTACGGATCTGGGATCCAATTGATATTGTAAAATCACTGTTGATTTAACTCTTAAGAGTGTACAAGTGGAACCAAATGGACCCGTTACGGTCACTTTGGTTCCATTTGTACACTTTCAGAGTTACAGACCTATAATGGTCCATTTAGTTCCAAACTATTATTTTACTTCAGACACCACTTTGGGAACCACTGGTTTATATCGCATCTGCATCTTCCAACCTGAGTAGTGACTACGGCTGTACCCCAAAGCTCGGGATTCTAACCATCCACTCGTTAAGGTCAAACAATAATGAACCTGAACCATTCGTATTTATTTATTTTTCTTCCCCCTCTAGAAGAGTGCGGCATTGAGGGGACAGAAACGCCTGAATAGGGACAAACTGGAGTTGGAAATGCATTGTTTTCAATGAAGGTGCCCCATTCTCAATAGAGGTCTATGTAGGAGAGCCGTAAACAGCCTGTTACCCGTGTTGGAACGGCACATGATACATCCAAATTCCGGGGAAAGGAGAGCGGTGCCTGATGTATTCACTGATGTCAATCACATCTCAGAGCAGTAGAAAGTTCCTCTACCGTTGAGGGGGGGGGGGGGGGGGGGGGGGTCAGACAGCATGCTTTTTTTTACAACTTAATTAGAGGCGAACATTCTCAAAGCTCGCTCAGAAATTCCTGACGATGCTCGAACCCCAAAATCAGGCCTATGGGACAGCACTAGTAGTGACATACCTACTTTGGTTCCCACTTCAGGGCAGGAAGTGAGGTGGCGCTATTATCTTTATAGTGATTATAGTAATCAATCAATCAATCAATCAATCAATCAATCAATCAATCAATCAATCAATCAATCAATCAATCAAGCAATCAATCATTATTTATATTGCACATTTACAGAATAAAAATAAGTAGAGCAGCAATGTCATCATATGTTGACAACTTGACATACATCATCTCATTCTGACCAATGTCTTAAATGTTTGTGTTTACAATAACCCTCAAAGCTGAGCATAGGACGGGCTAGTGCCCCACAAAAACATTCCGGTATGCCATTATCAGTAGTGCTCCTTTTCATGTCAAGGACCTTTTAATTTAATTGTTTGCTTTAAAAAAATAAATGTATTCAAAAGATTTTGCACAGATTTTCAAGCACCCATTGGTGCAAATTTGCGAAACGGGCCCTTCTGGGTCAAAACACTCCCATGACCTTTTTAGATTTCCAAGTCTGGGCACCGATCCAGGGAAATGTTGGCATAGTCACGCACATGAATGTAAACAACTTTAATTCCCTGCATGCATGGACAAGTGACTGACGTACATTTTGTATAAGTTTGCCTTGCAACTGTCAAAGCAGTGAGGAGTGCTTTAGGGGGCTGAGGTGGAGTCACAAGAGGTGAGTTTCAGCTATACGGTAGACAATGAGTCTATGAGGTAGTGTTGATGTTGACCGCAACATTTGATTTAGTCTTTGAATAAAATTACATTTTTAGCTGTCTGAAATGTTACTTTTAGTCTAATCTTGATCTAATCCTGATCAAAGCAACTTGGGAACTGCATTCCCTAGCTGCGTATACTTCTTGTAAATGAGCTAATGCAGATGTTTAACTCTTGAGTGTACACTAGCTCCATTTGGTTACCAACTCTCCATTATTTAGCTTGGGACATTGGAAAACAACTGGCTTAAAGCAGTGGTTTTGTCCTTGAATGGGTTTCAGGTGGTCCCCAGGTAAAAGATGGAAAGTTAACCAGTCATGTAACTCTTGAGAGCATAAAAATGAAACCAAATGGACCCTTGCGGGTCCATTTGGTTTTCATCATCTGAATTAGCCCAATTCTACACAACTAGAGATCTAGCTTTGCCTGTTATGTTTCTGAAATCCAGCCTGGAATTGTAGATAAAAAAAAACAGAAGAAATCTTTAGGTTTTGGGTCCGTGGGGCTAAAATGTCACCAAATGATGGTCCGTGGCTCAAATGCTGAATAAATAGTGGGCCCTGGTATGAAAAAGGTTGAAAAACACTGGGTTAAACTATACAGAATAGTATGCCGCTTCCATTCATTCATTGATCTCCAAGCCCAAACACAATCTCTTGACTTAACCTCTGGTCTTGGTATAATGTGCAGAGCCTCAGCCAGGGTGCTTTTGGGACAAACATGACTTGGAGTGTGCAGGAGGAATTGGGGTTGTAGGGGTGGTGGAATTTGTCCTGGGGGAAGGATTACATATAATGGCTTTATGTTCTACAATACAGGTTTAACAGTATCAGTATCTACATGAGGTTGTTGTGAGTGTGATAGCAACAGTATTTACTATTTACTAGACCAGTGGTTTTCAACCTTTTTGACACCAGGCCCCACTATTTATTCAGCATTTGAGCCACGGACCACCTTGTGATGACATTTCTATCCCCACAGGCCCCAAAACTAAACATTTGGATGGTTTTGTCTTTTGTCAACAATTCCAAGCTGGATTTGGGAAACAAAATAGTCAAACATAAAGATCCAAATGACAATTAATCTTCTACATTCTCTAGTTGTGTAGACTTGGGCTAATTCGGATAGTGAATATTTTAACTCTTGAGAGTGTAAAACCAACTTAACATCATTTAGCCAGGGGACCACCTGGAATCATCTCAGGGACCACTGGTGGTCCCCGGACCACCTGTTGAAAACCCCTGTTCTACAATACAGGTTTATCAGTATCAGTATCTACATGAGGTTGTTGTGAGTGTAATAGCAACAGTATTTACTATTTACTAGACAATAACACTGTTCCGTTCAAAGGTTGGGAATGAACTTGAAACTGCAATCTTATCGTACACCATTTTAATGACTTGAAAAACAGCGTCCCTATTCTGGGACAAACAATGAAGCGTTGCTATGTGACGCAAGCTTGTAGATCGTCTATTTATGGCATATAGATTTGGTCTCGAGGGGGGGAAGAAAAGCAGCTGACATCGTATAGAGCCCAGAGCGACTCCAGTGCATGGAATATATAGGGTTCAAAGTGGATCAGTAGGAATACCTTGCTGGATGCGGCTGTAATCCATTGGTTTAAAAAGTACTCGCATTGTTGAGTTAAGTGAAAGTATAAATACTGCAAAGCTTCTAGGGTGCGTACTGTGTACGCTTGTCTGACATCTAAATTCTCTGACAATCAATAGTCTGACATTTGTTGCCTGAAAGGTTTAAATATCTGCTTTTTACTCCCAACAGTTCGGAACAAAAAGTTGACTTGAGTAAAATTACAAAAAGTATTCGCATCAAATGGTACTTAAGGATAAGAATAAAAAGTAGATTGTTCTTATTATGCATAATTTAAAACATTTCAATGTATACAAACTCCTCTGGAAATAACAGCTCTGCAATGTGATGCATTGTATAGACAGGATTTTGTTTCAAAATGCCTGTAATAGTTTATTAGAGTGATAGTATCATATGTGCCTTTGGAATGTATAGTGGAGTTAGAGAACATTCAGTATAGTGTAATATACTTAGTTACTTTACACCAGTGCTGTGATCACCCCATACATGGACCACAATTCTACTAAATCTTCCTGCCGGTCGATTACCCAAGAAGGAATAGAAAACCCAGTGCACAGATGAAGACAGTCAGATTAGATCAGAATGAATGCATAAATCAGTCAAGGACACGACAGCCCTGTGCCGTCAGGACATGAAATAACAACAAAACATTTTTTCCCGTCTGCCCGACAGCAAAGATTTGTCCTATGATACAGATTCAGTTTGAGTAATATATACAGGAATAATTACGTTTCCAGGTGCAATCAAGGACATGACACCTCCAGTGCAGAGCAGACTCACTCCCCACCACAGTCTGAAAACCCTCTCTTCACTAAGCATTTTGACGCTGTTAGTTTTAGTTTGTAATTACTTTGAATAAAATGTCATTTAGTTTTATATGTCATATTTTATAATTGTTTTAGTCAACAATATCTCTAGAACATTTTGTCAACGAAAAAATATTGTCGCTTGTAGATCTGCTATTTCCAGAGCGCAACAACCGAGCACATACAGAGACACAAAGCTGGCCAAAAGAGGTGCTAGCTCCTCAAAAAGCGGTAAATTAATAAACATGAAGTGAATCGGCAACCTATATCTGCCGATATCGTATCGAATCGGCAGGTAAGTGAATCGTCCCACCCCTACTATATTCTGCTAATCTTGCAAGACCCTGATTAATGTAACACAGTGGTTTTCAACCAGTGGTCCGGGGACCACCAGTGGTCATTGAGCAGGTTCTAGGTGGTACCCAGGCTAAATGATGGAAAGTTGGTTAACCAGATGTAACTCTTTGTGAGCGTTGAAATGAAACCAAATGGACCCTTGCGGGTCCATTTGGTTCCATGTTTACTCTCTCAAGAGTTCAAATATTCACCATGTGAATTAGCCCCAAGTCTACACAACTAGAGAATGTAGAAGATTAATGGTCATTTTGATCTGTATGTCTGCCTGTTTTGTATCCCAAATCCAGCCTGGTATTGGAGACAAAAGCAAAATAAATCTTTAGTTTTGGGGTCTGTGGAGCTAAAATGTCCTCAAATGGTGGTCTGTGCCTCAAATCCCGAATAAATAGTGGGCCCTGGTATCAAAAAGGTTGAAAAGCACTGCTGTAACATAATTATATTGCTACTGTTTCGAGACCTGATCGAGTAATGCAACATATACAACTGTATTTACTGCTACTGTTACAGGACCTGATCGAGCTGAACCTGACCAGCTGCAGCAGCCTGTCGGCGCGCAGCCTGAAGACGCTCACGTGCTTCCGGGACACCCTGGTGTCGCTCAGCCTGTTCGGCTGCACGCAGATCTTCTTCCGCAAGGGCGGAGCCCCGCTGGCGTGCGGCGAGGACGTGGGCGAGGGCGACGAGGATGACGTGAGCCCAGTGTCACGGCAGGCGCTCGAGACGGACTTCCACTTTGAGGTAGGCGATAGGGATGTTGGGACGGGACGGCACGTGACTGGCGCAAGCTTGTAGCAATCACAAGCTTGAGCTTGTAGATCGGCTAATTTTGCATGACACACCGAATGACGAAGTAGGCCGTTTATTTACGATAAAAAAGATAATAGGCTTCTGCACGACCGTATATGCAATGGGCCTTATTCACACGGCAGCCATCTTACCATTTAGCAAGGTTCATTTTCCCATTACAGCCCATTTATGCAAACAGAAAAGTCTGATTGTATTACACAACGTCAAACTCACCACAGCTGTTCCAAAAACTCACATTTTTCAAAGGACAAGGCTTTAGTGAAAACAAGTGCCCCCAAACTAATGGCAAGATGGCTGTGCTGTGAATATGGTCAGTAGCTACAAGCTTGAGCTAGATCAGGTATTTTGCTACTTTTGTGTGACATTGAATGGCGAAGTAGGCCATTCATTTACTAAAAAAGTCAAAATAAGAGGCATTATATGCAATTTGGCTCTCTGGAGTGAGTGTGGAAATAATAATGGCCCTCCCCATTATCAACAAAATTGCCCGCCCCTGGTCCAAGTAGATAAACGCAGGTATGAGAGACTTGGGAAGTCCTTTGTGCGTGTTTTTGTGCCCGCCTGGCAAGGACTACCATAGCATAACCTGGATTTACTTTTCTTTTCTTTTTAGCAACAAACAACTTCAACTCCGATCTTAAGACTCTAGATCTCAGAGCATTCTTTTGCTGTTTAACTTTTCTCTTGTCTCTCCTTACGACAAGCTGAAGTATTGCACTTGTTGTAGTTCACCTTTTTAGGCGCAGATTTTTAAAAAGCAGACAGGTGGTCCCCGGACCACCTGTTGAAAACCCCCTTATATATAGTATAGTTTATATGATAAAATATATACTATTCATCTAAACCTCTCCTGCGCTCTGTGTCCAGGGCTTTGAGCGTCTGCGCATGCTCAACCTGGGCGGCCTGTCTGACGAGGTGGACGCAGAGGCCCTGCTGCGGCCGCTGCGCTCCCTCACCTCCCTGGACCTGTCCCGCGTCACGCTGCAGCGCACCGCCTTCCTGGCCCAGTGGAAGGAGAGGCTGGTGTCTCTGGTCCTCTACAACATGGACCTGTCGGAGGAGCTGCTGGCCACGCTGCTGGAGCTCACCAACCTCAGGTCAGAGACGCATGCAGGCTTACTTTGGGATTATATTTTTATTAGGGGTGGGACTCGATTAAAGTTTTAATCTAATTAATTTGAAGCATTGTAATTAATTAATCTCAATTAATCACATATCAATATTTGACCCAAGAAGCTTTTTTTGGTCACTTAAAACAGGTCGGTATATAGTGTGAGTGAGGTTTTTCCAAATCAAAACTATGTGCCTAAACTGTCTGCGAGACTTCACGCTTGTCTGAAAGTTGCGTTTTGTGCTAGGGAGCTTGCAGGAAGAAGGAAAGTACAACTGCACACAAGTGTGAAGTGCCATTGACGACCAGTCAAAGAGTCATGTGACACAGACTGTGCATCGTTTTTCTCAAGCTTTTCCGCCTGCAATGTGGGTGCAGTCTGAGGGTGAGGGTTAGAGATAGGGTTAGTAATTTCATAACAATGAGGGGGCAAAATATTGGGAGGTCGGATCAATGGCAGGTTACCATGATCGGTACCCCTGAAATTCGTTTTCAATCAGTGGACGGGACCACCAGTGGTCCTTGAGAGAGTTCCAGGAGGTCCCCAGGCTAAATGATGGAACGTTGGTTAACCAGATGTAACTGAGCGTAAAAATGAAACCAAATGGACCCGCAATGATCCATTTGGTTTCACGTTTACAATCTCAAGAGTTAAAATATTAATCTGAATTTAGCCCACTTAGTTAAGCAGTCTACAAAAGTAGCGAATGTAGAAGATTATTGGTCATTTGGATCTGTAGGTTTGCCTGTTTTGTTTGTGAAATCCATGCTGGAACTGTGAATAAAGTGCTGAATAACTAGTGGGCCCTGGGATCAAAACGGTTGAAAACCACTGCAATTATATTACAAAAATACACATTGACGACAAAGAAAAACAAAACAAAAACAAAAAAAGATTATGGCAATGAAAGTGAAAGGAAAAGACAAGGATGGTTGGGGTGGTGAATAGTAAATCAAATAAGAATATCTAGAATATATCTAAATACTGTACCAGTATGCATATTACAGAGGAACATACAACAGTGTTACCAGTGTTACCTTTAGTCCTTAGAATTCAGTTTAATGTAGGTCTTTGTCACATTTTAGCCATCTGAAGTCTGAAAATACACTTTGCTCGGCCTTGATGGCGTGGTAAAAGTTTGTAACTCGTGATGTCTGATTTTATTATTTTATTTTATTGGTTGCATGCTGAAATATAGCCAGTCCAGATCTGTGGTTTGCTATCCTACTCCGTATTCAGTGCAATTGGTTGTTTTCCACCCCTGAACACTATCTGACATTGTCATAAATGGTGTGTGATCATGGGGAGCAAGCAATGGATGCATTCCGTCATCTCACTGCAGACTTCTACTGTAATTCAATTGCTATTCCCCAATTTGGCCATCTGGTGGTGTAATATGACAGTCAGTGACCTACAATGAGTTGCACACTGTAGTATTGGGTATTATGTTGGACATTCCTGAATACCATTTAAACTGTACTTTCAATTTTAATAATGCTAAATGTTTAATCGCAGACGTTATACCGTGGCATTTGGTGTAGAGACTTAAATCCTTCCACTGTCATCCATCCGCAGGCATCTGGACATCTCCAGGGAGAGCCGACGCAACTCCAAGTTCAAGATGACCAGGAAGCTGCTGACGGTCATCGTCCACCGGCTGCGCTACCTGCAGTCCCTGGACATCTCTGGACACGTCATGCAGGACAACTGCACTGTCCCCCGCTTTGAGGACGCCATGGGGAACCCTAGGTGACTGATTCTCAGACATGTCACCCCTCCTGTTAAATAATGTTTATCATCCATCCATCCATTTTCATTCAGCGCTAAATCCCTTATCCCTAACTTTTTTTTTTTTTTTGCCTTTTTTTACTATTTTGAAAAACTTTTTTTTCAACTAGCCCATCTACATTGGCTATTCAGAAATATTTTTCAAAATAGTAAAAAAAGGAAAGTTTAAGGGGGTTACCTTGGATGAAAATGGAGCCCTTAAACTCCAGCAGTTCCGTTCCTGGAGGAACATTGACCAAAATTAGCTGATCCACGAACAGGATGGGTTGTGAGCTAGTAGATCTGCTATTTTTGGTCTTTAGACCTGGGGCCCTTATGGCTAAATATATTTGACATTTTTTCCAGCCGATTGAAAATATATTTTAAAAAATATATATTATATATAAGCACAGACCTAGAACAGGACTCTGGGGTTTCCCAGTCAGCTAAGCATAACACGTTTCGTTGGTAATAGTAATATTCAATGTATTTCATTGTGGGAGTAACTTCCTCAATACAGGTGAAATCTTATTCAGCAAAATACACAAGAGTGCATATTTTCACTATATGTAATCCAGTGTTGTTGTTTCCTCACGTAGCATTGAGCCATGCAAGAGCAGCATCTATCCGTTCCAGGAGCTGGCCAGACCACTCCAGTTCCTGGGTTTATATGACACCACTCTGTGCAACGTCACGCACATCCCCGCATATAAGGTATGCTTCATTTATGTATATTAGCACAACTGTGTATACTAGCATAGGTAAAACAGGTTCTACCAAAGGGCAACATCGCTTTAAAGGACATCGCTTAAACTTTTTTTTTCTTCAACTAAGATTCATGTTTAATTTTTTAAAAGATGGGTGTTAATTGTTTTACATTCCAGGCTTTCCTTAGCTTTCGGGATTTTAGCTTTGGGAGGGGGCATTCGGTCCTAAATACATATTTGTTTACAACATTTTATACAAATATACAAGTGTTCTAATAACCCATATTGTATTTGGTAATAATTTATGACTGTACTAGTTTCATCAGTTTTAATAATGTGAAAGATGTATCGTGGGCTTGTCATTGGCTTATGTCTGTACTGTGGAGGCGTTTCTGAAGTCTTCAGTGCATTGTTACTGTAAAAAAAACAACAACATTGGACCTTGGACCTAAATATATGGGTTGACGAGAATAGCCTAGCCATGAGCGAAGAACGGTTATCGGTAGATATTTGATCATAAATATAATATGTATTTGTTGTGTAACATTAGCATTGTCTTTATTCATCTGTTGCAGATTTAAATCTTAAACCAATTATCTCCTACGGCTAAGTTTTAGCTACCAACTAGCTACTGTTAATGAACCAACTCTATACCACCATATACCAGGAAATTAGGCTTCCTTACGTGTATGGGGAAGTGCTTAAGCCTGTTGATATGTGTTTGTTTTCTGTAAATAAGTCAATAAAAACATAAAGGCAAGTTTTAATTTGTTATTACAAACTTAGATTAAGGCAGTTGTCAATGGGACTTGTGGAGCTCTAATACAAGCTCTAATAAAGTAATTGTACATTTTTTTGACTGTCTGTATCCAGCAGTGCATAGCAGTCAAAGGACTAGTCCTTTGTCCTTTTCACAATTTTTTATTGTTTATGCATTAATCTGTTCGACAGAAACGGTTCTCTAAAAGGTGATTGTGATCATCCATGCCAAATTCATTCTATCAGCTGCAGTAAAGGTCTTGCTTCACTGCTGTCCTTTGACCGCTGATATTCACAGTTTGACGTAGGACAGTTAATAAAATTAGCAATTACTTCAATATAGTACTTTGGCCGCTTCGTAACGTGCATTTGTTTGCACACACTTAGAATGTTCACTTAACAGCGAGCATGCGTGGTGTAACGTGTGCGCTGTATGGTATTTTGTGTGTCTTTGTGTCAGGTGACTGGGTCTAAGAATGAAGAACAAGTCCTGAACGCCATCGAGGCGTACACAGAGCACCGTCCAGAGCTGGCACACAGAGCCATCAACCAGCTGTTTGACATCGCCAGGATACAGCACTGTAGTCAGCTGCTGAGAGCTCTACAGGTAGGATATGGCACTGTAGTCAACTGCTGAAAGCTCTATGTGTAGGATACAGCACTGTAGTCAGCTGCTGAAAGCTCTATGTGTAGGATACAGCACTGTAGTCAGCTGCTGAAAGCTCTATGTGTAGGATACAGCACTGTAGTCAGCTGCTGAGAGCTCTACAGGTAGGATATGGCACTGTAGTCAACTGCTGAAAGCTCTAACACTATGTGTAGGATACAGCACTGTAATCAACTGCCGAGAGCTCTACAGGTAGGATATGGCACTGTAGTCAACTGCTGAAAGCTCCATCTATAGCATACAGCACTGTAGTCAGCTGCCGAGAGCTCTACAGGTAGAATATGGCACTGTAGTCAACTGCTGAAAGCTCTATGTGTAGGATGCAGCACTGTAGTCAACTGCTAAAAGCTCTATGCGTAGGATACAGCACTGTAGTCAACTGCTGAAAGCTCTATGTGTAGGATGCAGCACTGTAGTCAACTGCTGAAAGCTCTATGTGTAGGATGCAGCACCGTAGTCAACTGCTGAAAGCTCTATGTGTAGGATGCAGCACTGTAGTCAACTGCTAAAAGCTCTATGCGTAGGATACAGCACTGTAGTCAACTGCTGAAAGCTCTATGTGTAGGATGCAGCACTGTAGTCAACTGCTGAAAGCTCTATGTGTAGGATGCAGCACCGTAGTCAACTGCTGAAAGCTCTATGTGTAGGATGCAGCACTGTAGTCAGCTGCTGAGAGCTCTATGTGTAGGATACAGCACTGTAGTCAACTGCTGAGAGCTCTACGTGTAGGATACAGCACTGTAGTCAACTGCTGAGAGCTCTACAGGTTGGACGCATCGTTGTAGTCGACTGCTCTACAGGTCAAACCCACACCCTCTGTGGTGGTCAGGGAGTTTATCACCACCACGGTGGTGACTAGTGAAGTCCTGTGGACATTGTAAATCAGACTTTCTTTAACACTTCTCTCTCCATCTGCCTCCAGTTGGTGATTGCGGCGTTAAAATGCCACAAGTATGATAAGACCATCCAGGTGACGGGCAGCGCGGCGCTCTTCTATCTCACCAACACGGAGTACCGAGGAGACCAGAGTGTCAGGTTGCGTAGAGAGGTCATCGAGGTGGTGCTTAACGGAATGGAACACTACCAGGAGGTCACTGTGAGTCTGACACACTTAACACCACTTCAAGCGGAACGTCACTCTCCACTCAGATGTTGATGTTGATTTCGACAGCAAATTTGGTGATGTACTTTTTAGACATAGTCTTTTGAATCAACCTGCTCTCACCCAAACAATATATAATAATAACACAGATTGAAAACGTAATATACTACTAGAAAAAAGATCACCAATATTAGTGGAGCTCCCTGGTTCAGGTCTCTCTGAGCTATGGATCAGGTCTTCATCAATGTTCGACCGCGGTTGAGATGAGCGACTTCACATGCCAGACTTCCCTTCATCCTACTCTTCATTGCCATCCCCACTTCCTGCCTATACTATTACTGATGCAAGGGAACAACAGTTTTCTACCTCTTGTCTGATTTAAGTCAGGATTCTAAAGAAGCTAAGTAGTTGACTAAGTAGTTGGCCTGAAAAAAACATCCTTGTGGGTGTGACGGTGTCAGTAACAGCATGTAAAAACCCACCACCATTCCAGAGGAGCTGGAGTTTCTTTTTTTTTTCTCTAATTGCTGGAGTTTCTAATTCATCTAGTTCATACCTGGGCATTATGCGGCCCGGGGGCCAAATGCGGCCCTTTGGCTGACTCTGACCGGCCCGGGGACCACCAGTGGTCCTTGAGAGAGTTCCAGTTAAATATGGAGAGTTTGTTAAACAGATGTAACTCTTTCAGAGCGTAAACATGAAACCAAATGGACCCTTGCGGGTCCATTTGGTTTCATTTTTACACTCTCAAGAGTTAAAATATTCATCATCTGAATTGCCTAAAATCTACACAATCAGATAATGTAAAAGGAATGGTCATTTTTTTATCTATGTTTGCCTGTTTTGTTTCCCAAATCAAGCCTGGTATTGTGAACAAAAACAAAAGAAATCTTTAGTTTTGGCGTCTGTGGGGCAAAAATGTCCTCAAATGGTGGTCCTCTGTGGCTCGAATACTGAATAAATAGAGGGCCCCGGTATCAAAATCGTTGGTCTTACTCTTACTTTCGTCTTGAAATTAAATTAATCTTACACAGACTTTAGTTCAGCCTTTAGTCTTGGCCCTCCACAATATTTTATGTATCTCATGTGGCCCCTTGGGAAAAATAATTGCCCACCCCTGATCTAGTTAGTTAACTTTAAACTAATGTTTTAGTGTGTGTTACTGTCTCCAGGTCCAGAGGAACTGTTGCCTGACGTTGTGTAACTTCAGCATCCCAGAGGAGCTAGACTTCCAGTACGCCAGGGTGAACCAGCTGCTGCTCAACATCCTGGAGCCGGCCCGGCAGGATGAGTCCATCCAGCGCATCGCCGTCCACCTCTGCAACGCACTGGTCTGCCAGGTGGACAACCAGCACAAAGAGGCTGTGGGCAAGATGGGCTTCGTCAGGGTAAGGAGTAGGAGCAGCTGATCTGCTGTATAATGCCAGGGCTCCACTGAGTGCACTTGTGTCGCTTTAAACAATAAACCGGGGGAGCGCAGGGGGTAATGTCGGCACTAGAGCACCCTGAGGAGGGGTACATTCCTGGCCGCAAAGCAGGGCTGTAGGCGATGCTAGACGGTTGCGGCCTATGACTTACTGAACTGTGTGCGAAATATGCGCTCACAACCTGTTAGCGGCTCAAATGTATAGATAGATGTGATGGCCAAAGTGTTGTTGAACCGATTCTAAAATATATCCATTTTCTATATATCCATATTCTCCTCAGACGATGTTAAATCTGATCCAGAAAAAGCTACAGGATGGGACGGTGAGTTGCTTACTCCTTACTTTGACTTCGATTGTGGTTTGCCAATATATCGTCATTATTTTTCAAACTTTTTTGATCTTTCAACTTCAATCAAATTTGAAAAAAAGGGAAAAAAGTAAAAAAAATACAGTTTTATAATACATTGTTAGTTAATAAATGTTAATTATCTGTGCAATTTGTAGAATGTTGTTGAATAAAGTTGTCAGAAACGCTTGCGCATGATTGATCTTACTGAAGATTCCGACTTTCAAATGTTCATGATTTTTGTTTGATGTACTGTTGTACTGTGCCTTTTTGCTTTGCCAGTAAAGCCCTTTGAATTGAAAACTGAATTGAAGTGTGTGTGTGTGTGTGTGTGTGTGTGTGTGTGTGTGTGTGTGTATGTGTATGTGTATGTGTATGTGTATGTGTATATGTGTGTGTGTGTGTGTGTGTGTGTGTGTGTGTGTGTGTGTGTGTGTGTGTGTGTGTGTGTGTGTGTGTGTGTGCGTGTGCGTGTGTGTGTGCGTGCGTGTGCACACGCATGGATTCTCCAGTGTGATCAGGTGATGGAGTTCTCGTGGAGTGCTCTGTGGAACATCACAGACGAGACACCAGACAACTGTCAGATGTTCCTCAACTGCAGAGGAATGAACCTGTTCCTGGAGTGTCTGAACGTTAGTACCTATTTGAATAATTGGGACAACCTTCGTAACCTATAGTTTAACCACATTATTACTGTAGGAATTATCCTTTTCATGTCTGCTCAATCGTGATTAACCAGAAATGATTGTTCCATCTTAAAGTATTTTATTGAATTTCCACAATTACAGAATATCAAAACAGTATGCAAAGAATAACTATGTGAATAACTATGTGATTATTTGTTCCATTTGGTGAATGTCCCATACTTTACTCCACCCACATACTATATGTTGATGGATCTGATTTTAGCCATTTAATTGTAATGCATTTGATGGCCGCCGTGAGCAGCATATATAATTTGGCTCTACCTTGTTTGTGCAATTTCATGCCATCTCAGAGCGCATCTCTGCATGTTGTCTATTGTGCTCTGCCATCAGCTTTAGTCTTTCGAGGCCAGACTGTTGTTTCTAGCACTTTTAAAATGCTTCCATCATACAGTCTGGAGGTGAAATGAGGGGGGGTACGAGAAGTAGTGTAGGGGACAATCGTTCGCTGTTGTTTTACACACATTTGACCCCTCGATTAATTAATAAATGGAATAAAGTTGGGCCAGCGCAGCTATAGCTCTTACTCAGAAATAACATGGTGATGATCACTTCTTCACAGAGCTGTTAAGTCCGTAACAGATTTACTACGCGTTTTGGCGTGATTTTTTTTAATCAATGAGCATAGATTAACTTGCTGGCCACCATCTCATAAGGTATTTTAGGTGTGACTACAAAATGCAGGCAGCACCTCACACACTTTACACCTTTAATTGATAATAAATGATATAACTTTAAATGTATTCATCTCTGAATGAGCTCTGGAAACAGTGAAATGTGAAAATACAGGCTGTTTTGTCAAATGTATTTAAAAAAAAATGAAACACATCATCAACTCATCTTATTTTTTCCCTTAAAGTAGACACCTTAAGCTGATTTTGGATATTATTCAATTGCACAAATTCACAACAGAGGATTTTCTATAAATTATTTAGTTACTGTTGAACCTAATGGGAGCAGGCCTAGCTTTTCTGCTAATCTGTCAAAGAGTTAACAATATTATTGTTGCAGTTATATAATTTATATTTATATCAGGAATTGTGTTTCAGAGAGTGGCTGTGCAAAGCTGCGAATCTGTTTTATGCATGACAATACGTTGCACTCTGGTTCCAGGAGTTCCCTGACAAGCAGGAGCTGCATCGCAACATGTTGGGACTGCTGGGGAACGTGGCAGAGGTTCGAGCACTCAGACCACAACTCCTCACCCGACAGTTCATTTCTGTCTTCAGGTAAGATTAGTTTATGTTATATATAGTACAATCTCAGACTGAAAGTACTTGGGCTAATATACTATCCCATCATGACACAGCAAGGGCCCTTTTGAGCTTATAGACAGCTATTTTGTTAAAGGACCAGTGAATTGAAAAAGACGTTTTTCACACTTGTAGACCACAGCCGTGGTCATTATATGGCCATACCCGACAATGCATGCATGTATTTTTATAAAACTCCATAAAAATCGTTTTTTAATTAATCCCACATCAATAAAAAGCTATAAAATGTATCCCATTTCTAAATAGTCCTCCACAAACACAAGTGCCTTGATTGCACTCAGAAATATTCTGTTTTTAATCCCATTCTGGCATTCAGACAGTGTATTACTTGGTTTAAACCCATGTTAGAATACCGGTGTATATTATTTGAACACATTATATGGTAGAAATAAGCCAGATAGCAGTAAAGTGGCAGAGCTCTGCCGTGTGTAATATACTGTAGCTCGGAGTAGAGCCGTCTCTCTCTTTTTGGCATTCCATCGCCTGAAGGGAAGCATTGGTTCAGAAACCGTCTGTGTCAGATAATCGGGTGGGATCCATAATTAAAACCCCACCGTTTCTGGATCATTCCATCTTTAAGTAACAAGTGCATCCGATGTGTCTGCCTACTCTCACAGTATTTTCTGACTGGACCTATCATATGAGAAGAAAGTTTTCCCACACTCATACTTGTCTTACAAGGACTCATCTACCACACTACGAATCATTACAATTGACAATTTAGGCATTTAGCAGACGCTCTTAAACCCGAGCAACTTACCTTAAGTAGAAACATCGTAATGCATCATACAAACTAAAGTTTACAATTAAAGTATAATTTACAATACACTTAACAATATACTATAACATGGTAATGCATTAGACATTAGTCACTGCTATTTCAGTCTAATGAGGTGGATCTAAATTAGTAAGTATTGTCATTGCTCTGTTGGCCAGTACAGTTTTTTCACCTGTTTGTCAGTGATGTGGTTTTGCAGTGATGAGGTTTCTCAAGTGTTTCTATGTCTCTCTGTTACTGACAGTGATCTGCTGGAGAGCAAGGCTGACGGCATCGAGGTGTCGTACAACGCGTGCGGCGTGCTCTCTCACATCATGTTCGACGGGCCTGAGTGGTGGACCATGGAGGAGCCCACCAGAGACTCTGTCATGGACAAGATGTGGAAGGCCATCCAGAGCTGGGACGTTACCTCAAGGCGCAACATTAACTACAGGTGACTGACCATAGCTTTACCTTTAACTCACTAAGATCGCAGTCCATTATTTATGCAGCATCAAACCCAAAATGTTGAATATTTTGTTTGTTTTGTTGGTTGTCATTGAATAAGATTTGCTCTCCTCGGTCTCTCTCTCCCTAGGTCGTTTGAACCAATCCTACGGCTCCTACCACAGAGCATCGCTCCGGTCAGCCAGCACTGGGCAACGTGGGCGCTCTTCAACCTAGTAACCGTATACCGTGAGTATTGACACCCTAGCACTGTTCAGCCTAATCACCATATATCATGGAGTATGAACACACACTCACTGGGCCACATGAGGCAACCGTTCAACCTGCAGCTTTAACCCAGGTTTGGCATAAACGAGGGCTTTGATTAGTTATTTTTTCCCCCTAATCTAATACAATTTCCGACAGTTTTTGATGTAGCTATATTGTAAATCTGCTATTTCCACTAGTTTGGGTTGCAAGCTAAAAGGTTTAGGAGCCAGTTTTTTTACGACACTCAAAAATGAATGGAAGAACAGTGAACATTTGCTGTTCTTGTGCCTTTTCTTCCAGCCACCAAGTATTGTCCTCTGCTGATAAAGGAAGGTGGTATAGTACTTCTGGAGAAAGCCTTGGAACTGGACAGCTCCCAGGAGGAGACCAAGAACATGGCCAGGTATGAGCAAAACCATGTTCTCCTGCCCAGTGTTGGGCACTAACGAATTACATATTATTGTAATATTATTAGGGATGTCCCGTACTTACTTATTTGTATTATTATATATACACTATATTATTTTCTGGTATCGGCATCTGACCGTAACACAGAAATTGTGGTATCGGGATCGGATTGGAAATGAAAAAGTGCCATCACTTACCTTTTACAGCAACTGTAGTGCAACAATAATACTCTGCCAAAATAATTTGTAATATGTTACTCTGCCAAAACACACCTCATTATTTATATTATAAATTAGCTTGCTGTTGCATGTGAAAAAAATAGATCAGATTTACAAGCGATCTACAGATAACAACAGAGGATGTGCAGTAGTTTATAGATCCTAATCCACCACAGCATTCTGTACACATTATTGTATGTTCACTGGAAGTTGTCGCTAAACGGATTGTGTTGTACATCTATAAAGTAATATGTAACACATTACTCTTTAATTCAAGTTTTTGTTTCTTTGATTCAATAAGTAATTTATTATATTATTACTTTTTCTAAAGTGTCATAAGTAAATTAAAGATTTTACTCTTCTAAGTAATATTGCCCAACACTGTTGCTACCACAAATTGCCATTGGAAGTGGAAAACCGTCCAAAAATGTCCAAAACTGGTTGCGCTCAAGTGTTCCTGCTCACTGTGTACGGCCATATTGATGTCCTGATATTTGTTCCCTCGTGCAGGAAAGTCATGGAACAGTGTGAGAACTTCAAGGACGACCCCATGGATATCAACGCGGGGCAGGACATGAACGCTGGGGGACGGGTTTAGTGTCACACCCACACCCCGCCCACACACTCAATGACTTCCCTGCTCCCATCAGCCCCGGCGGCGGGCGTCGTGTCAAGCTGCTCTGCTGGTCTTGTTTTTTTTCCCCTTTCCTTTGGGACAGAACGAAATGAAATGCTTCGTATACACTTTAGAACATACAGTAATTACTGTTCGTGTGGTGGCATGGTGTTCACTTTCTGAAGGTGTGTGCTTTTTTCCCCCGGGTGTTGTGTGTGCGTGCGTGTGTTTGTGTGTGTGTGTGCGCACGCACCCGCATCAGAGAGAGAGATCATCTTAAAAATTACTTTGTAAGTCGCTCGGCCACTTATAATGAGCCTCAACACCATGACCCTGAACTGCAGCTGATTGTGGGTAATTGTCCTGCGAACCACACGGTCGTAAAGAGCTATACTCCTTCCACAACATTTACTGTATTTTTCATGAAAGTCTCATTGTGAAGCCAAGGATTAGGAACTTCATGTATTCTACTATCGATTGATTATAGTCATTACAGTATGCCACTATCAATCAAAGAACATGCTCTGAAAATGCAGCACTATGGCCGGTCAGATATTAGCCTATTTAAGATTGGTCCAACGTGCGTTGCGACGTGCAGCGTCGGTAATCAATGGTTCTGTGCTCAATAAATAAGGCTCACCGCCGTCCGACCCTCTCCTCTGACGGCAAAACGCAGCTTTTGGCGTCTTGTTAACAACGTGGACGAGAGGCACGCTGTAGAATAGCGTCACCATGGAAACCAGAGACGCCAGTGCAAGGGGTGGACCCCGTCGTCGTCGCCTGGTTTCTTATTGGCGACTCGCCACAATCAAAATGCGCTTAAAACCTAAGATGCCACTTTTGTTTAACCACTCTGAAAGCCCTGCATCGCTATTCCCGGGGAGAACGCCTTGTGAGCTTGTAGTTCTGCTATTTTTGGCCGAATCGAAATGTGCAGAGCAGCGGTCCCCAACACTTTTTGGCCTATGCACCCACTGTTACCTCCTGACCTAGCCGACACACACCCCACAATGCTCAGTCTTGTTGTATTTGGCCTGAAAATTATATATTTCTTATTATGATTATGGAAAAAATAATCACAGAATGTCACTGCACTGAGAAACATGCAGCTGCTGTATACTCCCGCAGATTCTCGGTACATCCGGTAAAACACGGTTTTATTGGATGTTTTTTTGCTGTTCGTGTTAATTACCAACATAACACCGCTATTAGCCTTTTCCTGTCACGCACCCCCTAGAGGGCGCTCACACACACACCACAGTTATGGAAGAGCGAAGTAAGAGTGGAGCAAGTGCACTCTTTACAGGCAGATTTGATCAATCATGGTTTCACGTGGTGCTAACTTTGTAGCTCAACATAAGCTAATTCATCCTAGTGTTTGACGCAGGACAATTCCACAATACATTTAAAGTCTGCGCTACGATTGTATTGTGAGCCTGCATTGTCATCATGACGAACAATAATGGCGAGTATCGGGCCATCCCTGGTCCAGAAATGGATGAGGAGAACCACACTGTCCTATAACAGTTCACTCATCTCAAAGCAGGAGTTTTCCTTCTAATGGAAAAGGTTTGGAAGCCGTGTGTGAATGGGATTTTTTTTGTTTGTTTGTTTTGTCGATAGAAACATCATGTTAATTAGTGTTCACACACATAGCAGAGAAAAAAAGCAGTCTTCCCAAATCTGGTGACTCTGCCGCTGAACTTTGCCGTTAAGTAATGGCAAAAACCGAACGACTCAATGAATATCGTTGTTACATAATGTAAATACATAATGTCTTGTCTCATTCTTTTGTCCTGTGTGTCCTTTTTGTGTGTTTTTCCTTTTTTTTTCTTTTTAATGACTATAGATTTCTTTGTATTTAAATCAGTAACTAATTATGGCCACCCTCACTTTGTTGTGTGAATGTTTTCAAAAGCAGCGATCATCAACAACTTTGGCCTGCGGACATGTCGAACAACGTGTGGGGAACAACAAGAAGTTCTTGGCAATTGTCTTGTTTTGTTTTGAAAAGGCCCCCGAAACCTCATTAAACATTTCTTTTCATATTTATTCATGTATGTGCCACTGCTTTACTAGCTGAACGTTACATTATGGTTATGAGGTGTGGAACATGATGATGAGAATTAGGTTGTGGATACTTGTTGTGGAGACTTGGAGCAGTGCTTCTTTGCTTTGTAAAGGAGTTAGCTGAGGTGGTTGGTGCATTTGGTAAGGATGCCTCCTTGAGCGTTTCCCTAGGGCGGTCCTCAATGTTCATCCCACACCCACTGGGAGGAGGAGACCCCAGGGCAGACCAAGGAGCAGATGGACCAGTGGCTCCACACTGGCCTGGGAACGCTTAGAATATTCTAAAGATGCTCTGAAGAGTGAAGTCTAGAGCTCTCTGCTGGAACTGTTGACCTGTGACCCAACTTTAGACTTACGTTTGAAGATTGTTGAATACTGCACCTGATAAAGCTCTCTCTCTTTCTCACACTCATACACACAATACACTGTCCTTTCCCCCCTTCTATATTCTTATCCAGATTTAAGATAATTGGTTGTTTGTTGAGCCCCTTTCAACAGCAAACATTCAGAAAACCTTTGGAAGTCCTGACTGTTACATCCCAGTGAGCAGTGGATTCTAACCTCTACACTGGAACTTTAACAAGCCGAGACCCCCCACGTGAGTATGCACACACTATACTTTTGCATTTTCATTGTATGCAACCATACATTTATTATCCACTTTCAATGTGTCATCCCTAGTTTGGGAATGTCGTTATAGGCAAACATCTTCTCATTTCGCTCCCCTCAAAAACAGTGAAAATAGTTGATCTACATACAAGCTCTCAATGTGTTCCTTGGCATCACATTGAGAACTTGTAGATCCACTATTTTCATTCATTTTTTCAGACTGAGCTATATGAGAACCTTTTTTCCCCCAACACCCATTTCTTTCTGAAATTACGCCTCTGCCAACTGAGGCCTGTATCACCTACTTTAGCTAAAAAAAAAGTCCTATAGAGGCCATGCTAGAGCACTGTGCTCACACCAGAGGAGGCTAACATAATGGCACACGTTTATTCACTTTTGTTTGCTTATTTGTTCAAGTGACGCAAACAATGTTAAACACTGCATGGAACCAGTACCATATAATAATAATATAACAAATGTTTTAATTTAGCAGCTGTCTGTGTGAAATGGAGCAAGACTGAAAAGTCAGTCAAATGTAGGGATTAAACCAACAGCGGTCTGTTGACTCAGAGATCAAGCCACAGGCGCTTAGTTTGTTTGCGGGCAAATAACATATACAGAGAGACTAATGTTTACTCAAGACATTTTGTAGAATTGGCCTCAGGTGTTAGGGGTTAAAAGAATTTGGTCAACACTTGTGAATGTACAGTTTCATAATATAAAACTAGTGGTCTGCATTTACCCATCCTGTAATAGGAGCTCTGTAATAGTGCAGCTCAGGGAGTGGTTTAGGTGTTTACTGTGTTGCTCAGGGACACGTCTACACATTGCTGGGCTATGGACTCGAACCTGGGAACCTATGTCGCCCAAAAGGTAGAGCTGTTTTAAGGATTAATTGCCACACAAACAATTTAGTTGTGTTTTCTTTTTGCACTGAACAAATGGGACATTACAATTTGTACTTCTGTTTGCGTTTAAGCCTTGGTAATCACAATCACAAATTGCACAGGGCAGATAGGACAAATAACTTAAATATACAAAGAAACCACAAGCCTTTTCTTTCTCCCACCAACCATTTCAGATACCAGTGCCGCCATTGGTTGCATTGCAGTACCAGACTCACAACCAAACGGGTCTGGTGAGCTCTTTGGCTGCCTGTAGCTGTTGGCTGTAAGGAAACAGCTGATAGGCTACTGCTGGTCACAGGAGGACAGCTGAGAGCCTGGACACTTACAGGTGCTGTGGAGCTGTCTCTGTGGTGAGTTACAATTATTCTCAGTTGCATTTACAGTGGATAAAATAATTAGATTGTATCGAGGGTCATTTCGGTGAGAAAAAGGTCTATTTTCATTCAAGCTAAAAAAAAATGATATTGGTTGCAAATCAGTTATTGGTGGTTGTATAGCTCTATCGCATCGTTTATCGTATCGTTCCCAAAATTCCATATCGGTCGGGCTCTAAAAATAATACACCAACATTTGGGTCAAAGTAGTAGTGTATGCAGTTACAGTGTACATACTGTATCCAAGTCTCTTAGAGAGTAAAAATGCTGGAGTACTTACAAAAGTACAAGCTTTAAGAACATGCTATACAATAAATTGCTTCTGGCATTAACAATGTCAATTTTAGTCCACGGAACACCACTGGGACTACTTGAACATGTGCTCAAGTACTGTAGCAAGCCCACTATGTTATTTCTAATCTGTAATGTATTCCCCTTTATAATCCCCTCTGTGATGTCATGTGGGCGGCAGTTGAGGGGTAGAGCGGCTGGATGGGAACCATGAGTTCCTGGCAGTGTTGGGAATATTACTTTACCTTGTTAATATTAATTATTACCTTCATTTTAAAGCAATATATTATATTACAATATTACTGTCTGAGCAAGTGTAATACAGTATATTAATATTACTATTACATATTACTATTAAAAACTTTTTACAAAATATATAATGAAATATTTAGTATCACTATTAATCAAATATTGCGTAGGCCAGTGGCATACCTACAATAAAGCAAGCGCACTTGCTACCTGGCCAAATCCATATGAAATCAACTTGAAAAAACGTCACTCCTGAATAAATAATTTGATGACAAATGATAGAAAATAAGTAATTATTTAACTTCTGCAGTTGTCAATATAATTTCACAAGAATATTTTCAATGAGAAAGATTGACAGAAAGTAATATTGAAAGTAATGCAGAAAAAAGTATAATATATTAGATTGTTTTAGTTAAGTAACGATTATAGTTACACTCAACAAAAATATAAACGCAACACTTTTGTTTTTGCTCCCATTTTTCAGGGGATGGACTTAAAGCCCTAAAATTAATTCCAGATATACAATATAACCATTTCTCTCAAACACTGTTCACAAATCTGCCTAAATGTGTGATATTGAGCACTTCTGCTTTGTTAAGATAATCCATCCCACCTCACAGGTGTGCCACATTAAGATGCAGATGTGACATCATGATTAGTGCACAGGTGTACCTCAGACTCTCCACAATAAAAAGACACCCTGAAATGTGCAATTTTCTTTTGCCTTATTGGGTGTATGGGCCTCCGAACCAGTCGGTATCTGGTGTGATCACCATTTGCTTCATGCAGTGCAACACATCTTCTTCGCATAGAGTTTATCAGATTGTCAATTGTGGCCTGTGGAATGTTGGTCCACTCCTCTTCAATGGCTATGTGAAGTTGCTGGATATTAGTGGGAACTGGTACACACTGTAAATATGGTAATAACACAGTATTACCACATTATTACCATTTCGACAGCGCATCAATTTAAAAGACGATAACTAAACTGAAACTGTATTGTTTACAAAACAAAACAAATGTGCTCACAAAACTAAAACTGAAAATATAGATAAGGGGTGAGATTTTCGTTACCGCTATACCCCTTATCCCTTAACTTCTTTGCCTTTTTAAACTATTAAAAAAATATATTTCTCAGTAGTTCAAATGGCCAGTCTACTAGCTCACAACGTGTTAATAGATTGACATGTTGAAATAGTCCAAAAAAAATGAAATAAGGGATATGGCATAAGGGGTTTAGCATGTAACGAAAATGGAGCCCAATATATATAGTTTTTAGCAACATTTATATGCATACAAGGTCAACAATTAAGAATATATAAAACACAATACCTATTGATGATGACGTGCAATTTGGAGAGGAGTTTATACAGTATACACTTGAACCTGTTTGAGGATCCCTGAGGGTCTCTGGACATCACTTTGTTAAGAACCACAGCTTGTTCAGCTTGTCGGGTCACACTGTGTCACTCTGTCCACCAGGAGGTGCATTTTGACAATTAAATGCAATTCACAGGAGCTTTCTTCTTGCCAAAACAAAACAAGAAGGAACAGACAGAGCTTAATGTATTCTGTGTGAACAGAACACTGGCCTCTTTCAACATCTACAGGAAGCTCCTGCAGATGTTTTATCTGTCAGTGGTCTCCAGTGTCCTTTTCTATGCCGTGGTGTGTTGGGGAGGGAATGCCAGATGATGCAATGTAGTTATTTCATGTTAATCTTGCTGCTCTTTTATCTGGAGTAGTAGACACTCAATAAAGTGTCTGTCTGTCTGTTTGTCTAAAGAAATCTGTAGCAGTTAAAATGGCAATAGTATAGTTTGAGGGGGTACAGCATTTAGTAAACAGAGCTATGTTACATTATGTTGTTATACCGGTGCACAGTTGCAGTCACTTTGGGACAAATAGCTGCAGTTTACCCAAGATTCAAGATTTAAGTAGACAAAAAGGCTCAAATTTTAGTTGTGTCTAAAAAGTATGAGCTCTACATGTGCAGTATAGATTTGCGGTCTACTCTGTACAGATGTAGTAGTCGTTGTATTCCGTTGGCTAACCTTTTATAACATAACAGTTACAGTGTACAAATCCTGCTCCTGTGTTCACACAATGTTGCATGGGAGTCTTTTCTCGATAGCCATAGTTTCAAACTGACTTCATACTTGCTTGCGCTGGACACCCCTGCTGGGGTTTAGGCCGTCGACAAGGGACCGTCAGAGTTCTCAGTAACTGCCGTTCTTTTCTATCTGCGACCAGGTGCATCCCAGCCTCTTGGTGTCTGCCTGGAGTTCTCCCCCCGCCAGCTGTTTTTGGGACTGCCTCTGTTTCTCTTTCCTGTGGGTTAAAGTCAGAGCCTGCCTGGTCGTGTTTGACACTGGCTTTCGCAGTGTGTGCCCAGTACTTTTAGTTAAATAAAAGCACTGATTTTTCATTTGATAATGACTTAATTAAAAGTAAAAAGTGCCAATTAAGACAATTACTAAAGTAAAAGTTTAAAAGTAACTCAAATTAAATTTACTTAAGTATCAAAAGTAGACCTATATGGTGTTAAAATGTACTTAAGTATAAAAGTACAAAGTAAGTAAAACGTGCAAGATGCTTTTCAAAATGCCTACAAAGAAATTAATCCATCGTGTCAAAAGTTGCTTAATAATTTATTTCAGATGGTACAGAAATAGAATAGCGTACACCAATAAAATTAAAATACAGAACCCCCCAATAACATACTTGGTTATAGAAAACTGCTCAGCATTCTAAGCTTTAATATGAGTGTTAACATGTGATTTTTGCTTCTGTAATCCAGAACATTATTATATAATTTGAGGTGGGTCACTCCGGTCTCTGTTGGTGAAGTTGTGGATGGTCTTGCCCCCTGCATTGCTGCTCCACTATGTTATCTGATGGGTGGCATTATGTTATCTGATGCCTGTTTTCTGGCCATGCCCGATACTGGCAGTTCAGGGGTGGAGCTGGTTTGTGAGTTGGAATGAGGGGAGTACATTTAGTATGCCAGCTGGGCTCACTTGACTTTTCATGGCTATTCTGAAAAATGGCTGCAATGGTCACAGGACATTACTTATAGGACAACTTAAGTTTTTTTTCAACCATGGTTCATGTTTTAGTAATGTTTTAGAAAGTAAAATATGGGTGTTAATTGTTTCTTAGCTATGGGAGGTGGCATTCGAACATGGTACATATTTGTTTACAAAGTTTTAAAAGCAGTCCAAATAAACCCCAAGAAATTACATGTGGTCATAAATGATCTACTGAATGTGACAAACTGCCATATTGAGCCTCTGGGTCAGACATTCTTAAATATGGAGTGTGTAAAGTGCAGTCCGGTGTGCTGCCTCCTTCACAGTCAGTAGATCTGTGAACTTCTGTGGCCAGTTATTTCCTGGGGTTTATTAGGACTGTAGTATATATTAAAAAACAAATCACTTTAAAATTGTGTAAACAGATATGTAATTAGGACAATGTTCGAATGCCACTTCCCATAGCAGCATAGCTATAATAACTAAAGAAAACCCTAAAACTAAAGAAAGCAAAGAATGTAAAACAATTAATACCAATCTTTTACTTTCTATAATAACCTTGGTTCAAAAAAATGAAAGTTGTCACGTCGATTTACTTAAGTAAGGCTTTCGCTGGCTCTCAATGTAGGTATTATATTTCTTTGATACTTATACTCTTACTTGAGTACTTTTCAAAGACAAGGATTTGGACTTTTTCTCAGTTACATTTCTACGAAGACTGTATAAGTAAAAGTACATTCAGAGTGTCTGCCCTCCGCCCTTCCCAGAAGCTGTTTGTAAAAAAAGAATCAATGAGTCTATCTCACTGTATTTAATCTGATTAAAATTATTAACGCAATTAACTCATGTGCACACTGACTTAACCCGCTGAACATTTTCACAGTATTTATTTATTTTCTCAAGTATAGCTTGAGAGATCTATAAAAATTGCATTTGGCTGTGTGTAATCTGTTGAGATTTTGTCATTTTATGCTTTGGTGAAAAAGGCTGATCTTTTCCTTCTGTTGTTTAGTGAATTGAAAGGAAACCATCCTGAGGAGAGAACTGGCATTGTGACAATCTGTGCCTCCTGTGCTTGAGAGGATGGAGTCGGCAGCACCCTGCACAACAGAACCCAGCGGGCGCCGGGTACGCTGGAGGGGAGGCCGGGTTGGCGTATGGATGAAGGTGAGCTCCATGTTGGATTTAAAATAAAGGGGCACGGTGGCACAGTGGTTAGTGCTGTCGCCTCACAGCTAGAAGGTCCTGGGTTCGATTCCTGCTAGGGGCGCTGCTGTGGGTGCTGGTGGCGTGTCTCCTCCTCTGTGCCGTCAGTGCCCATACCCGAGGCGGGGTTGGCGAAAGGGCCTTTCTGTGTGGAGGTTGCATGTTCTCCGCGCATCCCCTAGGGTAGATACCCTCACAAAAACAAGCAGTAATCCTGGGCTCTAAACTGCCTCCCCCGGGCGCCTGATGGAGGGGATAGGAACTGGTTGGAATAACATGTTCCTTCCACGTGCTAGGTGCAACCAGGGAAACTCCCCCCTGTCAGGTGAAAAGAAGGTGGCGCGACTCCCATGCATTGAAGGAAGCATGAGCCCAGTCTGCTGCCTCCCCAGGTTGGCGGAGGATGTGTAGAGCCCAGGATCGCATTAGGAATTGGCACTGGGTGAAATCTTTATACATTATATTATAGTAGGAACAGAAAGCTTGGTGGAAATTTTCATTCTCAAATTTCACATAAAGCTGCAATTCACAAAGTTTTTCATGTCAAGGACCCCCAAGTTGTCACTATATTAGCCCCATTTTAAGAGAAATGCCAGCCACCTCCATAAGAGAAGATCTGTACTGCCCTATCAGTGATTCCTCCCCAATCACCATAAATGGTACACATATTTTGTGATATTTTTATATTGGGAGGCCTTTGATTGAGTGGACAGGCTGCAGGTTTGGGTGGGCTGTGCCCACCCCTGCCTCACTCTAGATCCGGCCCTGGGTGCCTCCAAACTCCAAATACTATGTGTCGCTCACAATGTTCCCCTCAGAATGGGGGGGGCTGGGTGTTCAAGTGGTTAAATGTCACGTATCTGTCATAATGGAAACATTACACGTGCCATGTCATATAGGGGGAAAGGTCGACACAATAAGTCATGTATTATGACATAAATGTAAGGTTTTAAAAAGTAACAAACTAACAATATAATTCAGATGACACCATCTAAAAACACTGTGAACCCCCTCCCCATACACCAAGGGTGGGCCTTGGTGTATGTTACTAATTTCCTCCTGAGGGATAATAAAGGTATTTATCTGATATGGATATGTGGTGTTGGCCTGTTGCACGTCCCTCCACTGTGTGGGTGAGTGGGTGAGTGTGTTTTTCTGTCTTGTTACCAGTGTTTTTTCCAAATCAAATCACCGAATGCTCCTTTATTATCAGAATAATGAAATTTTATTAATTTCAGCTCAAACATGCACACGTGACATGGCCCACTTTGATTAGGCTATGTATGTATTGTCTTTATGAAATGCAAAATGTAATTTCAGGATTATAATTAAAAATATAGCTGCAAGCAGCAACACACACACGCTCGCCACGCACACAGGGTGAGAGAGAATGTGCAGCTTCAGTGACTGCCGGGGAGAATTGCGGCAGTAAGCTCATACGTTAAACATAAATAACATCACAGGCATCTTGTTAAGTCAATGGATACATTCCAAAAGTAATCTAATCTCACAGCCATGTCACAGCATATGAATGCACAGCGAGTTCTTCTCGCGACTGCGAGCAGACACTGTGATTGAGCTCTCAACACAGCTGCGCTAGACGTGAAGAAAAAAAACAACAGAAGAAGAACGAATCTGGACAGAACACTCACTGATTGGTTGCAAGCTGGGGAACAGAAAACGATTCGGGTTTCTCCAAATTCTTTATCAGGATTGAGCATGCCCATTAATTGTAGATGCGATTTGAAAACAGCAGTCAAATGAGAGCGCAGCTTTCCCATCCACTGGGGGAAGTAGGGAATGCTCTAACGTTATCTGGACACGATATCGGTAAATGAAAATGTCTTGGTGATTTCAGAGGTAACTATACTCTAACATTTTTTGAAAGCAAGTGTTGTAATGTTATTACCTGCTGACACTGAACAGATTAATGTTATCTGGGAGTCACTATGGTATGGCACATAGTGAGACAAATGCATGGAAACGTATGCAAATGTATGCAAATAATAAATGTATGCACTGCACATGGACACCAGTTGTCGTAAAACCGTCTGCCCTGAAACTTGGAGGTTGGGGTTCGATCCCTGGCAGTCATACAAAATGTAGCCTGGCTGCGGGGTGCCGTCTGAATTTGGACGGCAGATGTGCTGATCTGATTTGATCTCACCAAAGTGTCTTCATCCACGGCCCCTCCCCCGCCCCTCCACTGCTGTACTATATCACATAGTTTGGAGTGACGCCCACGCCGAAAGGTTGACTCCCACTTCTAGGCCACCGTGGCTAACAAATTAGTCCAGGCTTTCCGTTTTCACGCAACACGGACGAAGGTTCGGATTGGGGTGATAAGCTAGTGTCATATCCATGGGGTTTAGTTGTACAATTAGCATTTGGGTGAACTAATGTGTACAATGCTAGTTCAATTGATTGAAGGTGGAACACTATCATTGTAATACACATGGCCCACCCTTCGGACCTTGTGACCTGCTGAGGTCACACAGTCGAGCACGTTGACAGAGAAAGAGAGAGAGGGAGAGAGAGAGAGAGAGAGAGAGAGAGAGAGAGAGAGAGTCACAAGGTTGAGCACTACACTTGTGTTTGTTAGAGAGAGAGAGAAAGGGGGCGGGAGAGAGACAGAGATAGGGGCTGTACAGGCGGACAGACAGACACACAGACAGTGCTGCAGAGAGGCCATCCATACAGGCAGTATAGTGCAGTGCAGTCTGTGGTGCGTTGCTGCTTGCTGCATCACACTGCATTGGGGAAGAGGAGGACAGAGGACTGCATGGACACAATGGACTGACTGGCACCCACAACACTGACACCCAACCCGACTGAGGCAAGTCCCATGACTTTCTGACTAATATAGCACTGTGTTTGTGAGCTTGTTGACGGGCTATTTTGACAGAGATTTGGAGTTGAGTTGGGGAAAAGGGGTGTACCTACTAGTCTAGGGCCTTGGGAGATAGTTTGGCAGTGGTTGGCAGTGGTTTGGCAGTGGTTTTCAACCACTGCCATACCAGGCTCCACTATTTATTCTGCATTTTAGCCACGGACCTCCATTTGATGTTGAGTTTAGTCTCTTGGACGCAAAACTAAGGATTTTCATGTTTGTGCCCGCAAAGAGAGATATTTTTCACACATAATCTAATTGTGTAGATTCTTGAAAATTAAGTAATTCAGGAGTTTAATTATAATTTAACTCTTGAGGTTGTAAAATGAAACGGGTCCATTTGGAGTTACAGATCTACAGTATAAGGGCCCATTTGGTTACCAACTGTCCATCATTTACCTGGGGACCACCTGGCATCCTCTCATGGAACACTGGTGGTCCCTGGACCACTGGTTGAAAATCTCTGGTCTATGGGTTTATAGGGGGTTTAAGGTGAAGTATTTTGCTGCTGAACACTAGTAGTTTGCAAAAGTATGGTTTATGTTTTGGTCCAGACAGAGCGAAAAAAAAAAAAATCTACTTTCGCTTTCCAGGCAAACCTACAGATAGCATAGCATTTGAGATTTCATGGTTTAGCTTAAAAGGGCAGTTAGTTCACCTGCAAGTGGCCGATCGATTGCTCACACCATCATTTCAGAGAGAGTTTTTGATAGTTTTAGCATCTATGATACAATAATAGAATTACTGTATATAAAAATCCATCTAGGGAGGACATCTATGAATAAATGTTACAAATTCATGTTTTAAATAAGCTCTTATTAAGCTTTGAAATATTGGATAGGGAACAGCTCAAAAGCACAGACTTAACACATGTATAACTATAAGGTTTCATGTGGAAAGTGCATTTTGGGAGTGAACTACCCCTTTAACGGATGCAACATCCATCGATGACTGAGTGCTTGTGGCCAGTACAATCTGCTTGGTCACCCTCACTTAAAGCTGATCACATCATGAACGCCTTTCACTTTCAGATTTACCCTGCACTGATTTGTCTTTAATAGAAAGATGAGCTTTATGATCTAAGAAGCCACTGGAACTCTAAATGGAATTGGCTGCTTGTCGGAGAAGTGCATAGAGATGCACTGCACATATTGATTAAATATCGGCTTGCAGCAGGCCTATCTGTGCTGGGTGTGTGCATGTGCGTGCACTTGTACATCCAGGTGTGTGCGTGTTTTCGCACATATCTCAAGCAGGTGCCGACTTCACTTGTCTCAGAGCACCCACCATTGTGTTGTGCCAACTGGGTATTCCGCTTGGTGGCTGCAGCCGTTACTGATATGGACAAATGAACGAACAAAATCATCTTGATTTAGACAAATAATAACTCACGGTCAAACGTTGCTCAAAAGGCTTCAGTTCATTTCTCCATACGCTTATCCTGGCTCAGCCCTGAATCAGCACCTTAAAAAATACTACTAGCTTATTTTTCACTGTGAATAATAAAGTGAAACGGAATGACAGTTCAGACTGAGGTCAGGCTAAGGTCAGGCTCCCATATGCTGACAATGTGGCGTTATGTGTTTTTGTGTGTGTGTGTGTGTGTGTGTTTTGCAGATGGAAATGACGGGGTCTCCGGGCGGAGAGGACCCCGGGCGGCGGCGGCAGCGCAGCGCCGGTAAGCCCAGGCGGAGATGGGGCGGTCTGAGGCAGCGCTGGAAGATGCTGGGCGTGTTCGAGATCGACCAGAGTCACGCCTTCTATGGCCTGACCTGCATGATGAAGGAGGGGCTATCGGCCGCCGTGCAGAACACCATCGACAACCCGCCCACGGTGAGTGTCTCCGGCAGGCCAAGTGTTAAGGCGCCTCGGTGTGGCCGCCGAGTGGATGTGGATTTGGGTAGATCTCTGCGACATACTAGCGTGTCACGTCCGGGGAGCTTGCATAAAGCTGCCTCAAGCTAGATACTGAAGGCTTACTATAATGCCAAAATTAGTTAGTGCTATCGCCTCACAGCTAGAAGGTCCTGGGTTCGATTCCTGCTAGGGACGCTGCTGTGGGTGCTGGAGGTGTGTCTCCTCTTCTGTGTCATCAGTGCCCATACCCGAGGCGGGGTTGGTGAAAGGGTCTTTCTGTGTGGAGTTTGCATGTTCTCGCCCTAGGGGAGAACAACCGTGTCCCCTAGGGTAGGTACCCTCACAAAAACATGCAGTAATCTTGGGCTCTAAACTGGAGGGGACAGGAACTGGTTGGAATAACGTGTTCCTTCCACGTGCTATGTTCAACCAGGGAAACTCCCCCTGTCAGGTAAAAAGAAGGCAGCTCATGCATTGAAGGAAACATAAGGCAAGTCCGCTGCCTCCCCAGGTTGGTGGAGGGTGTGTAGAGGCCAGGATCACATTAGGAATTGGCACTGGGTGAAAAATGGGTTACGTAATTGTGGGCTGTGCATGCCACGTCGAAAGAGGTTGCAGACAAGAAAACATGTGTTTATAGCAATGTATCATGGGGCACTAGATGGATGGGTGTCGATTGTGCCATCCCCTCTGAAAATCCAAATCTGACGTTTGCAAATGTAACCACTTTTGTGATACAGCACAGGTGCAAAGATGGACGAGGTTTGGACCTGTACCATATGGCCCAGTAACCCGTGGGAACACACACACAAGCCAAACCTCCTAACAGAAGCCATGTGGTATATTGTCATTGTCACTGGGCACTGACACAGAAACATGTGCTACTGGGCAGCCCTAATCCACTGCCCCATGACTCAGCACTTTGACAGTCAAAACAAACACACATACACATGATTCACAATGGACCACTCATTCTCATGTTGATGGGACACTCTGGCATACATACTTCTATATACCTCCTTGTTTATAGATAATGCAGTTGTTATCAAGCAACCCCCAAATTAATGTATTTGGATACTTTTGTGCCAGGGGCCCCCATACATGATTTGTGTTGTTAAACAAATCCCTGGCAAATAAAACTGTAAGTCATTATTAAACACCAATCTGTCTGTCCAAGAGGTTGATAAATTATGACATGGGTAGGGTATTTACTGTATATGCCTGTGAATAAGCATTTTGTGTTTGTCTTATCCATTCATCATCAGCTACACATTCATTCTAATTCACATCAATTCTTTAAGAATAAAGTGCCGTTTTCGGTCACACTTCAGCAATCAATTGAATCAGGCCTCTACAACTCTAGTTGCCATTAGGTCCATGCGTCTACATGCTGACTGAATTGGTGTATCATTCATGGTGTCATTCATAACTTCTCCTTTTGAGACAACGTGGTGATGTTACTCCATCTAGGGGCAGTAGTGTGTTACTACAACAATCACCATAATGTTTTACCATGGCTTATTCTATCATTTTAACTCATTTATGTTGTTTGTTTGTTTGCTTGTTTGTTTGTTTGTTTCTTTTTCTTTCTTTTATCTATACAAAACTATTTCTAATTTATTTACAGTTGTATTTTCCTCTTCTCTTGCTTTTGTCCAGAATGAACTTTCAGATGATGACTACCGTTCAGAAATGATTAAAATCCACCAGGTATGTCAGAACTTGAGTTAAGCTGAGTGCCTCATTTACTTAATTTACTTGGAAGGCGGATCCATTTGGTTACTTCAGGTAGAGTCTAGCAATGTCAAATATATTCAATTCATGTAATTAATGATGTATTATTGTGTCCAGTTTTCGACCCAAAGGAGGCTTACCCATTCTGTGCAGGAAGCATCATGTTATGTATAAGCTATTGGAAATATGACATTGAATTTGAATATTTTGGCTGCCTACATAGATGATTTTAGGGGTCACTGACATGGCATCATAGACTCAGTTCCCAGGTCAAAATTGAATTAAAAAAAAAAGCTGCTTGCACTTTCCATGCATAGAGGGTACTCCGCTGCTCTAGGGATTCTAGCGCACAGGATTACATTAGTCTTTAAAACTTGAACTGAAGTGTCACCCTGAAAAGTGTGTGTGTGTGTGTGTGTGTGTGTGTGTGTGTGTGTGTGTGTGTGTGTGTGTGTGTGTGTGTGTGTGTGTGTGTGTGTGTGTGTGTGTGTGTGTGTGTGTGTGTGTGCGCATTTGTGCATGCATGCATGTGTGCAGGAGTTTCAGATGAAGACGTTTGCAGGCAAGGTGTTTGCCAACCTGCGCAGCTCTTTAGGCATCACAGAGAGCGCCTACCAGGAGTCTCTGTGTTCTGAGGCATGCTACCTCCAGTTCATCAGCAACTCCAAGAGCAAGGCCGACTTCTTCCTGACGTGAGTCCACCTGATATCCTTTCAGGTTGTCACTAGCATGGGCCACCAATGTATTCATCATGACACAGCATTATGATGTTTTTATTTTTGGAAATCCCAATTGCTGAATGTCAGTCTGCAGGTTTTCCACAGAATATGTATGACACTGGTTCATATGACACTATGTGTGGCATATCAGGGGCTCACTAGAACAGTTGATGTTCTGAAACAGTGGTTTTCAACCTTTTAGATACCAGGGCCCACTATTTATTCAGCATTTGAGCCACAAACCACCATTTGATTACATTTTAGCCCCACAGACCCCTAAACAAAACAGTGTAGACTAATTAAGTCGTGCTAATTCAGATGATGAATATTTTAACTCTTTTAAAAGTGTAAACATTTTCACATTTTCACACTCTCAAAGAGTACATCTGGTTAGCCAACTTTCCATCATTAGCCTGACGGCCACCTAACCCCCACACGTCCGAGAGTGTACTAATGTACAAATGAGAGTACCGATGGAACCAAATGGACCCTTACAGATCTATTTGGTTTCATAGACCTGTAAGGGTCATTCAGGACTAGCTCTTTTCTGGTGTTTCTGGTGATTGTCCATTCACTGTGTATGCCTGTTTTATGGTTTATGTTGTGGACTATTCAAACCAACTCGAGATCCTTCCTCACTCTCCTATAGCTCTGCAGTGTTGTTGGTTCTGCTTCTTAGCGTAAAAATTCCCTAAAACATAATTTTTGTCACACAATTAGTTTAATCCCTGAATGTGGGAGATTGACCAAAATGCTACAATGTGTGTCTTCTAGGAATGATAAGCGCTTCTTTCTGAAGACCCAGAACAAGAGAGAGATCCACTTCCTACTGGACCATCTGCATGTCTATGTAGAGCACCTGAGAAACTACCCACACTCACTGCTGGTCAAGTTCCTGGGTACCACACACACACACACACACACACACACACACACACACACACACACACACACACACACACACACACACACACACACGCACCTGAGGAAATGTTTTGGAATTGGTTGTAGTTTGTCCATTTTGTCACCATTGGTAACAATTCTCTCTGACTTCAATGTCGATTGATTTTAAAATGTGAAATTGTCTGCTTTATGTCATCATTCTCCAGGTGTTCACAGGATGACTATTAACCGCCAACAGGTACTTTTGATATCTCTGATTCTGATATAGTTTTAGTCATAGGGCTCCATTTTCGTGATATGCTAAACCCGTTATCCCAAACCCCTTATCCCTTTTTTACCATTTTAAATACTTTTGGGGATAGTTCAATGTGCTAATCTATTGACACATTGTGAGCATGTAGACTGGCCATTTGAGCTATTGAAAAAAGCATTTTTTAAAATAGTTTAAAAATGCAAAGAAGTTAAGGTATAAGGGGTTTAGTGGTGACGAAAATCTAGACCGTAGTCTTTTGAATACACTTTCACTTGTTTTTAGGCATGCATCTGATATTATACAATTTAGTCTAGTTTTCGCTGACAATAAATATCATAAGACTTTAGTCGGCTAAATCTACAGACTAAAAGGTATTTTGCCAGCCTTGATGGCATCTTAATCGGTGATTTTACACTGAAAATAGCCAAACTTGTAGATCTGATGTTTTTATTAATTGTCTTTTGTTCTACTGGATCTCTCTTCTAGTCGCTTTTCAGTTTATTGTTTTGTTTTTGGTGTTGTCAGTATATTTACATCATAGTTTAGTTTTCATCTGTGAAAAAGTGGCCAATGAACATGTTTCGACAACCCAGGTCTTGTGTATTTGTGTGTGTGTGTGTTTTTTTTTTTTTTTTTTTTTTTTTTACAATGAACGCTGTCTTTATGTTACAGAAATATTTTATTGTCATGCAAAGTGTCTTCTATCCAGATGAGAGAATCAATACCAGGTAAGATGACCTTAACTACTAAAGGTGTCCCTTTGCGTCACAGTCATTTAACATTGGAACTGTAACCAAATAGACCCGCTTGTTCACCCAAGACGGTTTTGCACCCGTTCACGACGCACCCGTTTGCGTAACTTCACGTCTTTTATTGCTTTGTATATAATCGTGCAAGTCTGACGCACCTTAAGAAAGTGGTCTTTTCTTTTCTGAAATCAACTAGCTCAGTGGTTTTCAACCAGTGGTCCGGGGACCACCAGTGGTCCCTGAGAGGAATGGATTCCAGAGATCGTAAAATGAACAAACGGACCCTTATGGGTCCATTTTACGCTCTCAGGAGTTAAATTATATTTAAACATCTGAATTGCTTAATTTCCAAGAATCTAGACAATTAGAACATGTAGAAGAATTGTGATTTTACCAATGTTTGGCCAGTTGTCTCCTATAAATTGTGGACAAAAACTTGAAAATCCTTAGTTTTTAGTCTGAGAGACTAAACTTTACACCAACTGGTGGTCCGTGGCTAAAATGCAGAGTAAATAGGGGGCCCTGGTATGAAAACGGTTGAAAGACCACTGTACTAGTTCATTGTGATTGGTGAAAACAGACTATCCTGACCCCACCAGTTTGAAGAAGCTTGCTCCACACTTGTTTCACAGAGTACTTCCTTTTTGGAACTCTGAGCCCAATCGCTGAAGAAGGCTTTCCCTTTTTCCAAGCTAAATTTGGCAGGTGATTGGTTGGGACGTCTGTCACTCATATTTACGTGTCTACAGACTTTTATGGATTGGATTTATGGATTAAAGCTCACAGGGAATGTTTGTTGTAAGAGGTTGTGAGGTATCCTTTTAAGGATGTAACAGCTTGTTTGTTCCAGGTATGACATTAAGGGCTGTGAGCTGAGCCGATGGACAGAGCCTGCTCCAGAAGGCAGCCAGGTCATTGTGGTTCTGAAAGACCTCAACTTCAAAGGAAACGGACAGCAGATCGTTTTGGGTGAGTTGAAGTACACACACAAGCACACACACACACACACACACACACACACACACACACACACACACACACACACACACACACACATGCATGCATGCATGCAGGCAGGACTACTCACACACGCTCTTCTGCATAGACTTCTATTACAGTATATTGCAAAAGATCGGTAGAGGCCTGAACCAAGTCAAGTGTATGGTTTTTAGAGAGTGGCAGAACTCCTTTCAATGGCTCTGCTCTCATCATTTGGGGACCTCCTAGGACCCCCACCAGGACCACTGGTGGTCCCGGACCACTGGTTGAAAACCACTGAATTAAACAATGAACCTCCTCAGCCACATCTTTTTGTAGTAGTAGATCGAATGACCAAGGTGACGGGGTCTCTCTGTCTGTGTCTTTGTGCGTATGCACGGATTGTGCGCTTTGCGTGCTGCTGCTCATAGACCAGCAGCGTGCGTGGCTCCTCCGCCAGGTGGAGATCGACACTCAGTTCCTGCAGAGCCTCAACGTGTTGGACTACAGCCTCCTGCTGGCCCAGCAGCCTCTGCACCAAGACGAGAAGCTGGCCCCCCTCTCCCTGGCCACGCTCATCGTCAGGACCAAGAAGTAAGTTCTGACCAGAGGCAGCAACATTGATATATGAGACAGTAGTTTTCAACCTTTTTTATACCAGGGATCACTATTTTCTGTGGCATTTGAGCCACGGACCACCATTTGATGACATTTTAGCCCCACAGACCCCAAAAGCTAAAGATTTTGTTTGCTTTTTGTCCGCAATTCCTGGCTGGATTTTGGAAACAAAACAGGCAAACATACAGACCAAAATGACCATTAATCTTCTACATTTTCTAGTTATGTAGACATGGGCTAATTCAGCTGATGAATATTTTAATTCTTGAGAGTATAAACATGAAACCAAATGGACCCGCAAGGGCTCCCTAACTGTTAGGGTAAGGGTTAGGTTAAGGGGGTTGTGGTAAGGGTTTATTCAAGGATAGGGTAAGAGTTCGGGTTGTTGTATAAAACACTACCGACTGCCGCGACTGTTTTGCAGCAGCTGCCACTGCCAGGAAATGCACCCGCTCTCTATCAGTATCAGCACCAGTACCAGTATCATCAGGTCGCGTTTGATGATCATGTTATTGTTAATGCCAACCATTATCAGTTTCTGATGCTTGACGTTGCATGAGGAGCTAAATGATAAATGGATTAGATGCTGATTAGAAATTAGATTAATAATCTGCATAATACAGTCAATACGCATTATGCATAAAACAACTGATCAACTGATCTGAACACTACAAGGAGACAACCACCAAACCTCAAACCAGGCCCCCTGTTTCGCCCGTGTTTGACCTTTCAGATCTGTGAACCCGGGTAGTCCCATTCACGCGGGCGCCACCGGCGAAGACCCCTCCGCCCCTCCTCGCCTGTCGGCTGAAACGGACAGCTTCTGCCTGAGCCGGACGAGTGACGGTGGCGGCGGTGGTGGTGGGGGTGATCCTCCGCCGCCCTCTCTGGAGGACTTCCGGGCCCAGAACCGGCGGCTGCTGCCCAACTTCAAGAACCCGCTGCACGTCATCGACGGGCCGGAGCAGCGCTACTTCGTGGGCATCATCGACATCTTCACCGTGTACGGCTTCCGGAAACGCCTGGAGCACTGGTGGAAGAGGCTGAGGCACCCGGGGCAGTCCTTCTCCACCGTCAGTCCCCCAGCGTACTGCCTTCGGCTCTGCCAATGGACGCGGGACAACACCGCCTAGGCCACTGGGCATACGGGCTGACGATGCCGCCGCGTAGGCCTGTGATGGTCTGAATACCCGAACGCTCGCCTCCAAAACACAGTCGCCGGTGGAATGGTAGAGCGTTCAGTCTCTGCCTGGTATTCAAATACGTAGCCTCAGTTAATAATGCCTAAAAGGTTGTATCTGACCTTATTCCTAACCTTAAACCTCAGTAAGACAGAGTCAAAACCTAACCCTATTCCTAAAGGTAACCTCAGTAAAACTATGCCTAACCCCTAATACTTTATCCCTAGTAAAAGCAAAGATTACAAGAAGCCCCATCGAACACAAGGATGGTGGAAAACAAACAAGGGCGTGCATGTTTTAAAGGTAATAGAGGCAACATTAGTGTGTACCAACACTGTGTTTGTAAACAGATCTGTTTAAAAACAGAATCTAACTCCACCTCACCTCCACTCTGTTGGCTCATTATGAATCTGCTGGAGACTGCTGTGCTGTGATTGGCTAAAATGCTGCCGCACCCTTCATGATTTGTTGACAACAACAAAGTTCTGGACCGTATGCAGGATGAAGCAAGTGTCTGTCTGCAGGGAAACAGATGCAGCATCAAAGTAGAAGCAACGTAGAGGGGGATAAGGCAAAAATATAGCTATACAGTATATCTATTTTGATTTTTGGCTAAAAAAAGTTGCCTATATTACCTTTAAGGCGAGCATTCCGGTCACCAATCGTCTCTGTTGGGGTTGGGGTTGCTATCTCCAAAAATGGTTTGTTTTTATGTATAATGAAGGAAAAAACTAAAAAAAAAAAAACATGCGTTCCAATGAATCCAATAGTTATCATTTAGTCACATGCTTTTGTTAATACTTCGGTTCAGCATTTATAAACCCCACAGATGCATTTAAAACACTAACTTTGACTTTCAAAAAATGTTTTGCAAAAAATCCACAAGCTCACAACTTCTTGCGATGCATTGTGTGTGAGCTTACAGATCAGCTAATTTCACTACTTTTGTGTGACAGCGCTGTATAAGTAGGGTTTTCACTTACATGAACACAAAAATGTGAAATATGGAGACTATATACAGTTTATACTGTACGTATATGGGAGGGAGACAGGAACATGCATGATGTGAAATACAAACATCCCAATGGGTGCGAAGCAAAGTACATGTGACTTTGAGAAGATATCAAATTACCGTTATTAATCCCCAATGGGGACATTATTTACTGTATGCTCGGGGACATACTCCTTAATGCTTATCCCACATCTATAGCACCACTGCTCTGTTGGGACATTTTTAAACGTTTACAGCCAGTAGGCCTCTCTCTCTCTCTCTCTCTCTCTCTCTCTCTCTCTCTCTCTCTCTCTCTCTCTCTCTCTCTCTCTCTCTCATTTTATTGATTATTATTTATTTATTTTGCAAACATGGCCCACTTCTTTCTGCTTTGTCTTAGTAGCATATAGGTTTCTTCCTCAACATTGATGCAGACCTATTTCTGTGACCACTAATTTTGTTCAGAATGACAGTACAGTCTATTTCGTGTTCAGCTTTTGGTGATGCTGTCAGATGAGCCTTTTTTTGCTAGCATTGCTGCATCATGCTAGATAATTTCTCAGCTATAAAAGTGCTGATTTAAAAATGGCATTTTTAGCCTTGGGATGCCTTATAAATTTATGATTATCCTCAAATAACCCTTTAAATGTAGTGCCTCATGATTAACTACAGCAGAATAAAAATAAGAAATTCAATTGAAGTGTTTATATTTCAAGTATCTGTTCATTATTCCCAAATTCCTAAATTAGTCATAACAGACATTGCTGCTAAGGAAGAGGAAAAATTAATACCCATGCTCTACTAAGACAATGTGTATCGGCCATGTTTCACTATTCCGATCTTTTTTCAATGATATAACAAAAATAGGCACGCAACAAACCATCCTACGATCAAGTTCCATCGATGGAGCATAACTTCTCAATGATTCAGGGTGACTGTATGTTAATTGCTCATTAGGTCCGCCATCTTCCAATCACCACACAAATTGATAATGGCCTTAAAATATACCTAATATCAAGAGTTTGTTTCTTTTTTTAGACTCATTCTTCTGAAATTGCTCTTTGTGTTTTTGGTTTAAGAAGCTTGAATCCTTTCCCCGAAGTGCCCTTCATCATCAGAACAATCCACATCTGGTCAAGAAATGCAATGTCATAAAATCTAACTCCTCTGCTTCCGATGTATTAATAAACTAACATTATCTCATTATCTTCTCACAAAGTGGCACCATTTTATGAAACGTACTGTACAAAAGGACTGTCTGCCAATAAATGCTTGTTTGTGCCTTATATCTGTGAATATTTGTCCGAGGCTTTTCATTAAGTTGGTCAACGTTTGGTTCACCATCATGGACAACATTTTCTCACCCCCAATACTTCTCACCAAAATCCTCATTTGTACACACTTATACACAATTGGCTCAATCTGAACGAGACACAATTCTTTGAATGACCTTTAATGCATGAAACTCTGAACAAAGTGCTAGGAGGCCATATGATGCCAACATGTGCAAGTGCATATTCAATGCAATCAAAAAATATTCACATTATTTTAACCTGAGTGAAAGTAATACACTTGAAAATGTGTTAACTTATTCAGAAACACCAGTGAACCGGGTCAGGCTTGACAAAATAATCCACTGTGCATTACACGTATTTCAAGCCTACATGCCAATATGACTAGTTTTTATAAAGTGCTTCAGTTCTAATATTCTATTCTAATATTCACCACATTCACATGGGGGGCATTTTGCTAAAGATGAAAAAAGACTTCCTGGATCAGCAACTCATATTTTTGCTGACAGAATGTGGGAACAGAGAAATGTGGGCTATAAATTATAACACAGATTACATATAAAATAGCCTATTAATGTAACATTTTTCAAAACAGTACACTGTATATTTATATCCATTCGACCATTATGTTAATGTTCCAAAAACAGCAGATCACAGAATTAAAATAAAGTTGTTATAGGGAGTTTCCCTATAACAAGCTAATCTTATGTGCTGAATGTTGAGTCCAGTTGGCAAAATGTTGTAGGCTTTCATGTGCAATAGCAACTTTAACTTGTTCCCTCTTGTTCCTTGCCTTTGCTGCAACACAGTCCAGATTGGCACGTCAGCCTGTCTTTGGACAGGTAGAGCACAGGCTGGATGCTGGTGCTGATGTCCATCAGGCCGAAGGCGGCGTAGCGGACGTAGCACTCGTGCACGTCGGGGGAGAAGTACTTCTTGAAAGGCAGCAGCGCCACCAGCGGGAGGTAGTGGCAGACTATGATGGCCAGGATGATGATGACCATCTTGAAGGCTCTCTTCTTGACGGGGTGCATCTCGTCGCGGCCAGGCCCGGACTGCCGCAGTGCCCACAGGATGGAGATGTTGCAGAACACCATGAAGGCGAACACGGCCAGCAGCATGGCGGAGTAGACGAAGGTCTCGAAGTCCGCGATGGGCCCCGCGCACTTGGCGCCGGCGTAGGCCAGCGTGATGATCCACACCACCGAGACCAGGACGGCCCTGTGCTGGCGGTCCTGGCATGGATGAGTGGATGGATGAGTTAATGAATTAACATGTGCTGTGATTTTATTATTTATTTATTTTTTTTTTTTTCCAGCCTAAAACATGATCATCGGGTATTTATAAATATGCGTGAAGAACTTTTTAGAAAATGTTTACAGTATTTGTTAAAATTATCTTAATTATTAGTTATAATTATGTTATTAAATCTTTTATGTTGATGTAGCACCCAGCCATGAGCCAGCCACAACAGCCCCGCCAATCGGGCTCAGCCTTATTGGCGCGACTTGTTGTGCGTTGGACTGGCGAGTGGGAGTCCCGGGTTCGATCCCCGCTTCCGCGTAATACTACAATCTGGCGTAGTCGGCAGGATTTGGAGTGCGGGTGTTATCCCCAATATACCCGTCTACGTCCTTGCGGGTCCACATGAGGGACATCACGTACGGGGGTCCGCGGTGTGAAGTGTGAAGCGCGAGGACGCGCTCCAAAAGATCAAGGGGGTGAATGTAGCACCCAGCCATGAGCCAGCCACAACAGCCCCGCCAATCGGGCTCAGCCTTATTGGCGCGACTTGTTGTGCGTTGGACTGGCGAGTGGGAGTCCCGGGTTCGATCCCCGCTTCCGCGTAATACTACATTGACATGCCCACAAGTTCATTTTCTTTTTTCCCCCATTGACTTTTTTACTGTCAAGGTACTGTCATCATATCATACATATGAAAACCTGGAAATAAATAGCAAAATCATGGCATCCTATCTTTAAAAATACTAAAACAGTTTGAAAAGGAGTAGGATAAACTGTAAAATGTTTGAGTTGAGAAGTCCCTCCCCTTGTGACATCGCCCACGCTCCAAAAATGGATTCTCCATTCATTTTCCTCAGACTTTGAAAATAATTTATATAAATAGCCTACGATTACACCACAGACGAAGCCAACTTGGGTCGGGACAAATCATGATATGCACACAATTTTTTGATACAATCAAATAATTTCCAAGAAGAAAAACTAAACAACAAGTGTCTAACCGGCATTTTATTCTTCTTGCTAATTAGATATTGTATGATAATATTGTGTGTGTTGTCATGCTTTGTACAACCCGAGATGGCTTTGTCCGTGGCGTAATCATCTTTATATAGATAATTTTCAAAAAGTCTAGGAGGAAAATGAACGAGGAATCCATTTCTGGAGCGAGGGTGACATCACATGAGGGGCGGGACTGCTCAGCTCTATTAAACTCCTACTTAACACTTATACTGTATGTATCTCTATATCACCTTCAGTTCATTGAATTTGATGGGGTGCAGCACGGCCCCGTAGCGGTCCAGACAGATGCAGGAGAGGAATATGGGCGAGGAGTCCTTGATGCCGTAGACGAAGCTGATGAAGTACCAGGTGTTGGTGGTGGTCAGGAAGACCAGCGTGGTGAACTCCAGGGGAATGGTGATGCAGAAGATGATGTCCACCACCGCCAGGTGCTGGAAGAAGATGTCCGAGGTGTTCCCTTCCCCCTTGTTCCTGATGGTGAGCCACAGCACCATGATGTTGGCTGGGAGGCCTGGACGTGGACAAATTAAAGTATGTTACAGTATAACTTAATGATACTAAGATCGAAGGGCGCTCTTACCCAGGGGAGGATTATCCAACGGGCATGTTGGGCCCACGTCCAGGGGCCCCTGAGCTGGAGTGCCTGTGTGATCGCTAAGAGGCTCAAGCTCAGGGCACCCCCAAAAAAGGGGTACCAGTGGTGCACACAGTTCTTGTCGCTGTTATTAACAATGGGTTTATTCATTAAAATAAAATAATCCCCAAAGTCCTAAACCTAAAAAAAACATTACTGCAAGTGTTTCAACTGTTTTCATTAATTTGGCTTAGTTATTTTGGCTGTTTATTGTTTTTAAGCAATCCCCTGCTGTAAATCCTGCCACAGGTGAATATTGCTTGCCTATATTGTATGTCTTAATTGATATGTGTGTGTGCAGACACTATGCGCCTCATCGGGAAGAAAAATGCACTAGTGTAGGATGGCGCTTTGTCGGGTGGCGGCCCAGGGGCCCATAATTTCTAGATCTCTTACCAAGCTACATTCTGTGCTCAGTCAATCAAATATTTATTGTGATATGTACAAATAAACACACAAAGTTGGCCCAAGGGCAATAAACAAACACTATGTGTATTTGAAATGTAGTACAGTGACAAATACTCAAATGCACAATACTCAAATAAATCGGTACCTAGAAACAGGTTGATGGCCTGCAGGGTCAGGTACCAGATGAAGGCGGCTGGCATGTGTTTGCAGCTATCATACACAGTCTGCAGTTCCAGGCTGAGGTTGGTGATGGATCTTGGGGAGATGAACAGTACAGGCTGGCTGAAGTGCATTGCCTCCATGGTGACTTTAGAATAGTGATCTGTCAGGGCAAGCATAGAGTCAGTGCTTTCATGTAAAGCAGGGGTGTCCAAAAGGTAAATCGTACCAGTAGATCACACAGGCTATGCAGGTACAGGTAGATCACATGACAGTCCCCTATAATATTAAACTGTCAACTCAAACCCCAAATATGTTGTTTTCAAACAAGACACTATAGGAGCATATACAAGAAACCCCTTCCAATTCTCCCCCTCCATTTTTCAATTTCCCGGTAAGTGCATTATTCTTAAACACTGTATAACAGTTAGTAACACCATCATCACTATTTCAAAGCTCCCACTTTCTAGGAGCCTTGAAATGTATTTTCAGTAATGGGATAATCACACTTAATAAAATGGCCTTTTTTTTGTTTTTTGTTTTTACAAAAGGCCCAAATACATAGTGGTTACTGTATGTTTTGTAATTATCAAAGTAACTACGGTTGTAACCAATGTTTTCTTCTTTTTATATATAAATGTAGTCTTGTAAATTGGAAAGTACAAAGTACAAATATATCAAATTATTACTTAAGTACAGAACTAAACATACTTAGTTTTTAAATAACACTGCTTATTTAAAACTGGTTATTTAATGAGATAAGATACAGTATATCTGTATCTATCCACCTACAGGTGGATAGAGGACATTGACTTTAACTTAAGTGAATTGCTACTTTACTACAGGGCACACTTTTTTTCTGCTCAGATCTCAGAGGAACTTGCCTGCGGTCCAATTACAGTCAATGTTTTACTTTATATTGCCCAAAAAGTAAAATGTTATTCATTTCATCACATACTTCACTTGCAAATTCTAAGAAATGGACATACTTCAATTTTTATGTAAAACATCTCTGTTCCTTGAGTGCAGACAAAGCTTCACACATTGGAATAGATATACTATGAACTAGGATTGTCTTTTTAATGACTTATGTCAGGTATTCTATAGCATCCAAGTACAGAACATAAAAAAAAAACATTTAGGCATGACCTAAATTTTCTGAAAAACTGAAAAATATTTCTATTGCAGTATCAAAACAATTGAAATGTATTTCCAGCCTGAATGGGTTAACTAGTAATTAATCATAATCATTATTTGACTTACCTTGAATGATTTCAGGAGTCTTTGGTTCCCCTCACAGACCTCAAGTAACCTGCTGAAATGACTTTCCAGTAACCTTTACAGGAGGGACCGCTCCATCCTACGGTATATATTCCTCCTTGAGTGTGTGTGTGTGTGTGTGTGTGTGTGTGTGTGTGTGTGTGTGTGTGTGTGTGTGTGTGTGTGTGTGTGTGTGTGTGTGTGTGTGTGTGTGTGTGTGTGTGTGTGTGTGTGTGTGTGTGTGTGTGTGTGTGTGCGCATGAGGCTGCAAAGCGCATTTTGCAGCCTCATCAATGTGACCCAGCTGTAGTCTGATGTAACGTTACCTCAGCTGTTTACGGAGTACCATTATTACACTAAATTATGTAATATATTATTAATGGATGTATGGCTGGAACTGAAGTACCCTTTGCTCTGCACTGAAGGTTCCTCATTACCTTGGATCTGGACATGAGTAAAATGTGCATCGCAACTCAGTCGGAGCTTGTGGGTCTGCTATTTGCAAATGGCCAAGGGCTGAAGTGGGTAATGTTCCAAATCTACAAAATAACCAATAACTACAGTTTTCGAATAATTGTTGAGTAAAATTGCACTAAAAGCAATGCATTTATTTAGGCTAGTAGGCTACACTGAGCAATCAGTGGGACAAAATACAAAATGGTTCTCCACAATTCATGATGCTTCACCTTAAAAGATACTAGTCTGAGCCTTTTATTAAACTTGCATTTAATTAGTTTTGATATTTTGTAATTGGAATCCTGAATTTTGTTTTGGTGTTTTTGAATTGGGGTCCTGGAAAGTAGCATATTTGATTTAATTCTAAAATTTCAATCCCTGTATCCCCAAGAGGAACGGGCACACTAAACTGGAGAATAATGCAATCTCTCAGCCTTTGTTGCAAAAAGTATGCGTAAACAGGTTGACGGTCTATTAAGAAATGTGGACCTTCTTATTAGGGAGGTGATGTGATTGGCTTCTAAAAGAGGAGTAGGTGGAGTTTTGTGTTATCACTGGCATTCTTGGCACTGTCTTGAATTCAGTGACCACACGTGTCCACAAGTGACCACACGTGTTGTTGGTGGACAAACTGATTGTCTGGCAACACACTACACCCAGGGTACTAATTAGATGTGAGCTGGCCAGCAAAGGTTTGGTACTCATTAAACTCCTGGCCGCAAGCAAAGGCGGGTGTGTGTTTACCTGATGACACCTGGACCGTTGCTGATGAAATAGAGGCCCAACAGGTGTAAAGTTGGGAAAATAATTAATGTCCAGGTCCAATTAAGGACACAGGGCTCATGCTATGAGTCCCCAAGTGTGTGTTTTAAAATAGATGACCCATTAGTACTTACACTACAGCCTTTACCACAAACAGTACAAGTAAAGGGTGTTCCCCCATGTATGAGTCATTGTGTTTTTTTAGTTCATTACTACGACTACAGTCTTTACCACAGACTGTACAAGTAAAGGGTGTTTCCCCTGTGAGTCCTCATCCCACTGAGCACAAGACTGCATACTTGCGCGTTGCACACAAGTAGGCCGTGGCCGTGACTTGTGCATGAGTGGAGCCCCCAACTGGTCTCGAGTTGAGACAATGTCTTCGAGAACTACAACATTAAGGCACAGACATCAGTGTTTGACACAAGTCAAAGAACTTTCAGAGTTATTTCAACAAAATATCAAATATATGAAATGAATATATGAAATGAAAATGGTTGATTATCACTGCTAGAACCATAATGAAAAAACTGGGAACCATTTCAACAGTTCAATCAATGTTCAATCCACGGGAAATATTTTAAGTGGTGTTGTAAGCTCAATTTGGATGCCAATGACTTGTACGTTGATGTTTAGAGAAGTAGCCAGAGCACATCTTCCCACCCTGATCTGTATCAGCCACCCCCTGCCGGCAGCACCTTGAGATAGAGCAAGATGACAGTTATAGTTGTTGTGAAACTGAAACCCAACTCAACTTCTAATTATTATAATTCAACCACTGAGAAGGGCACTCAATTGTTTTACTTAAGTAAAGTGCTCAAGAACTTCTTCATTATTTACAAGTAAACACAGAATTGAATTGAAGTACAAATGTATCACCATCAAATGTCCCATTTCACAAGTTCTAACCCTTGTCCAGCAACTCTGCACCTGACCTCAAACCCTTTGATCTCCATACATTGAGCTGACCTGCTATTTTGATATTCCTAGCTGAATCTGACCTAATCAAGCCCTGACTGTACACTCATGATACACACACTCACTCCAGTGGTACTGTCTGTCTCGTCTTGCACTTGCACATACTGTATGCCTATCAGTCTCAGTCTCTCTCTCTCTCTCTCTCTCTCTCTCTCTCTCTCTCTCTCTCTCTCTCTCTCTCTCTCTCTCTCTCTCTCTCTCTCTCTCTCTCTCTCTCTCTCTCACACGCACGCACGCACGCGCGCACGCGCGCGCACGCGCGCACGCACACACACACACACACACACACACACACACACACACACACACACACACACACACACACACACACACACACACACACACACACACACACACGTGACCCAGCAGTGGCTTCTGATTGGCCGCTGTGATTTCCCCCGACGTCTTCAACATTTCAACCAGGAAACCAGAAAGCAGCAGCAACAGTGTGGAACTATTTACCGATCAGCAGACGCGACTCGTATTTTTGACATAAAGTTTCTTGATGAGATCCTCATTTCAACTATCTGTACATGACGCGGTTGCACCACGTCTCTGTCTGTTTTAGTAATTACAAATAACAATTAATTTCTACTGAAATGACTTGACTCCCTAATCTATATAAGTACAGGTAGTAGTAGTAATAGTTCTTTCTTTCTGTTCAGAATGTTTTTATGTTTAAAAGCCGCTTCGCTTGTAGTGTTGTTGTTGTCGTTGGAGGTAAGCGTGTGTTCACCGGTGACTCCTCAGCCCAACATAGTGTTCATTCTGGCGGATGATCTGGGCTGGAACGATGTGGGCTTCCACCAGTCTGAGATCAGCACCCCACATCTGGACGCCCTGTCTAACAAGGTAAATGAGAGAAACACTACATCTAAACTTAACAATTTAATTTGTGTGAAAGGGGAATAGTGGACTAGAACTCTTTCTTACCTTTATTTGTAAATAAGTTGTTACAGTAGGTTAGGTCCAGGTGTAGCCCAAGGAGTAATATGTAAGTAGATTCCATCCAGTAATACAGTGAATACTGTTCTACTGTGTGGAATAAGGGAGATATTCTCGGGTTAGTCCAGGTGTTATTTTGTGCAAAAGTCCATTATTGGCTAGCTCTCAATGCCCTCAATGGCATCACTCAAAAATCATGTTTTGGATATATACTGTATCCCTTCATAATATAAATAGCCTCTCTCTCCTCCACTCAACAGGGCGTTCGTCTGGACAACTACTATGTCCAACCTCTGTGCACCCCCTCCAGAAACCAGCTGATGACTGGGAGATACCAGGTGATTAATGAATGTATCTTAATGATTAGTCTATTACTGGTAGAATAAACTAGAGAGAGAGAGAGTATAAACTAAGGCCTAAACCATACAGCATGTGCAGAAACCTGTAGATCAGGGTTTTTCAAAGTGGCTGCTGTGGCACCCTTTAGGGCCTAGAATTCTGTGATGCGACAGTAGGCCTACTTTTTGTAGTAGTTATTGAAATGTATTAAATTCTTTCTGGCACACGATACTATCCTATGCGCCAGAATCTATACCTCCTTGCAACTCACCCACAATGACAAAACGACATGCAATCCTTTCGTAAATTTCAACTTGCACTTTCATTGAACTCGTACACAATTTAAAATAATTGTATTATTGACATTGCTCATTATATAAGTGACATTGGTAATATGTACGGGTGTCCATCTGTCTGAGAATTCAGTGGCACCAGGAACTTGCATGACAGCACTCACTTTGAGAAAACCTTGCATATATTATAGGAGTGTTCTGTCTCTAGGCTTCTCTTTCTACCTTTGTTTTGAATAGTCATTAGTTATCCTGTTGCGACACAGTATTTTGGGAAGTCAAAGGTGCTATGTTCATCTTTTGTACAGATGTTCTTTGGCAGACCAGATAAGGGCCTTGTAGACTTTCCTGTTTTCGAAATCACCATGAGCGTGTATTTTAAAGCCAATGATTATGTTAAATACTGCAGGGTAGCTCTAGTAACCATACCATTGCTATGTATGTATTAGTGATTATACCACAGCTCATTAATATCTGCTTTATGGCATGCACACAGATTCACACTAATGCCCCCTGCTTTGCCCCCTGCCCTGGCTGGCACACTGATCCACGGTAACTGCCCGTTAGTCAGACTTGTGTGCTCGGTTAAGACTCGTCCGTGGCTACGATATGCATGGCCAGTTTAGACTCATGTGAGGCTGGTTACGACTGAGGTTAGGGTTATTAATGGGTCTGGTTAACGGGACGTCGGACCATGTGACATGTTCCACACATCCATAATGTCCTCTGCATTGCACACAGATCCACACAGGCATGCAGCACCAGATCATCTGGCCGTGCCAGCCGTACTGCGTGCCAACGGACGAGGTGCTGCTGCCACAGCTCCTGCAGCGGGCCGGCTACGCCACCCACATGGTGGGCAAGTGGCACCTGGGCATGTACAAGAAGGACTGCCTGCCCACCCGGCGAGGGTTTGACTCCTACTTCGGTTGGTAACCTGATGGATATCATCGCTGTATGGCAGAAAGATTTATATGCCATATTCCCATTCATCATCTATTAGTTTAATTGTTTATTTCATAAATAAATGACCATATTTCATACCTGGCTTAAAGGGATATTTCACTTTCAAAATAATTTTATCATTTTATCGTCTTCTCAGGCTTATGTGACTATTCCAAACAGCTTTTTTTGTAATTTGCTCGATTTAGTATTTAGATATTTGATTTGTGTTTTGGCCGTCCCGCACCCATCCTATACGTTTTGTACTACAGGCTACTTGACGGGCAGTGAGGATTACTTCAGTCACGTGCGCTGCAGTCCCATCCCGCCTGGAAACGTGACGCGTTGCGCCCTGGATCTCCGTGACGGGGAGCAGGTGGCCGACGGCTACCAAGGACTTTATTCCACTGAGCTGTTCACTGACCGGGCGGTCAGCATCATCAACAAACACCCCCACAAGAAGGTACACACACACACACTGGAATAAATGTTCCTTAAGTTCCACATTCTGCAGTATGTCCTACTAGGGGAAACTCCCTAGTCTGTCAGGTGATAGGAAGCAGCCAGCTCACTCCTCATGCATTTCTCATGTTTTGTTTTGTTTTGTTTGTTTTAGCCGCTGTTCATGTATGTAGCGCTGCAGGCGGTGCACGCTCCACTACAGGTTCCAGAACGATATCTAGCTCCTTATAGCTTCATAAAGGACCCTCACCGCAGGTATTATTGTTATTATTATTATTATTATTATTGCAGGTGCCTTTTTGCTGTGTTAGTTTATGACACATTGATAAAGTTCCCTGCTGTGGTTAACATAGTCCAGCAACATAAAAATAACCTGTGGCTCCTGACATGGGTGGCGGATTAACTAACCTGTGGCGTCCCTGTGATGCTAGGTTAAGGTTTAGTTTAGGGTTTGGGGTATGGCATCCTGTCACTCAGTACATCTGACAAAACACATACTATAGGGCAGGGTAGGCAACCTTAGGTGTGTCATAGGCGTAATCACTGGCACAAGTGGGAACGAGTACAGTTAAATTACATTTAAAGGTGTTCAGTTAAATGAAGTCCACTCAACTCTGTATGTAAATTAGGGAAACAGTGGTAACAATAGTAATTGACTAATAATCGTACATCCTGAAAGACTCTTCTAAAGAAGAGAAAACATGGCTGCTGTGCGTATGGACAATGAAAATCGGATGGAAATATATAATGTTGATATGTCATAATTAAACATAATCAAGAAAATAAAGGCACATCACTTCATCTCGAAAAGGTTGCATACCCCTGCATAGTCTACTCTATAGTATAGACTATCTGGATGAGAAAGCATTTAGTTCTACGTCATAATATTTATATATTACTATTTACAGACACTTTGCAGGCATGGCGAGTGCCATGGACGAGGCAGTAGGAAACATCACACGCAGCCTGGTGGAGGCAGGTCTCTGGAACAACACTATATTGGTCTTCTCTACAGGTACAATTTTACAGTTCATTATTTTGGGCATGCAGAATAAATTTGCAATCTGACAAACTTTTTCTAAAATATCAAAGATAGCAGGTCATGATGCTAAGTGGTCAAAGCAACATTCAGAGTCAGCCCAACTGTTAATTTAATGAACTCTAGTGCACTGGTTCTCAAACAGACTAGTGGTCTGGGCACTACCAATGGTCAACCGACGGAGTTTCAAGGTGGTTCTCAGATAAATGATGGAGAGTTGCAAACGAAATGGGACCCATGCTTTATGTTTAACAGATATTCAAAACACATCATCTCTCCATTAAAAATGGGTTAATGACAGTGCTGTTGGTATTGACAGACAGTGTGTTTGATTGACAGATAACGGAGGCCAGACACTGTTCGGGGGAAGCAACTGGCCACTGAGAGGCAGGAAGTGGTCGCTGTGGGAGGGCGGAGTCAGGGGCGTGGCCTTTGTGGCCAGCCCGCTGCTGCAGCGTCCCGGACGTGTCAGCCGCGAGCTCATCCACATCTCTGATTGGCTGCCCACGCTGGTGGGCGTGGCCGGAGGAAGCACCGAGGGCACGAAGCCGCTGGACGGCTTCAACATGTGGAACACCATCAGGTCAGGAGAGAGCTCGTTATAACTAATTATCCCATTAGTTTTCTATTGAAGCTAATAGAAAAGTGTTTATCTGAAAAAGAGTAAAAAGAAAGATATGTAAGAAAAGCTTTATAAACAATAATGCAATTTCATATTGCTACATCCAGAGTTATTGTCATTTATTGGAGGCATTCTGTTATAAACCTGCAGATGGTAGTGTTGCCCCATTGGCTCCGCTGCCAAGCACACGCACCAAATGCCTGAACCTACTGATAGGGATTACTATTGCAACAACTCATCATCAGAGTGAAACTAACCTAGTGGGTGATAAAGGAGTCTATGGATGTGGTGTCACAGTCTCTCGCGCACACACGCTCACACACAATTTATTGATGTGATGATGTGTTAACTTGTGTCTTCCAGCAAAGGTTTTTCGTCACCCAGAGTGGAGCTGTTACACAACATCGACCCTCTCTACTATGATGTTGCACCATGTAAGTCTGTTATTGTTTTTAAGGAACTCCAATCTCTATTTGATCCATTCCCCGGTGTAAGTTTTTTTTTAAACAGTAAAGAAAAGCAGGCAAGCATGTGTGATTTACCCAGCTTACAGATTTATTATTATTAAGAGACTGAGTTAACTTTGGTAGGTTGCTGTGTTTATCACAGGGACCTTTGTAGGGTTTACGTTTGAGCCTTTAAACTCTTTTAGTGTGTGCACATGCACACTTTCATTCCTTTATTTGGGATTTCTCAACGGACTCCAGGCCGTTAGCACCATCATCTTTTTTTCTTGTCTTCTTTTTGTCTTATCGCAACATAGCATTGTTTTTCCTTTTTTTCTGAACAGCCAGAAACAGAAGTCACTGTATGTATACAGCACATTTCTTCATGCAGCTCCTGACAGGTCATCTCTCTTCTCTCTCTGCTCAGGTCCTGGCGGGTCCAGTGTGTTCCCTCTGGCTCAGCGGGTCAACTCTGGCTTCAACGTGTCGATTCACGCTGCCATCCGCTCTTCAAACTGGAAGCTGCTCACTGGATACCCAGGTCTCTGTCCACTGTGTCGTGACCTCTATGGGTCCTCTGTCTGTCCAATGTGTCTCTAAGTTGTGTGTCTCTATGTTGCACATTGAGGACTGACTGATAATAATCTGGCTGCATTGAATTGTATGATTGAACTTCTATATTGTTTAGAATTGTTTTAAAATGTACGTTGCTTGTATATAATAAGCAGAGTAACCAGCTCTCAGTCATCATTCTATCAGAATCAACACTGAAAACTCACTCTCATCTTGTTCTCCTCCAGGGTGTGACGCCTGGTTTCCGAGGCCCGTCCACAACGACACAAATCGCGGCGTTGCTCCGGACGTTTCCCCCCGTCCCGGCCGTCCCAGGTTGGACCCCCTGAAGCCTGTCATGCTGTTCGACGTAGACTTGGACCCCGAGGAGCGGGTGGAGGTTTCGGAGCAGCACCCTGCGGTGGTGGACTACCTGCTGCGTCGGCTGCATCACCACCAACGCAACGCTGCGCCAATCACCTTCCCCCCCGACGACCCCCGCTGCGACCCCGGACCCACCGGGGGCGCCTGGGGACCCTGGGAATAAAGGTTGTCAACCCGTGTGTCGGGAGCCCCAGAGGGATCCCGAGATGATTTTTGTCGTATGATGTAAGAAAGCGGCAAAAAGAGAGAGGAAACAAAGCAGATCTACAATGCAAGGCAAACAAACTGTAATGCCTCAACTCCTACATTCCTGGTGCTTGTCAGGGTGGACGGTACCCAGTTCAAATATGATTTATGGAATGCCCCAAGGGACGACAACAATGAACTGCGCAACGATCGCTTAACTTGTGTCCGCTCCACTCATGCGAGTAATTATCTTGTTGTTTCTTGACTAGTTTGTTTGTTTTCTGTTGACTCCTTGTGTTGACACGAGTAAGTCACTGATAAATGCCAGAATTGTGATGTTTTATAATTTATTTTATTTAACCATTTAACGGCTTTAATGCCTTTTAATATTGTTAAGGCGCAGAAATGTGACAGTAATGTGGGAGCGATATGGGGAAGACATGCGGCACTGGCTGACGTGACATAGGACTCAAACCAGCAGTCAGACTGGATTATCGACATAGTTGCCTGGACCACTAAAGTCTGAAGTGTGAACTGTGATCTGGCCCTGGCAGCTCTCTTACCAGCTTGGGGGTATTTATGCTAGACTACGACTCCACTATGAAGAGTATGCACAATTATGAAGTGAGTGGCAAATGTCATCTAGTTCGTTTTTTCTTTCTGTCTCTCTCTCCCTCTCTCTCTCGTAGACCTCAATTCTTTGAGCTTTTTCCCTGACGACGCGATTCTCATCTGTCAGCACTGAGTGGCAGGGGAATCGCTGCGATAGTGTGGTCGTTTATCTCTTCTCGTGTAGAAAGCCCTTATGAATGACAAATAACTATCTGCAATATACTCTTTTATACGAGTAATTTCATTCAGAATCATCTTTATTGTCACATCACAGTTTTCAGTAAAAAATATTGTCTGAAATTTCTTTTGTGCATCATTGCCATAGTGTCCTTTTGTCCAATAAAACTGAAAAACAAAAGAAATGGAAGAAGGTTGGAAAGAAAGATTGAGCAAAGCTTTTACCACAGAAAAAGTACAGGTAAAGGATTTCTTATAGTACGGCTCTCTGTAATATTTATGTTATATCTACTACAAAACAATCTAAAATAAATTTTAGAAATTAATTTTAGGTAATTAAATCACCTTTCCACGAGAGTGAACGGATATGTCAGAACTCTGCCTATCTCTGAGCTGATGAGCCAATCGCTCTGACGGACCAATCACAGACGGACTTTCATGTGACGTAGTTGAACAGACCGGAAGCAATGGGCGGGGCTTTTGGGTTTAAAATGGAAGCGACTTTGCTTGGCGGTATGTTTGAGGCCATGAGTCCATGTGGTAAGTCACAATGTTTGTTTGAATATCTACAGTTGAGAATGTTATTGTTTAAACTTTTGAGTTAAGACTGTTGATCCTTTATTGTGACAGACAATGGACACTTATACATGAAATTTGTTGATCGTTTTTGAGAAGCAAACGCTACTTTCATAGTCTTACAGGAGTTATTTGTACACTCAAAACTACTACTCTGGGTGATTACAGAACATACCATGGTAGCCTCTACACTGTTGTTTACAAATATACAGCCACACTTTGACCATTTGAAAATAGCTGATCTACAATCTTGCAATGCATTGTCATGTGACACATTATGAGCTTGTAGATCTGCTCCCTGTGAAAAAAATTAACAAACCTTTTAAAACTTTTTTTTTTGCTATTTCTAGCTGTTGAAAGTGATTTGGCTATTGAAAAATGTCAAACTTACAAGCTCATCATTGTAGATTTATTTATTTTTTTTGGAAAGTTGTGTAGAATCTAGTGTCAGGTCAAAATCTTTTTTTTTTTTACACTGAAGTTATACATGACTTGAAGATTTGTTTTTCCTTTTTAAATAAATTAAAATAAATTATTATTAGAATTATAAATTCTACAAGCCTGGAGTCGGGTGTCTAACGTTGGTTTATGTTGTGTGTCTTACAGGCTGATCATGTGACCTTGGATGGTGTTGTCAGGAGATGTCTGCTATAACGGAGTGTCTCCTCAACAGATCCTCTGTCTGATATACCAGGCTCTGTTCATACCAGATATCTTCAACCTGAGCGATGGAAGGCTCCCCACAGTATGTACTACATGAATTAAATTATTACTGTACAAACTAGGGCTGTGTCACCATTGGTCTACAATCTACAACATGTTGGGTTGACTGATTAATTGTCATAACAAGTGATTGTGACTAGCATTTTAATTGTTTGATGTTAAACATTATGAATACAAAGTTTAAATTGGTATAGCTTTTAGGCTAAAACAACAAGGGCATGTATCCCTTTTTGGAAAAAAAAAATCCTTGTTCGTAACATTTAGAACACTATCCTAGAGGTCTTTGTGTGTAAATGTGTCTTTTTAGATGTTATGGAGGACTATGTTCACACAGCGGCCATCTTGCCGGCAAGGTGCTCCCCAACATTGCAGCTGTATGAAAAGCTTGAATTATGGAATCTGTTTTAATATAAATCCACTATGAACCTCTTATGAGCTTTTGATTCTTGGCTGATATAAGTGAGCTACATGCTACCATACGTCATTTGTATAATGCCAGAGTAAAATTTAGTCATGTCCACATCACATCTGTATATTCTGTTCTAGAGTTTTCTTTCTTTGCTTTTAATAAAGTTATTTGTTTTTGTCTCAGACTCTTTTGAGCGCTTTTTTTTATGTCCTTCTTGCCTATCCTTGTGTGTACAGACATGATGTGGAGGTTATGTGATTTATGTCTGGTATCATTTTGGTAGCATGTAGTCCTTAACACTGTTTACAGCCTGGTATGCTGCAGGTCTGTGCAAACTAACAGAGGAAGGAAATGATGGCCGGTGTGTCGTTTGCTTCCTTAGTTGGTGTCTTTACTTTAGTGGCTAATTGAAGGTAAGTGAAGTAGTTTATTATCAATTGGCTGTCGGGCAGAAACCTTGTATATCCATAGTCCAGCCTTTTGATAAATTTATTCCGTTACTTCAGTGTCACACACTGAAGTACCAACTGGTTGCTTTTACAAGTGATCATCCGTTGACTGTTTTTTGCCCAGAAAAGTATCTTGTTTGGGACATACAAGGTTCCCACCTTCATCTTTTCTCCTCTTTATTCTTTGCTTTTAATAAAGTGTTTTTGTTTTGTGACAGACTCTCTTGATCGCATTTCATTTATTCACATTTTTTTTTTTTTAGTAATTCCTTATCTTCTTGCCTCAACACTGTTTGTGGTGCGTGAATCAGGTGGCGTGTTATATTTTTTTGTTGCGTGAGTTCACATCAAACATGAACTCAGGCCCGGTGTTTGCTGTGCATTTATGTGATTATTCTTTTACAGCTGTTGCAGACTGCATGTCGTTCACCTCGGTCGACATCATTCTAATTAGGGTGAAGTTTTAACGCCATTAAATGGGATTTTCTCATCCTTTCTCTCTCCTTGCTTTAATAAAGTGATTTGTTTTTGTTTGTCTCAGACTCTTTTGATATTTCATTTATTTACTTTTTTTTTAAAATTTCTTCCTTCCTCTTGCCTATGAGTCTAGCTCTTCACTAACAGTGTTGGAAATGGGAGATCCCATTTTAAGATAACAGGAAGAGATGGGGCGCATCACTCACGGTGCCAATTTAGTCTATTCTTGTAACTAATGTCCATAGTGTTGCTGACAAATCCTGGAGCAGAATTGATTTTGCGTTGCATCATTGTTTGGCAATTGGCATGATCTAAAAGGAAGTTTTTTTTTTGGGGGGGGGGATACTCTTGGGCGGCAATCAAGGGACTGTATGTATTTTGTTTGTGTTCATTGAGCACTCTAAAGTGAAAAGTGCAGCAGAAACATTTAGGTCATAAGCTTATTGCCAGTGCTATATCATTACTAATTTGTGTAAAGCTTCCCCCACGCAAGACCCTAACCCTAACCCTATGAACACAGGCCCGGTATGTGAAGTGTGTTTATGTGATTTATGTCTTGTATGATTTCACATTTGTGAGTAAGGATTCATGTCAGCTGGTCACCGTTCGGTGAGGCATTGGTAATGGGCCTATGGCCCAACGTTTTCTACTGCACTTCACTTTTTGCACTTTGCAGCACTTCATGAACAGGAAATGTCTGAGGAGTCTTTAAGGTATTTGTAGAATTGGTTCTAGTTTCCAATGTATAAAAAACATGGCTATCATTCATAGGCTGTTAATGATTCGGTTTCCTTGTGGGCTATTAAGGACCTCCCATGTCTTGCCTTGGGAGGTCAAGAATAAGTATTTAGCAAATTTGAATATATTTGTATACCAGTGTCTACAATGTAAATTACAACAAAGCATAAGGCACTGGTGTGGGACTTCTGGTTTACTGGAATGGGGTTCAACTCCCTGCAGTGCCCTGCTTGATGTGTTGTATTTACAAGGCTTAGGTTCAGCTAATTGTGTTTCCTTTTCTTAGATGATAACCAATGGGTTCTTTATGCTTTGCACTCCGTAGTTATGTTAAAGTTATAAATTTTCTGCATCAGATAATGATTTATTGTGCTTAACCAAAACCCAGGCCACATTCAGTCAGCAGTGTGTTTTGTTGTCATACATGTAACAATCTTCCTGCTTGAATCTTGATATGACTCTTTAAGTCGTTTGAATGCCTTATTTCAGACTCAGGGTCCCTAGAGAAAAACAGACACAAAAGATGCAATACACAGAACATACGTAAGGCTATAGCCTTGCGTTTTTTTTTCTCGAAATTTCGACATTTTTTTGAAAATGCTCAAAAATGCTCAAAACGGTGAAAAACGGCATGCTGAGCAAGACTGTAATGCTATTCCTTGCGCTTTTGCCAGATTTCGTCATTTTTCGAAAATCTTCAAAATGATGAAAAAACGTAAGGCTATAGCCTTGCGTTTTTCTCTCGAAATTTTGACATTTTTTCGAAAATGCTCAAAAATGCTCAAAACGGTGAAAAACGGCATGCTGAGCAAGACTGTAATGCTTTTCCCTTGCGCTTTTGCCAGATTTCGTCATTTTACGAAAAATCTTCAAAATGATGAAAAAAACGTAAGGCTATAGCCTTGCATTTTTTTTTTGTTTTTCCTCATGGACTTTTTCAAAAATGCTCAAAAATGCTCAAAACGGAAAAACAGCATGCTGACTAAGACTGTAATGCTATACCCTTGCGCTTTTGCCAGATTTCATCATTTTTCGAAAATCTTCAAAATGATGAAAAAACGTAAGGCTATAGCCTTGCGTTTTTTTCTCGAAATGTCGACATTTTTTCGAAAATGCTCAAAAATGCTCAAAATGGTGAAAAACGGCATGCTGAGCAAGACTGTAATGCTATTCCTTGCGCTTTTGCCAGATTTCGTCATTTTTTGAAAATCTTCAAAATGATGAAAAAACGTAAGGCTATAGCCTTGCGTTTTTTTCTCGAAATTTCGACATTTTTTCGAAAATGCTCAAAAATGCTCAAAACGGTGAAAAACAGCATGCTGACTAAGTTTGTAATGCTATACCCTTGCGCTTTTGCCAGATTTCGTCATTTTTCGAAAATCTTCAAAATGATGAAAAAACGTAAGGCTATAGCTTGTGTTTTTTTCCCCGAAATTTCGACATTTTTTTTGAAAATGTTCAAAAATGCTCAAAACGGTGAAAAACGGCATGCTGAGGCAAGACTGTAATGCTATTCCTTGCGCTTTTGCCAGATTTCGTCATTTTTCGAAAATCTTCAAAATGATGAAAAAACGTAAGGCTATAGCCTTGCGTTTTTTTCCCGGAAATTTCGACATTTTTTCGAAAATGCTCAAAAATGCTCAAAACGGTGAAAAACGGCATGCTGAGCAAGACTGTAATGCTATACCCTTGCGCTTTTGCCAGATTTCGTCATTTTTCGAAAATCTTCAAAATGATGAAAAAACGTAAGGCTATAGCCTTGCGTTTTTTCCCCGAAATTTCGACATTTTTTCGAAAATGCTCAAAAATGCTCAAAACGGTGAAAAATGGCATGCTGAGCAAGACTGTGATGCTATACCCTTGCGCTTTTGCTAGATTTCGTCATTTTTTGAAAATCTTCAAAATGATGAAAAAACGTAAGGCTATAGTCTTGCGTTTTTTTTTCTCGAAATTTCGACATTTTTTCGAAAATGCTCAAAAATGCTCAAAATGGTGAAAAAACGACATGCTGAGCAAGACTGTAATGCTATTCCCTAGCGCTTTTGCTAGATTTCGTCATTTTTTGAAAATCTTCAAAATGATGAAAAAACGTAAGGCTATAGCCTTGCGTTTTTTTTCTCGAAATTTCGACATTTTTTCGAAAATGCTCAAAAATGCTCAAAACGGTGAAAAACGGCATGCTGAGCAAGACTGTAATGCTATTCCTTGAGCTATTGCCAGATTTCGTCATTTTTCGAAAATCTTCAAAATGATGAAAAAACGTAAGGCTATAGCCTTGTGTTTTTTTCTCTCGAAATTTCGACATTTTTTCGAAAATGCTCAAAAATGCTCAAAACAGTGAAAAACAGCATGCTGACTAAGTTTGTAATGCTATAAACCCTTGCGCTTTTGCCAGATTTCGTCATTTTTCGAAAATCTTCAAAATGATGAAAAAACGTAAGCTATAGCTTGTGTTTTTTTTTCCCTGAAATTTTCGACATTTTTTTGAAAATGTTCAAAAATGCTCAAAACGGTGAAAAACGGCATGCTGAGCAAGACTGTAATGCTATTCCTTGAGCTATTGCCAGATTTCGTCATTTTTCGAAAATCTTCAAAATGATGAAAAAACGTAAGGCTATAGCCTTGCGTTTTTTTCAAGGAAATTTCGACATTTTTTCGAAAATGCTCAAAAATGCTCAAAACGGTGAAAAACGCATGCTGATGACAAGACTGTAATGCAATACCCTTGGCGCTTTTGCCAGATTTTCGTCATTTTTCGAAATCTTCAAAATGATGAAAAAACGTAAGGCTATAGCCTTGCGTTTTTTTTTCCCGAAATTTCGACATTTTTTCGAAATGCTCAAAAATGCTCAAAACGGTGAAAAACTGGCATGCTGAGCAAGACTGTGATGCTATACCCTTGCGCTTTTGCTAGATTTCGTCATTTTTTGAAAATCTTCAAAATGATGAAAAAACGTAAGGCTATAGTCTTGCGTTTTTTTTCTCTCGAAATTTCGACATTTTTTCGAAAATGCTCAAAAATGCTCAAAATGGTGAAAAACGACATGCTGAGCAAGACTGTAATGCTATTCCTAGCGCTTTTGCTAGATTTCGTCATTTTTTGAAAATCTTCAAAATGATGAAAAAACGTAAGGCTATAGCCTTGCGTTTTTTTTCTCGAAATTTCGACATTTTTTCGAAAATGCTCAAAAATGCTCAAAACGGTGAAAAACGGCATGCTGAGCAAGACTGTAATGCTATTCCTTGAGCTATTGCCAGATTTCGTCATTTTTCGAAAATCTTCAAAATGATGAAAAAACGTAAGGCTATAGCCTTGTGTTTTTTTTTCTCGAAATTTCGACATTTTTTCAAAAATGCTCAAAAATGCTCAAAACGGTGAAAAACGGCATGCTGAGCAAGACTGTAATGCTATTCCTTGCGCTTTTGCCAGATTTCGTCATTTTTCGAAAAATCTTCAAATGATGAAAAAACGTAAGGCTATAGCCTTGCGTTTTTTTTCTCGAAATTTCAACATTTTTTCGGAAATGCTCAAAAATGCTGAAAATGGTGAAAAAACAGCATGCCTAAGCAAGACTGTAATACTATGCCCTAGCGCTTTTTGCCAGATTTCGTCATTTTCGAAAATCTTCAAAATGATGAAAAAACGTAAGGCTATAGCCTTGCGTTTTTTTTCCCCGAAATTTCGACATTTTTTAGAAAATGCTCAAAAATGCTCAAAACGGTGAAAAACGGCATGCTGAGCAAGACTGTAATGCTATTCCTTGCGCTTTTGCCAGATTTCGTCATTTTTCGAAAATCTTCAAAATGATGAAAAAACGTAAGGCTATAGCCTTGCATTTTTTTTCTCGAAATTTCGACATTTTTTCGAAAATGCTCAAAAATGCTCAAAACGGTGAAAAACGGCATGCTGAGCAAGACTGTAATGCTATTCCTTGCGCTTTTGCCAGATTTCGTCATTTTTCGAAAATCTTCAAAATGATGAAAAAACGTAAGGCTATAGCCTTGCGTTTTTTTTCTCGAAATTTCGACATTTTTTCGAAAATGCTCAAAAATGCTCAAAACGGTGAAAAACGGCATGCTGAGCAAGACTGTAATGCTATTCCTTGCACTTTTGCCAGATTCGTCATTTTTCGAAAATCTTCAAAATGATGAAAAAACGTAAGGCTATAGCCTTGCGTTTTTTTCCCGAAATTTCGACATTTTTTCGAAAATGCTCAAAATGCTCAAAACGTGAGAAAAACGGCATGCTGAGCAAGACTGTGATGCTATACCCTTGCGCTTTTGCTAGATTTCATAATTTTTCGAAAATCTTCAAAATGATGAAAAAACGTAAGGCTAAAGCCAGCGTTTTTTTTTTTTTTTTTTCCGAAATTTCGACATTTTTTAGAAAATGCTCAAAATGCTCAAAAAACGCTCCGAGACCATGTACTATAGCCCATGGTTTTTCTTCGATTTCAACATTTTTTCAAAAACGCTCAAAAACGACGAAAAAACGGCATTTTAGTTATGGCGTACGAGACATGTACTATAGCCCATGTTTTTTCTTCGATTTCGATTTTTCAAAAACGCTCAAAAACGACGAAAAACGCCATTTAGTATGGCGTCCGAGACCGTGTACTATAGCCCATGGTTTTTCTTCGATTTCGACATTTTTTCGAAAACGCTCAAAAACGCTCCGAGACCGTGTACTATAGCCGATGGTTTTTCTTCGATTTCGACATTTTTTCAAAAACGCTCAAAAACGACGAAAAACGCCATTTTAGTATGGCGTCCGAGACCGTGTACTATAGCCCATGGTTTTTCTTCGATTTCGACATTTTTTCAAAACGCTCAAAAACGCTCGAGGACCATGTACTATAGCCCATGGTTTTTCTTCGATTTCGACATTTTTTCAAAAACGCTCAAAAACGACGAAAAAGGCCATTTTAGTATGGCGTCCAAGACCATGTACTATAGCCCATGGTTTTTCTTCGATTTCTACATTTTTTCAAAACGCTCAAAAACGCTCCGAGACCGTGTACTATAGCCCATGGTTTTTCTTCGATTTCGACATTATTTCGAAACGCTCAAAAACGCTCCGAGACCGTGTACTATAGTTGGTTTTTCTTCGATTTCGACATTTTTTCGAAAACTCAAAAACGCTCCGAGACCGTGTACTATAGCCCATGGTTTTTCTTCTATTTCGACATTTTTTCAAAAACGCTCAAAAACGACAAAAAATGCCATTTAGTATGGCGTCCCGAGACCATGACTATAGCCCATGGTTTTTCTTCGATTTCGACATTTTTTCAAAAACGCTCAAAAACGACGAAAAACGCCATTTTAGTATGGCGTCCGAGACGTGTACTATAGCCCATGGTTTTTCTTCGATTTCGACATTTTTTCAAAACGCTCAAAAACGCTCCGAGACCATGTACTATAGCCCATGGTTTTTCTTCGATTTCGACATTTTTTCAAAAACGCTCAAAAACGACGAAAAACGCCATTTTAGTATGGTGTCCGAGACCATGTACTATAGCCCATGGTTTTTCTTCGATTTCGACATTTTTTCAAAACGCTCAAAAACGCTCCGAGACCATGTACTATAGCCCATGGTTTTTCTTCGATTTCGACATTTTTTCAAAAACGACGAAAAACGCCATTTTAGTATGGCGTCCGAGACCGTGTACTATAGCCCATGGTTTTTCTTCGATTTCGACATTTTTTCAAAACGCTCAAAAACGCTCCGAGACCATGTACTATAGCCCATGGTTTTTCTTTGATTTCGACATTTTTTCAAAAACGCTCAAAAACGACGAAAAACGCCATTTTAGTATGGCGTCCGAGACCGTGTACTATAGCCCATGGTTTTTCTTCGATTTCGACATTTTTTCGAAACGCTCAAAAACGCTCCGAGACCGTGTACTATAGCCCATGGTTTTTCTTCGATTTCGACATTTTTTCAAAAACGCTCAAAAACGACGAAAAACGCCATTTTAGTATGGCGTCCGAGACCGTGTACTATAGCCCATGGTTTTTCTTCGATTTCGACATTTTTTCAAAACGCTCAAAAACGACGAAAAACGCCATTTTTAGTATGGCGTCCGAGACCGTGTACTATAGCCCATGGTTTTTCTTCGATTTCGACATTTTTTCAAAACGCTCAAAAACGCTCCGAGACCATGTACTATAGCCCATGGTTTTTCTTCGATTTCGACATTTTTTCAAAAACGCTCAAAAACGACGAAAAACGCCCATTTTAGTATGGCGTCCGAGACCATGTACTATAGCCCATGGTTTTTCTTCGATTTCGACATTTTTCAAAAACGCTCAAAAACGACGAAAAATCGCCATTTTAGTATGGCGTCCGAGACCGTGTACTATAGCCCATGGTTTTTCTTCGATTTCGACATTTTTCCAAAACGCTCAAAAACGCTCCGAGACCGTGTACTATAGCCCATGGTTTTTCTTCGATTTCGACTTTTTCGAAACGCTCAAAAACGCTCCGAGACCGTGTACTATAGCCCATGGTTTTTCTTCGATTTCGACATTTTTTCAAAAACGCTCAAAAACGACGAAAAACGCCATTTTAGTATGGCGTCAGAGACCGTGTACTATAGCCCATGGTTTTTCTTCGATTTCGACATTTTTTCGAAACGCTCAAAAACGCTCCAGACCGTGTACTATAGCCCATGGTTTTTCTTCGATTTCGACATTTTTTCAAAAACGCTCAAAAACGACGAAAAACGCCATTTTAGTATGGCGTCCGAGACCGTGTGCTATAGCCCATGGTTTTTCTTCGATTTCGACATTTTTTCGAAACGCTCAAAAACGCTCCGAGACCGTGTGCTATAGCCCATGGTTTTTCTTCGATTTCGACATTTTTTCGAAAACTCAAAAACGCTCCGAGACCGTGTACTATAGCCCATGGTTTTTCTTCGATTTCGACATTTTTTTAAAAACGCTCAAAAACGACGAAAAAGGCCATTTTAGTATGGCGTCCGAGACCATGTACTATAGCCCATGGTTTTTCTTCGATTTCGACATTTTTTCAAAAACGCTCAAAAACGCTCAAAAACGACGAAAAAGGCCATTTTAGTATGGCGTCCAAGACCATGTACTATAGCCCATGGTTTTTCTTCGATTTCTACATTTTTTCAAAACGCTCAAAAACGCTCCGAGACCGTGTACTATAGCCCATGGTTTTTCTTCGATTTCGACATTATTTCGAAACGCTCAAAAACGCTCCGAGACCGTGTACTATAGTTGGTTTTTCTTCGATTTCGACATTTTTTCGAAAACTCAAAAACGCTCCGAGACCGTGTACTATAGCCCATGGTTTTTCTTCTATTTCGACATTTTTTAAAAACGCTCAAAAACGACGAAAAACGCCATTTTAGTATGGCGTCCGAGACCGTGTACTATAGCCCATGGTTTTTCTTCGATTTCGACATTTTTTCGAAACGCTCAAAAACGCTCCGAGACCGTGTACTATAGCCCATGGTTTTTCTTCGATTTCGACATTTTTTCAAAAACGCTCAAAAACGACAAAAAATGCCATTTTAGTATGGCGTCCGAGACCATGTACTATAGCCCATGGTTTTTCTTCGATTTCGACATTTTTTCAAAAACGCTCAAAAACGACGAAAAACGCCATTTTAGTATGGCGTCCGAGACCGTGTACTATAGCCCATGGTTTTTCTTCGATTTCGACATTTTTTCGAAACGCTCAAAAACGCTCCGAGACCGTGTACTATAGCTCATGGTTTTTCTTCGATTTCGACATTTTTTCAAAAACGCTCAAAAACGACGAAAAACGCCATTTTAGTATGGCGTCCGAGACCATGTACTATAGCCCATGGTTTTTCTTCGATTTCGACATTTTTTCAAAAACGACGAAAAACGCTATTTTAGTATGGCGTCCGAGACCATGTACTATAGCCCATGGTTTTTCTTCGATTTCGACATTTTTTCAAAACGCTCAAAAACGCTCCGAGACCATGTACTATAGCCCATGGTTTTTCTTCGATTTCGACATTTTTTCGAAACGCTCAAAAACGCTCCAAGACCGTGTACTATAGCCCATGGTTTTTCTTCGATTTCGACATTTTTTCGAAACGCTCAAAAACGCTCCAAGACCGTGTACTATAGCCCATGGTTTTTCTTCGATTTCGACATTTTTTCAAAAACGCTCAAAAACGACGAAAAATGCCATTTTAGTATGGCGTCAGAGACCGTGTACTATAGCCCATGGTTTTTCTTCGATTTCGACATTTTTTCGAAACGCTCAAAAACGCTCCAAGACCGTGTACTATAGCCCATGGTTTTTCTTCGATTTCGACATTTTTTCAAAAACGCTCAAAAACGACGAAAAACGCCATTTTAGTATGGCGTCCGAGACCGTGTGCTATAGCCCATGGTTTTTCTTCGATTTCGACATTTTTTCGAAACGCTCAAAAACGCTCCGAGACCGTGTGCTATAGCCCATGGTTTTTCTTCGATTTCGACATTTTTTCGAAAACTCAAAAACGCTCCGAGACCGTGTACTATAGCCCATGGTTTTTCTTCGATTTCGACATTTTTTTAAAAACGCTCAAAAACGACGAAAAAGGCCATTTTAGTATGGCGTCCGAGACCATGTACTATAGCCCATGGTTTTTCTTCGATTTCGACATTTTTTCAAAAACGCTCAAAAACGCTCAAAAACGACGAAAAAAGGCCATTTTAGTATGGCGTCCAAGACCATGTACTATAGCCCATGGTTTTTCTTCGATTTCTACATTTTTTCAAAACGCTCAAAAACGCTCCGAGACCGTGTACTATAGCCCATGGTTTTTCTTCGATTTCGACATTATTTCGAAACGCTCAAAAACGCTCCGAGACCGTGTACTATAGTTGGTTTTTCTTCGATTTCGACATTTTTTCGAAAACTCAAAAACGCTCCGAGACCGTGTACTATAGCCCATGGTTTTTCTTCGATTTCGACATTTTTTTAAAAAACGCTCAAAAACGACGAAAAACGCCATTTTAGTATGGCGTCCGAGACCGTGTACTATAGCCCATGGTTTTTCTTCGATTTCGACATTTTTTCGAAACGCTCAAAAACGCTCCGAGACCGTGTACTATAGCCCATGGTTTTTCTTCGATTTCGACATTTTTTCAAAAACGCTCAAAAACGACAAAAAATGCCATTTTAGTATGGCGTCCGAGACCATGTACTATAGCCCATGGTTTTTCTTCGATTTCGACATTTTTTCAAAAACGCTCAAAAACGACGAAAAACGCCATTTTAGTATGGCGTCCGAGACCGTGTACTATAGCCCATGGTTTTTCTTCGATTTCGACATTTTTTCGAAACGCTCAAAAACGCTCCGAGACCGTGTACTATAGCCCATGGTTTTTCTTCGATTTCGACATTTTTTCAAAAACGCTCAAAAACGACGAAAAACGCCATTTTAGTATGGCGTCCGAGACCATGTACTATAGCCCATGGTTTTTCTTCGATTTCGACATTTTTTCAAAAACGACGAAAAACGCTATTTTAGTATGGCGTCCGAGACCATGTACTATAGCCCATGGTTTTTCTTCGATTTCGACATTTTTTCAAAACGCTCAAAAACGCTCCGAGACCATGTACTATAGCCCATGGTTTTTCTTCGATTTCGACATTTTTTCAAAAACGCTCAAAAACGGCGAAAAACGCCATTTTAGTATGGCGTCCGAGACCGTGTACTATAGCCCATGGTTTTTCTTCGATTTCGACATTTTTTCAAAACGCTCAAAAACGCTCCGAGACCATGTACTATAGCCCATGGTTTTTCTTCGATTTCGACATTTTTTCAAAAACGCTCAAAAACGACGAAAAACGCCATTTTAGTATGACGTCCGAGACCGTGTACTATAGCCCATGGTTTTTCTTCGATTTCGACATTTTTTCGAAACGCTCAAAAACGCTCCGAGACCGTGTACTATAGCCCATGGTTTTTCTTCGATTTCGACATTTTTTCAAAAACGACGAAAAACGCCATTTTAGTATGGCGTCCGAGACCATGTACTATAGCCCATGGTTTTTCTTCGATTTCGACATTTTTTCAAAAACGCTCAAAAACGACGAAAAACGCCATTTTAGTATGGCGTCCGAGACCATGTACTATAGCCCATGGTTTTTCTTCGATTTCGACATTTTTTTCAAAAACGACGAAAAACGCTATTTTAGTATGGCGTCCGAGACCATGTACTATAGCCCATGGTTTTTCTTCGATTTCGACATTTTTTCAAAACGCTCAAAAACGCTCCGAGACCATGTACTATAGCCCATGGTTTTTCTTCGATTTCGACATTTTTTCAAAAACGCTCAAAAACGACGAAAAACGCCATTTTAGTATGACGTCCGAGACCGTGTACTATAGCCCATGGTTTTTCTTCGATTTCGACATTTTTTCGAAACGCTCAAAAACGCTCCGAGACCGTGTACTATAGCCCATGGTTTTTCTTCGATTTCGACATTTTTTCAAAAACGACGAAAAACGCCATTTTAGTATGGCGTCCGAGACCATGTACTATAGCCCATGGTTTTTCTTCGATTTCGACATTTTTTCAAAACGCTCAAAAACGACGAAAAACGCCGTTTTAGTATGGCGTCCGAGACCGTGTACTATAGCCCATGGTTTTTCTTCGATTTCGACATTTTTTCAAAAACGCTCAAAAACGACGAAAAACGCCATTTTAGTATGGCGTCCGAGACCGTGTACTATAGCCCATGGTTTTTCTTCGATTTCGACATTTTTTCGAAACGCTCAAAAACGCTCCGAGACCGTGTACTATAGCTCATGGTTTTTCTTCGATTTCGACATTTTTTCAAAAACGCTCAAAAACGACGAAAAACGCCATTTTAGTATGGCGTCCGAGACCATGTACTATAGCCCATGGTTTTTCTTCGATTTCGACATTTTTTCAAAAACGACGAAAAACGCTATTTTAGTATGGCGTCCGAGACCATGTACTATAGCCCATGGTTTTTCTTCGATTTCGACATTTTTTCAAAAACGCTCAAAAACGACGAAAAACGCCATTTTAGTATGGCGTCCGAGACCATGTACTATACACTGACACGGCGTGTTGTCATCAAACGTTGGCTCCGCCCCCGTAGGGTAAAGAAAATGTTGCTCTCGTTGACTGCAGTGTTATGCGCGGCGATTTCAAAATGGAATTTTTCACACAATATGATGTTTTAAACTGTTTACGATGTCTCATCTTGATCCATACTGCTCGTGGACAAGGCACTATGTCTTAACAAGTTAAACAACATCGGAATAGATAGCTGTCCGTATGTTATTAAAGGGGAAGACCACTGATTTTCAACACTGAACTAAGTTGTTAATATGTATTAAGGACTGGACTGGACATTTATCTGGTCGAGTTGCCTGGGGAAAACAACTTTAGGCTACATTTTCTATATCTATGATGAATTAAAATTACCATAATGTTAAACACCAAGGGCCAGTACTGACTTAGTTTTTTCATAGAGCTCATTTTTAATAAATTACAAGCACCATGTTCTACACACTGTATGAACACTGTTGGTATTTTAATGTAGAGTATTTTTTTTTTACCCACATGGCTTTGTTTATTGGTGTCCACCACCTCTTTGGTAGTTACTAACACCTAGAACACGTTTTTAATTACAGTAGACTGCTGAAGATCATCTGATTCACACACTGAACTCAGTGAACTGATTTATGTTTCAACACACTCCTTTTTTTGTTTATATTAATTTATTTTATAAGTTTCTCCACCTACCTTAATTGTACTGTGATGTGACGATATACTGTTAAATAAAAGGGTAATTAGAATTATGAATATGTGCCATATTATCATGCAGGTGTCTATTCAAAAGGCACTATGAAGAACTGGAGGTCCCTGGATGCCAGAAATTTCTGCAAGTGGATATGTGGGGGTTGAATACCCACCTCTCCAGACTCCATCTCAGCCCATAGCACTTGTAATACATACCAACCAACCCACAGTACTTGCAGCAGTGACCAGAGTTGGGGGGTAACGAGTAACGAGTAACGAGTTACGAGTAATATTACTACTTTTTCAGGTAACGAGTAGTGTAACGACGTTACCTCCTAGAAAATAGTAATAATATTACAGTTACTTCTACTAATATTACTTCGTTACTTTTGTCATGCTGCTGCGTTCAACAGTATTTGCGTTGGTGAAGGGAGATGAGCTAATGTCAGTTTAGCTTGATCGGAAAAAAGATGAGCAGCGGATTTTTATTAGGCAGACGTACAAAGACATCTGGTGTCAAAGCTGCGGCATTGAGGCGTCAGAAACGTAGCACTCGAAAGCTGTTTGTGCAGCTTGTTGTCCCTATTTATTGTCCCGATCCTCAATAGAAGTATATGTAGAAGAGCCGCGCTTGGACTGGCCACTTAAAGAGAACGGAGTTGGCCTAATGCTCTGCGCTCTTACCTCTCCGGTGAAACTCCGGTGATTCTTGAGATTTGAATCGAAAAAATCTCAGTCCATTCTCACCCGATTGCAATAGTTCCAACTGTGGTCCAAGTATATCCAAGGATATTTTCATTTGCCATATAAGTCATGCGTTTATAATATGAGTTTTCACACAATAGCTGGGGGAAATGTCCACACTTGAAGCCTGTATGTATGCCCTGTCTGTCAGGGGATTCCCCATAGGCTACACAGCTGTTCTGATTACGCGATGCCAGTGGCTTAATCATCAATTAAGACACTGGAGCTATAAGCCCTCATATACTCAATATTAAATCAAAAAGATCTTATGCTTATGTATGTTTATCATACATTTTAATTTTGCATTAAAACATATTTGACAGACAGAACTGTAACTAAATAACAATCCACTGACTGAAATAACAGCCTACTGCAACTATGTAATCTATGGTAGGCTATATGTTAATCATGTGCGGCATATAAATATTAAGATATTTTAGTATTTTTTTTCCAGGGTGGGATGTCTGTATTCATTCATCTAAATACATTTATCTAAATACATCCATCCATCTTCACCTGCTTATCGGTAGTCGTCGTGGGGGCAACAGTCACCCAATTGATGTTTGGCTGATTTGTGACTCTTGTTATTCTTCTTCATTAGATTCAGCTCTAAAAGAAGCTGACAGATTGTGTAGTTGTAGCTAATTTCCTTTTTTCAGGGATCTGGGTGCAAAAGTAATATAAAAAAGTAATATGTAATATACTACATATTACTTTTGCATCCAAGTAATAAGTAGTGTAATATTATTACTTTTCTGAAGGGGTAATAAGTAATAAGTAATATATTACTTTCCTAAGTAATATTCCCCAACACTGGCAGTGACTTATATACAAAGTCTAATGTATTAACCATGTTTTAGTGCTTACATTGTACAGTATATTGTAAATTCTGCTTAAGTTGTTTAAACTTTTGTTGTTTCCCATGAACTAACACCAGGCACTGAAAAGTTTTAATGCATTGTAAAGTCAAACCATCATGGAGAACCACTAGAAGCCCCCACCGCACCTGGGTTGCTGGCTTGCTGTGCAAAGAGATGGTACTTACAGTACATTGTGACCGCAAGACGGGATGAACTTGGATGCAGTTAATACAGAGATTGTGTTTTATTAAATAAAAAACATTATAAAATAGTATGATTATATATTTAGTGATATGAAAATGTATTTCTACTGTATAATGACATACTCAATATAGGAAGGTCAGGCTGACAGTGGTTAAAAATTGTCAAAACTATGAAAACCACATATCTCAATAAATGAATACAATACGCATTGTTGCATTATGCATTTGATGATTTGTGTTTTTAAAAACGTTGGTGAATCATGCTGACATGCTGCTGCGGTACTATGCAAAGTAGAGGCTTGTATTAGACTGGATCTCCTCATGAAGCTGTTTCAACAACATCTCAATATTACACCATCTTGAAGACTGACTGGGCTAATTCTTCAGGTTGTGCTTGATGCTCTGGAGAAGGCACTGGTGTTGCTTCCTGGGCTACTGGAGTGACAGCTTTAGGCTGAGATTGTTGAGACTGCTGTTCTTCTTGTGGTTCCACCCTTAAACATTTGATGCAGCTGATGATTGTGATTTTGGAAGATTTTTCAGGAAACATGAGGGGTATGTAGTCTGGATGTGTTTCGTCCTCATGTTCAAACCTACAGAAAGACATGGTGGTAATTAATACTTCTAAACGACTACACAAGCTAAATTTAAACACATCTCAAATCCAAAATTACTTAAACGTGCTTGAGAAAGAAATGCCATTATTAGTTCCAAAATGTTCTTAGTAATAAAAAGCTTTTTAACTAGCTGTGTGAATAATAAAACAAAATATAATGTCACATATCTATTTACACAATGCTGTTTACCTCCAACTGTATACTTTCTACTATTATTAAATGTTGACTTGACATTTGGTCTGAGTCCATTTGGTTCCATTTGTACACCCTCTGATTGGCACAGATTTTACAGTATAACTCACTGGTCCCAGGGTTCACTTAAATAGGCTAATGCATGTCAGGCTGGGGCCTTGTTGTGAAAAAGTTTGGGGACCACTGATTTAAGCCATTGTTAAAGGGGAAAACCCATTTTCACAACATTTTAATGTCATTAATATACCTTAGAGATGTTGTGTGGACATGATAAAAAAGTTCCCCCAATTCTAAAAATGGAGGTCTGAAAAAAAAAAAAACATTAACATGTTGAAATCTGATGACATCCATCATCAACATGTTAATGATTTTTTTTCCTGAGAGGGTACAAATGGTACACATTTGTATCCTCCCAGGAAAAAATTGAAAATGGGTGGAATTCCCCTTTAAGTCCCCTGTTGAAGACGATGTTGCGTTGTGGGTAAAGCTGAGCTAAATATAAACAAACGGCACTTTAACTAAACAAGATCTATGTAGGCCTATTAATAATCACGAGGTCAATAACGCTATATTTTCCACATTGTCATACAGTTACAACAACTTGGTAACCTTCAATATTTGCGTTCACATACTAATTTAAACTTACCAGTAACAAAGTGGAGACTGCAGATGTAAACAGGCTTTGTAGTAGGGTTTCCACAGCCTTCCGAATTCATCCTCTCAGCGGATGGTTTGAAGCTATTTTGTCCTTCTAAAGGTATGTTACTTTTGATGGCAAACGTATATTAATATTAATTCGGGTTTTTTCGTTATTGGTTTTGCAAAAAGTAAAACAGCACTCGGCATTGCACTCTCTGCAGCATCGCGCATTGATATCTAATGGAGACGAAGCCAAAGTTTACCCCACGCTAGAAACCGGAAGTCCGTTCCTGTCTTAAGCCGTGTCGATCTATAGCCTTTGGTTTTTTTTCGATTTCGACATTTTTTTCAAAACGACGAAAAACGCTATTTTAGTATGGCGTCCGAGACCATGTACTATAGCCCATGTGTTTTTCTTCGATTTCGACATTTTTTCAAAACGCTCAAAAACGCTCCGAGACCGTGTACTATAGCCCATGGTTTTTCTTCGATTTCGACATTTTTTCAAAAACGCTCAAAAACGGCGAAAAACGCCATTTTAGTATGGCGTCCGAGACCGTGTACTATAGCCCATGGTTTTTCTTCGATTTCGACATTTTTTCAAAACGCTCAAAAACGCTCCGAGACCGTGTACTATAGCCCATGGTTTTTCTTCGATTTCGACATTTTTTCAAAAACGCTCAAAAACGACGAAAAACGCCATTTTAGTATGGCGTCCGAGACCGTGTACTATAGCCCATGGTTTTTCTTCGATTTCGACATTTTTTCCGAAACGCTCAAAAACGCTCCGAGACCGTGTACTATAGCCCATGTTTTTTTTTTTTCGATTTCGACATTTTTTCGAAAAGCTCAAAAACGCTCCGAGACCGTGTACTATAGCCCATGGTTTTTCTTCGATTTCGACATTTTTTCAAAAACGCTCAAAAACGACGAAAACGCCATTTTAGTATGGCGTCCGAGACCATGTACTATAGCCCATGGTTTTTCTTCGATTTCGACATTTTTTCAAAAACGACGAAAAACGCCATTTTAGTATGGCGTCCGAGACCGTGTACTATAGCCCATGGTTTTTCTTCGATTTCGACATTTTTTCAAAACGCTCAAAAACGCTCCGAGACCATGTACTATAGCCCATGGTTTTTCTTCGATTTCGACATTTTTTCAAAAACGCTCAAAAACGACGAAAAAGGCCCATTTTAGTATGGCGTCCAAGACCATGTACTATAGCCCATGGTTTTTCTTCGATTTCTACATTTTTTCAAAACGCTCAAAAACGCTCCGAGACCGTGTACTATAGCCCATGGTTTTTCTTCGATTTCGACATTATTTCGAAACGCTCAAAAACGCTCCGAGACCGTGTACTATAGTTGGTTTTTCTTCGATTTCGACATTTTTTCGAAAACTCAAAAACGCTCCGAGACCGTGTACTATAGCCCATGGTTTTTCTTCGATTTCGACATTTTTTCAAAAACGCTCAAAAACGACAAAAAATGCCATTTTAGTATGGCGTCCGAGACCATGTACTATAGCCCATGGTTTTTCTTCGATTTCGACATTTTTTCAAAAACGCTCAAAAAAGACGAAAAACGCCATTTTAGTATGGCGTCCGAGACCGTGTACTATAGCCCATGGTTTTTCTTCGATTTCGACATTTTTTCGAAACGCTCAAAAACGCTCCGAGACCGTGTACTATAGCTCATGGTTTTTCTTCGATTTCGACATTTTTTCAAAAACGCTCAAAAACGACGAAAAACGCCATTTTAGTATGGCGTCCGAGACCATGTACTATAGCCCATGGTTTTTCTTCGATTTCGACATTTTTTCAAAAACGACGAAAAACGCCATTTTAGTATGGCGTCCGAGACCATGTACTATAGCCCATGGTTTTTCTTCGATTTCGACATTTTTTCAAAACGCTCAAAAACGCTCCGAGACCGTGTACTATAGCCCATGGTTTTTCTTCGATTTCGACATTTTTTCAAAAACGCTCAAAAACGGCGAAAAACGCCATTTTAGTATGGCGTCCGAGACCGTGTACTATAGCCCATGTTTTTTCTTCGATTTCGACATTTTTTCAAAACGCTCAAAAACGCTCCGAGACCATGTACTATAGCCCATGGTTTTTCTTCGATTTCGACATTTTTTTTTCAAAAACGCTCAAAAACGACGAAAAACGCCATTTTAGTATATGACGTCCGAGACTGTGTACTATAGCCCATGTTTTTTTCTTTCTTCGATTTTCGACATTTTTTTCGAAACGCTCAAAAACGCTCCGAGAAGACCGTGTACTATAGCCCATGGTTTTTCTTTGATTTCGACATTTTTCCAAAATGCTCAAAAACGACGAAAAACGCCATTTTAGTATGGCGTCCGAGACCGTGTACTATAGCCCATGGTTTTTCTTCGATTTCGACATTTTTTCAAAACGCTCAAGAACGACGAAAAACGCCATTTTAGTATGGCGTCCGAGACCATGTACTATAGCCCATGGTTTTTCTTCGATTTCGACATTTTTTCAAAAACGCTCAAAAACGACGAAAAACGCCATTTTAGTATGGCGTCCGAGACCGTGTACTATAGCCCATGGTTTTTCTTCGATTTCGACATTTTTTCGAAACGCTCAAAAACGCTCCGAGACCGTGTACTATAGCCCATGGTTTTTCTTCGATTTCGACATTTTTTCAAAACGCTCAAAAACGACGAAAAACGCCATTTTAGTATGGCGTCCGAGACCATGTACTATAGCCCATGGTTTTTCTCTTCGATTTCGATCATTTTTTTCAAAAACGACGAAAAACGCATTTTAGTATGGCGTCCGAGACCATGTACTATAGCCCATGGTTTTTCTTCGATTTCGAAATTTTTTTCAAAAAAACGCTCAAAAACGACGAAAAACGCCATTTTATATGGCGTCCGAGACCATGTACTATAACACTGACACGGCGTGTTGTCATCAAACGTTGGCTCCGCCCCCGTAGGGTAAAGAAAATGTTGCTCTCGTTGCCTGCAGTGTTATGCGCGGGCGATTTCAAAATGGAATATTTCACAACTAAATGTTTTAAACTGTTTACGATGTCTCATCTTGATCCACTACGTCTCGTGGACAAGGCCACTATGTCTTAACAAGTTAAACAACATCGGAATAGCTAGCTGTCCGTATGTTATTAAAGGGGAAGACCACTGATTTTCAACACTGAACTAAGTTGTTAATATGTATAAAGGACTGGACTGGACAATTTATCTGGTCGAGTTGCCTGGGGAGAAACAACTTTAGGCTACATTTTCTATATCTATGATGAATTAAAATTACCATAATGTTAAACACCAAGGGCCAGTACTGACTTAGTTTTGTTCATAGAGCTCATTTTTAATAAATTACAAAGCACCATGTTCTACACACTGTATGAACACTGTTGGTATTTTAATGTAGAGTATTTTTTTTTTTACCCACATGCTTTGTTATTGGTGTCCCACCACCTCTTTGGTAGTTACTAACACCTAGAACACCTTTTTAATTACAGTAGACTGCTGAAGATCATCTGATTCACACACTGAACTCAGTGAACTGATTTATGTTTCAACACACTCCTTTTTTGTTTATATTAATTTATTTATAAGTTTCTCCACCTACCTTAATTGTACTGTGATGTGACGATATACTGTTAAATAAAAGGGTTAGATTATGAATATGTGCCATATTATCATGCAGGTGTCTATTCAAAAGGCACTATGAAGAACTGAGGTCCCTGGATGCCAGAAATTTCTGCAACCTACAGTAACTTGCAGCAGTGACTTATATACAAAGTCTAATGTATTAAACCATGTTTTAGTGCTTACATTGTACAGTATATTGTAAATTCTGCTTAAATTGTAACTTTTTGTTGTTTCCATAAACTAACACCAGGCACTGAAAAGTTTTAATGCATTGTAAAGTCAAAACCATCATGGAGAACCACTAGAAGCCCCCACCGCACCTGGGTTGCTGGCTTGCTGTGCAAAGAGATGGTACTTACAGTACATTGTGACCGCAAGACGGGATGAACTTGGATGCAGTTAATACAGAGATTGTGTTTTATTAAATAAAAAACATTATAAAATAGTATGATTATATATTTAGTGATATGAAAATGTATTTCTACTGTATAATGACATACTCAACATAGGAAGGTCAGGCTGACAGTGGTTAAAATTGTCAAAACTATGAAACCACATATCTCAATAATGAATACAATACGCATTGTTGCATTATGCATTTGATGATTTGTGTTTTTAAAAACGTTGGTGAATCATGCTGACATGCTGCTGCGGTACTATGCAAAGTAGAGGCTTGTATTAGACTGGATCTCCTCATGAAGCTGTTTCAACAACATCTCAATATTACACCATCTTGAAACTGACTGGGGCTAATTCTTCAGGTTGTGCTTGATGCTCTGGAGAAGGCACTGGTGTTGCTTCCTGGGCTACTGGAGTGACAGCTTTAGGCTGAGATTGTTGAGACTGCTGTGTCTCTTGTGGTTCACCCTTAAACATTTGATGCAGCTGATGATTGTGATTTTGGAAGATTTTTCAGAAACATGAGGGGTATGTAGTCTGGATGTGTTTCGTCCTCATGTTCAACCTACAGAAAGACATGGTGGTAATTAATACTTCTAAACGACTACACAAGCTAAATTTTAAACACATCTCAAATCCAAATTACTTAACGTGCTTGAGAAAGAAATGCCATTATTAGTTCCAAAATGTTCTTAGTAATAAAAAGCTTTTTAACTAGCTGTGTGAATAATAAAACAAAATATAATGTCACATATCTATTTACACAATGCTGTTACCTCCAACTGTATACTTTCTACTATTATTAAATGTTGACTTGACATTTGGTCTGAGTCCATTGGTTCCATTTGTACACCCTCTGATTGGCACAGATTTTACAGTATAACTCACTGGTCCCAGGGTTCACTTAAATAGGCTAATGCATGTCAGGCTGGGGTCCTTGTTGTGAAAAAGTTTGGGGACCACTGATTTAAGCCATTGTTAAAGGGGAAAACCCATTTTCAACATTTTAATGTCATTAATATACCTTAGAGATGTTGTGTGGACATGATAAAAAAGTTCCCCCAATTCTAAAAATGGAGGTCTAAAAAAAAAAAAAACATTAACATGTTGAAATACATCCTGATGACATCCATCATCAACATGTTTAATGATTTTTTTTCCTGAGAGGGACAAATGGTACACATTTTATCCTCCAGAAAAAATTGAAAATGGGTGGAATTCCCCTTTAAGTCCCTGTTGAAGACGATTTTGCGTTTGGGTAAAGCTGAGCTAAATATAAACAAACGGCACTTTAACTAAACAAGATCTATGTAGGCCTATTAATAATCACGAGGTCAATAACGCTATATTTTCCACATTGTCATACAGTTACAACAACTTGGTAACTTCAATATTTGCGTTCACATACTAATTTAAACTTACCCAGTAACAAAGTGGAGACTGCAGATGTAAACAGGCTTTGTAGTAGGGTTTCCACAGCCTTCCGAATTCATTCCTCTCCAGCGGATGTTTGAAGCTATTTTGTCCTTCTAAAGGTATGTTACTTTTGATGGCAACGTATATTAATATTAATTCGGGTTTTTTCGTTATTGGTTTTGCAAAAAGTAAAACAGCACTCGGCCTTGCACTCTCTGCAGCATCGCGCATTGATATCTAATGGAGACGAAGCCAAAGTTTACCCCACGCTAGAAACCGATGTCCTTCCTGTCCTTAAGCCGGTCCGATTCTATAGCCCATGGTTTTTTCTTTGTTTTCGACATTTTTTTAAAAACGACGAAAAACGCCATTTTAGTATGGCGTCAGAGACCTTGTACTATAGCCCATGGTTTTCTTCGATTTCGACATTTTTTCAAAACGCTCAAAAACGCTCCAAGACCGTGTATTATAGCCCATGGTTTTTCTTCGATTTCGACATTTTTTCAAAAACGCTCAAAAACGACGAAAAATCGCCATTTTAGTATGGCGTCCGAGACCGTGTACTATAGCCCATGGTTTTTCTTCGATTTCGACATTTTTTCAAAACGCTCAAAAACGCTCCGAGACCGTGTACTATAGCCCATGTTTTTTCCTTGATTTCGACATTTTTTCAAAAACGCTCAAAAACGACGAAAAATGCCATTTTAGTATGGCGTCCGAGACCGTGTACTATTGCCCATGGTTTTTCTTCGATTTCGACATTTTTTTTCGAAACGCTCAAAAAAACGCTCCGAGAGACCGTGTGCTATAGCCCATGGTTTTTTTTTTCGATTTCGACATTTTTCGAAAACTCAAAAACGCTCCGAGACCGTGTACTATAGCCATGGTTTTTCTTCGATTTCGACATTTTTTTTTAAAACGCTCAAAAAACGACGAAAAACGCCATTTTAGTATGGCGTCCGAGACCATGTAACTATAGCCCATGGTTTTTCTTCGATTTCGATTTCGACATTTTTTTTTTCAAAAACACGAAAAACCCCATTTTAGTATGGCGTCCGAGACCGTGTACTATAGCCCAT